>BLFK01001071.1:864432-883303 GCA_014634185.1 Astreopora myriophthalma | reverse complement strand
ACGAGTCTCCCCGAGATTTCGGCCCGCGGATCGCTTATACTTGCCACTTTCGGATACCTATCCCCGATAGGCAGTGAGGGAGAGAAATGTCGGCCCCTAGACCATACGTGACAAATCCCTTACTTACTCGCAGCTCAGCTCCTTCTGCTTTATACTATGATTTGGAGCGATATATATTTGCGACTATAGTTGTCATGTCTTCCATATGGTAAGGATATTTTTTGGTACTAATTTGTAATACACGGAGTTTGCGCATGCGCATTTGCTAAGCATGACAAAACAAAACGAACCACGCATTTTCCGGTAAAACTTTAAAACGCTGTCGCTTTTTCAGACATATTTTGTTTTGTTTTATTGTTTGAATTCCGCGCGAACAAACGAGGACAATAATTTAGCGTATACAATGACATTAACGTGTCTGGTTGGACAGGGGATGGACAAAAGAACTAATATAACAAGTTATTCAAAAAGAGCAATAGCTCCTAATGAACTAGTGTTAAAAGTTAGAAAATGTTTGCTGCCTTCAGGGACTCTCCTGGACATTGATTGGTTAAAACTGTTTCTTTTTAGCTCTTATATTCCCATAAGCATCTGTTCAAAAAGGTTGTTGTGAAAGAACAGCAACATGTAAAATCGCTATGGAGATATAGAACGTCCGCATTTCGTTTCATTTTGTTTTCCTTTAGTTGAGTTTATTCCGGTGTTAAAAATGCAGTTTAGTCGATTGAGAATGAAGAATGTTTAGACTTAACAGAGAATCCAGCTGTCCGTAAAGAACATACTTTATACGAATCAGTTATTTGAAACCAAAGGAACTACGTACAACGCAATGCTTCACCTAAAAAGGTACTAATAAAAGTACAATTTTCAAAACTCCAGTTGAAGATCAGTGAATATAAAATGTTGATGCTTGCGTAATCACAAACTCGTGCACACTATATGTCAACACCGGATCACCAGAGTGTCCGTAATAAAGAGGTTAAGTTTATATGACTTCGCTCTCTGGGGCCGAGATTTAGTGTCCGTTGTCCTTATTAGAGAGGGTCCGTATTATAGAGGTTTTTTTTTTAGTAAACGAGTGAGAATTTTTTCGGGACAAACGGGAATGTCCGTTATAGAGAGGTGTCCGTATTAGAGAGGTGCCCGTAAGGAGAGGTTCGACTGTAGTTCTTCTTCTGGTTCAAAGTATACAGTGTTGATTTTGATTTCCATTGTTCGTTGTTCTTGAGCCTTGATGTCCTTATATTACTTCGAGAATGTCTGAGAGATCTGACTTTCTCCCAATGTTTTTTTTCCTATGCAAGTCGATCACATCCCTCTAGCACGAATATTGCCATTGCTGCTTGCAATGCTTGATCGTGTCTTGTTTTAAACTAGTAAATCCTTTCAAAAAATCCCTTTTCCCAGCCATAGTTGGATGTTTACAGCATAAGTCACATGTAATCACGTTTTTGTCGGCATCGAAATGTACCCTATGAAATTTCATCCTGCCATTTAGGAAGAAATCGTCGCTTTTCACTTTGTTCTTTGTCTTGTTTGCTGTCATCGGATCTTTGACAGCTAACCAAAGGACTAAATAAATAAAGAAAGAAATGCTTGTTGCTGTACTATCGGAAAAAGTTGGCTTGTCCCCGTTGTTCCTCTTTCAGTCAGCTCAGTCGGAAACTAAAGAAGCCATTTAGGATGAGAGGTCTTTTTCTTTCGTTTTCCGGTTTCACTGTTATGGTTTCATTGTTCTCTTCTTTGATTTTTTGTGGATGAAGCTTTTCAGGCTGAATTTTCAGGTTTCCTTTATCACTGCTAAGATCGGCCTTTTCCTGTTGAGGGAACTAAATGATTCGGAACATACCAAGCACCATTTCCGTTTTCTAAGTTCCCGTCTCTGTACCACAACAAAAAGAGCGGTTCAAGGGTTACCACGCTCTGAATATCCCGTGGTCTTATTTAAGACTTCAGAGTGTAGGAGTTCCAGTTTCCAAGTTTGACATGGTGGATACGCCGAGAAAATGGGCCTGGCACGAACGGTCGATAGCACAGTAATCTGAAAAAAAGAAATAGAGAGGACTAGACTAGACACCCCTTTTCTCGGTCTCGATTTTCTTTTTCTTATTTATCTTTTATTTCCTCCGTATTGTCTCTTTATTATAAAACAAATGCCATTATCATTATCATTGGGCCAACATGTATACCACTGAGTCATCGTTATTATTATTGATTCCATGTTGCTGTACATCTGTTCAGTAATGGATCATAAGTGACGTCAAAATGTGGTAAGAACATCAGTGACATACTAAGCTATCGCCCCTTGTGCCACTTTTTTGTGCTTACCTCATTTTGACGTCATCTGTGATCGACAGTAGGCAGTAGGGAGCTTAAGCAACGACGACGTCGACGACAACGAGAACGCCAGAAAACAAAAGGTTTAATGAGCAAAAACAATGGCTGCGCACGTTCTGCACGTGCGTTTCACATTTTGGTACATTTCTTTGCCGTTCTCGGCTTAACAACGACGTGAAAAGACCAAATTTGAAGTTTTGTGTAGGACGTGAGTGCAAGACGATGAATTTTGCATTCTTTGTCTTAACTTTAACGGCGTTCATACCAGTTTTGTTCCTGGACAATTAGTGATTGTTTTACACGCGGGACAATTTGGAATATGCACAAAGTGATAACAAGAACGCGAATATATGTTTTCAGGTGACGTTGTCCTAGCCGTCGTCGTCGTTCTTGCTTAAGCTCCCTAGTTTACGAAACGACGACGCCGACGGCAACGAGAACGTCACAAAACAATAGGTTTGGTGAACAAAAACAATGGCTCTGCACGCTCTGCACGTGCATTTTACACTTTGGTACATTTCTTCGCTGTCATCTCCAAAACAATGACGTGAAATTACTAAATCTGAGGTTTTGCGGAGGACGTTAGCACATGACGATGAACATTCAGTTCTCTCTGTACGCTTCTAACCCGCTCATACCAGTTTAATTCCTCGACATTTACTACACATTTTAAATGTGGAACGACATGAAATAGTTCCGGAGTGATACCATTAACGCAAGCTTGTATTGAAAAAAGGCATCCTCCTAGCCGTCAGCGTCGTCGTTTCGTAAGGGAGTTTAAGATCTACGACGCGACGGCGGCGACAACGTCGCAAAATTTGCATATTTAATGAACAAAAACAAAAGCTTTGCACGCCCTTCACGTGCTTTTTTTATTTCTGTACATTTCTTTCCCGTTCTCGGCAAATCTGGGACGTGAAATGATCATTTCTCAAGTTTTACAGAGAACGTGAACACAGCCGCGAATTTGAATTTTCTTTTCTCGCTTTGACACTGCACCTCTAAATTCAGTTCCTGGGTTATCCCGCTAGCTTTCAAAAATTAAACAAACTGACAAAATGACGAGAGAGATTGAAAAACTTGAACTTGCAATTTTGAGCGACGTTTTTCGCTACCGTCGCGTCGTAGATCTTAAACTGTAAACTCCTTAGTACGACGCACGGATCGTACTGTGGCGGATGAACGCCGGAAAGACTGGGCTCTAAAATTGACCGCTGACCAAGCGGCGTTGTTTTTTAATGTTACAAACATTTCTGCGACAGCTGCCCTGGTTTCTTTTTGGTTCTTTTGTGCCAGCGACATGGCTTCAGCCGTAACAGATTACTGCAGAACACTTGTAAGTGTCTATTTTATCATCCTAGCTATCTTTTATACCCAAATCGTTTAATTTGCGTGGTATTTGTCTGTTTTTTTAGGGAGCGGATGGAAGGCAGCTCCGGCTCGCAGGCCATGTTGGATTTGACAGCTTACCAGACCAGCTCGTGAATAAATCTGTGAATAGAGGCTTTGCCTTCAACATTCTCTGCATTGGTGAGCAAGGGACTCTTTTTACAAACCTTGATATGGAATTT
This sequence comes from Astreopora myriophthalma, assembly GCA_014634185.1. Lineage (NCBI taxonomy): Eukaryota > Metazoa > Cnidaria > Anthozoa > Scleractinia > Acroporidae > Astreopora > Astreopora myriophthalma. The sequence continues at coordinate 879,395 of BLFK01001071.1, read as the reverse complement.
AAGTGGTTTGCGGCTGTTTGGAATGCAACGTGAACGCTGATATCCCAATTATTGATTTTGTCAAAATCAAAACTTAGCTCTAAGCTTTATGCGACGAGTTCAAAACGGGAGTTATGTGCTGAATCAATATTTTAACGTGTCTTTCTTTAGGTGAAACGGGAATCGGAAAGTCAACCCTGATGGATTGCCTTTTCAAGACTGTATTCGAAGGTACGCACATACCAAGATGAAGTGTTCGAAAGTTCCTTTCAAATTCCTCATTTGATGGAAAGGAAGTGAAGTTAGCGTGCGTTATTGTTTTTTAAAATATTAATTGGTATTGTTTGGTGGCCTCGATAGGTGTGGCCACTCTCCATTAAAAAATCTTTTAATATTGCATGAACAAAACTGAATAATTGTATGTACGGTCTGTTTCTTTTGTCTGTGTGTGTAATTATCGTAGTGGCCTTGTACATGTTTCGCTGGAATTAATGACGACACCTCTTCATATTTTTCAGGTCTTCCTCACTCCCACCAGCTTCCAGGGGTTCAAGTAGAACATCATACGTACAGTGAGTATTAATTATTGTTCTTGGATGCAAAAGAAAAGTTAATAAATTTACATTTGCATTGTATTCTGATCCAATTGAATATCTCATTGGTCATAAACCTAAACTACTTCAAGGTTTTAAATGTAGTCTAATTGTGCATAAGCTTAACTTGTGAACAAGTCTGACAGTCTTGGTGAGACTTTCCACTACAAAGGAATTGTATTCTTTTGCAGATTTACAGGAAAGTAATGTAAAGCTCAAGTTGACAATTGTGGATACTGTTGGATATGGTGATCAGATTAACAAGGAGGACAGGTAAAAATTCCACCTTTTTTTTTGACCCTGTAACCCCCAATTATAACATGCAGCATTATTGCGCTGCTTTCTTTTAAAGGAATCAAACCCGGGACACATAAGTAGAAGGCTAATGTTCTCACCAAACCACGCCGACCTCTCTCCGCTATTAAGAGACTTTTTTGTGAAAAAACGGATCACTTCAAATGATGTGGTAATCATTACTCTGGCCATAAGTGCAGTAGAGGAGTAGTCTCTGTGTTTCGTATTATTTATTTATATTTTTTTGGGCCCATGGTATTAATTTTTTGCTGATAAGGAAGGATTTGGATCCAGACACAGATCGGGATTCAAACCCAAGCCCTCCTGACTTGTAGGAGATAGCGATGACTCCTAGCCTATTTGGCCTATGTACGTGACATGAACTAGGGAAATCTACCATTAACAGCTTTTGTCACACATTCAAAACTGCAAAATGTGCCAAGTTTTTATGTTGATCACTGATGAATTCACTGCGATGTATACATGATGATCATGAGTGGCTTTGTTTAAAAAAAAGAAAAGAAAAGCATTTTGAGCATTTCCAAGTTTGAAGTGTTCGGAACCCAGAAATACATGTGCCATTGGTTAGTGGCCTTTGGACTGAAAGTCAGTCAGCCAGTGTACAGTCTACAGATAGCCTCTTGACAGATTTGTTTTTGACTTCATTGATTACTCTAGTTAAATGTAGGAAAGTTGTTAGTATACCAGTAAATTTTCCCCCAAGGTTGTTTATGTAATTGTTTCATCTGTCATCTGCTTAGTTCCAGTCCCATTGTGGAGTACATTGATGCACAGTTTGAGAAATATCTTCAGCAAGAACTCAAGATCAAGCGATCATTGAATGCATATGATGACACGCGTGTGCATGTCTGCCTCTACTTTATATCTCCCAGTGGTCATTCGTAAGTGTTGTACTAGTTTATCAAATGTATATGCTGGTATTTATTACCTGGTACAATACAATTCTGCGACCAAAGTTCATGAATGTGGTATTTCCAGCCGATTTCAAGTGGAAATATTAATAATTGAAAAACTACAGTGTAACTTCAGTTTTACTTAATTAGTTTAATAATAATAATAAAAATAATAATAATAATAATAAAATCTCAGAGGGTCGGGGTTTGAATCCTATCTGTGGCTCGGATTCTTTGCTTGGGTGGTTAGTAAAAGTTGGTGCTTAAATTGAAGACTTTGTGCAATGTACGTACTTAACTTTGTATGTGTTATTCAGTTAAATCCTCACTGAGCAAGCCAGATAAATAACAGTAAACAACTATTTCACATGTGTTATCTTCTCTATTTAGGTTGAAGTCTTTGGACCTTGTTTGTATGAAGGTCCTGGATAAAAAGGTTGGTACAGATGCACTAACTAAGCACTGTGTCTGTGTCTTGTCACGTCACACCATACTACACCACCAATAACATAAAACTTATACAGTCAGGTTTTGCAACTGTTGTTTACAAGTGGTATAGTTTTTGGAAGCTTGCATGTACATGTATTACCTGAATGTTACAAATATATCTTATTAACCAAGCGCGAGGGCCGTACTGGGAGAATATCGGCCCGAGGTCTTGACAGTACGGACCTCGCTGCGCTCAGTCCGTACAAAAAAGACCGAGGGTCGATATTCTCGCAGCACGGTCCCGAGCAAGCTTGGTTAATAAGAGTTTTATTATACGACTGAAGAAAGCTTTGAAAGTTTTCAAAGCTCACTCGGGACATTCGGGACAATGCCCGGTCCAATACTTAGAGAATATTGGACCGGCAATAGAGCATTTTGATTGGTTGATTTTAGTTATTGGCCCTCTGACTGCCTGAGTCGTGTAATAAAATGCCATAATGATTATATTATTATAATTTTATAATTATTCTGTTGACTTGCAGGTGAACATTGTTCCTATAATTGCAAAGGCTGACACCATAGCAAAGAGTGAACTAAAGCAATTTAAAGACAAGGTAAGATATCGCAGAATCATAACCTCAATGTGCACGGAAATTATTGAAGGCAATTCCATTCCATAGCATTCTTTCTGTGGTAGGTGTGGTGATAGCTTCCAAGTTTAATCTGAGTTGACACGACTGCAAATGCAATCGTATTTCTAGCTGTCATGTCTCATGTTGGGCTCTTCTCAGAGCTGCAGAAAGCTGACTGAGTGAACTTAACTCACTGAGGAATTTTAAGTGTTCGTTGTATTCATTTCGCAGATTATGGAGGAACTTGCAAACAATGGTGTTAATATTTACCAATTTCCAGTCGATGATGAGACTGTCGCAGAAATGAATTCCGGCATGAATGTAAGTTCTTTGTTGTCGTTTTTGTTTTTGCAGGGCTGTTTTGCCGCACTTGCATAATTATAGGTATATATGTAATTACATGTCTGACCAGGCATGGTACTTCAGAGTTTTAAAGGAAGTGATTAACGTGTGGCCTTCTGAGTGGCCCCAATTAGGTCAGCCTCCATTTCTAAATTCGAATTTAGAAATTGGTTTTTGAGGAGATGGGGAAAAAAAAGAAAAAAGCTTCTTGGAGCAGAGGGGAAAAAAAAAAAACACAAACAAACAAAAACCTCAACTCACACAGTTTTATGGTGTCCAGTAACAGGCCACATTGTTGGGAGGTGAGTGCTGTCAGCAGTGTGCTGTCCTTGCTTCCCCAGCTTAGTTGCACGTGTGTGCATTGCACATGAATGTTCAACATATGGTGCCACGCATAAAATGGGCATTTTGAGGAGCTAGAATGTACACGGTTCAGTATTTTGCCCTTTGATTATTTTATTTTGTAGCAACAAATCCCATTTGCAGTGGTGGGCAGCCGTGACGAGATAATTGTGAACAAAGTAAAGACAAGGGCTCGACAGTATCCCTGGGGAACTGTGGAAGGTAACCAAAGGACCCCGATGGTGCATTAATATTTTACTGTAAATGAACTCTGGACAAAGAGATATAGAGGATATTACATGGCCGCGCGGAGATACAAAATTCGCTGCGCTCACTCGTGAAATATTTTTCCACACTCGCAGAGAAATTTCGTATCTCCAAGCGACCATGTAATTTTCTTTTTATTATGTAAAATCCTCACAATACAAAAGATGCTTTACGTGTATTCTTTATTTCAAAAACTAAGGCTTTTGAAATAAAAATGATATCACACATGTGTGGATAAAAAATTAATGATATCACACGTGTGGATAGCGTTTTTATTGATTTACTACCACTCGGTATACCACTCAATTATAATTATCGGTTTCATAGTGGAAGAGGGGAAGAAAATCTTTTTCACAAAAATGTTTATTCTGCCATCTGTTGTTTGCTCAAAGTTCTTGAATTTTCCACACATTGACTAGAAATTCATAAAGGGCATAATAGAATACACCACGGGTGAGTCTCACTGTTAGATTTGGACGATCATCATGTACTGCTGCACGAAAAGCAACTCCCACCCTTTCTTTTTTTTTTTTTTCAGTTGAGAATGAAAATCATTGTGACTTTGTAAAGCTTAGAGAAATGATAGTTCGGTAAGTGTTCAAATTGCTGGGGATTATTTAACGGATAATTATTTATTTTCTTCTTGTTGTGTGCGATCCCTTATTGTATTCAGACCTGGCTAAGGTCATATTATTGTGTTTTGTCTCAAGGCCATGTGCAAGAAGATAACTGCTGTGAGCTATGAATTGTCATGTGCAATTTTTCTTGCAACACTGCTGTAAGCCAATTTTGGTTATACACCTGTTCATGGGAACTTTAGTTGGAGTTACAGTGTATTAGGGAGCTTAAGCACAGGCGTTTCTGAGCAACGGATGGCAACCGGAAGTGAAATGTTTTCCTTGTAATCTGCCAAGACAATACTGCATTTGCACTGCTCAGCATCTTTACTCTTATAGAGACAATTTGCTGAAAATTTTGATCGAAACCAATGGCAAAGAAACCAAAAAGTGCACTTCTGGTCTATGTTCATCGCTCAAAAATGCCTTTGCTTAAGCTCCCAAATATCACAATAGATGCGGACAATCCACTGAAACTCAGAGCAAAGAGATGTAGCGAGCATCATGTGCATGAAAACACAAAAACTGCATTATTTTGTTTTGTAATTAGCTGTCATAGTCCAATTCTCGGCCAATCATAATTACAAGTCACATCGCAAAGCTTAGTGATGCAAAGCCGCAGTAAGAACTGTACGTTTTTCAGAACAAACATGCAGGACTTGATCGACAAGACACACAGCCAGCACTTTGAACTATACCGACGACACCGGCTGGAGACCATGGGCTTCAGTGATGGAGACGGAGAAAAAAAGCAAATGAGTCTGCAGGAAACGTATGAACTGAGGAGACAGGATTACATGAAGGACATTCAGGGAAGAGAGGAACAGATGAGACAGAGCTTTGTTAACAAAGTCAAGGAGAAGGAGGGAGAGTTAAAACAAGCTGAACAAGAGGTGACAGCACATACTTCCCTGTTATGTTCTGCATAATCGAATGGTTACGGATTTGAGCTCTGTACAAGCTTGAACCCCTTTAGGTTAATTTGCAACTTCCTTCCCCAAGTTGCTTAGTTCACTGCGAGATAATCATATCACTACAGATTAGAATCACTGATCCCCCCACTCTTCCAAGGCAGCAAACAATCTCCCGACTTCCTGGCTTGTTTCACCCAACACAAGATGAGATCATGCCCCAGCGTTTAATCGTAACTCACATATCAGTGTTTGTTGTTGCACTTAACAGCTTCATGCCAAGTTTGAACATCTTAAGAAAACTCAAGTGGATGAGAAGAAGAAGCTGGAAGAAAAGAGGAGGATGTTGGTAAGCCACTAGCATACAGCGTTCAAGGTGCATTTGCTGGGTCATTCTCCTTCATCGCATTGAGCTTCTGACCGAAAAGTTGTATATTTATTTAATGTAATCGGTGCGTAAGGTGAACAGAGACAAAAAGTTCATTTTGCCATGCATTTTCCTCAGGATGAAGAAATCAGTCTGTTTAACAAGAAAAAAGCAGCTGCGCAGGCTGCGCATGCTCAAGCGCAACAAGCCACTGCCCAAGTTGCCAAGGAACACTTGAAAGGGAAGAAGAAATAAGAAACAAGGAATATAAATATAATCAAATTATTTAATTGTAGAACTAATGTAATCCAGTTAGGCTTAAGCGTGAATACTGAGGACTATCTCAACTAAAAGGGACAATTTAGTGATATTATTCCATAGCTAGTGGAGGAAAGACCAGGAAACTTGTGGGTGAATGGGGTGTTCTTGGGTGACATCGTCACGTATTTGACGTGACTTAAGAATAATAATTTATCCCAATTTTCGTTACACACAGCGGTTTTCAATTGAGTGTCGAAAGACCAAAAGGAAACTTATTACAGAATCAATCCCATTTGGAAGGAAGTACACCCTCAAAACTTGGTTTTTACTAGCCAATAAGAACGCAAAGGAATTCAAGGCAGCCGGCACCAAGCGCGGGAAAACGAGGGTGACGAGGTCGCAATTGGTTTTAGTTTTATGTGATTGGTTGAAAAGGTCGTGCAAGCTTTTTTTTCTTTTTTTTTGAGCCAATCAGAACGCAAAGGAACTAAAGGCAGCCAGTACCAAGCGCGGGAAAACGAGGGTGACGAGGTCGCAGTTGGTGCAAGTTTTTTTGTTCCAGTCGCAGAGAAAACGAAAACCAAGGCAATCGCGTTGTTACTTTCGATATTCAGTTGAAAAGTACTCTGTAGTAATAAATTGTACGCTCTAAGAATTTTATCTTTCAATGCTGTCTTTTTTTAATTTACCAACATCTGCAATTTCATAATTTTTTGCCTGGCGGTATTTAAAGCGTTTTTTATTTCCTTCAAGTTGCGCTTTACCCAACCCTTATGGATTATCATCAAATATTACTATGAAGATCTTCAGTTTAATTTATTATAAATTTATCATAGGAACTTCGGCCTCAAATCATAAAACTACAGTAGCTAAATTTATATTGCATTTATGACATGTTACTTGACTGTCCCGAAATAATTATTACGTCTCGTGAATAAGGTGTATTGATTTTCAAACGAACGAGCTTCATTTTAGCCTTTAGATTCACTTCTGGTTTTCACACGGGCTGGTACGGGCCTTTTAATGTAACTCTACTGTAGCCAATGCGAGGCCTCTACTCACTGTAATCTAAACATTCTTTATATCAATAAATTAGAGCACTGTTTTTAAATAACTGTGAACAGCCCTGCTTGATTTTACAGAGGGAATTATTTTCTCCTACTCCGGCAATAAGAACCCTTAGGACGCTGGTAACTTTTCCCGCGTTCTTCGATTACAGAAGTGCAAGGAACCCTGGGTAATTCTCACTCACGTGAACAGCGGCCATATTGGTTTACTGAAACAATAGAAAACAGTTGCATAAAAATGAAGTTCGATTCTCCAAGGGTTGTTTAGGTAAACCAGAAAGACCGCCACGAGGTCATGTGAAAACAATCAGGAACGGTTTCGAAGTGGAATTTACACCGCACTACAAGGTCTTGCAATGACAAGAGGGGCGAAAATAATCATTTTTTTTTTTTAAACAAAACTATCTGCTAACATAACGGGAGACGCTTGGCGGTTACTTTCCCGACGGGCTTGCAGACTTTGTGAGCCTCCTCGCGCGAGCCGAAGGCAAACCACCTGGCCCCAGTTGCTCGAAGAGTGGATAGCGCTATCCACTGCATAAGCACTAGAAAAACCGATTGAGTTATCCAGCGGATAGTGATTTATCCATTGGATAGCGCTATCCACCCTTCGAACAACTGGGGCCTGGTTGACGCCCTCATGTAACCTAATCACGAGGCCTTGTCACGTCACGCACGCCCCCTCACGTGATGACTTTTTCCAGCTCTTCCGTCAAAGTCGACCTGGGAAATCAATGGCGATGGCCAAGACTTTCCCTGATGCCAGTCCAGCCACCAAACATCTGTAAAAGAGGAAATAGCGATTAAGACTGCGTATACAAAGTTTTGGCGCGATACCTAATTTCATTCGCAAATTCTCTGAGATTCACCCCAAAATTAATTTCAATAGTTGCGTTACATAAAATCAGGTCTTATTTGTTCTTCTTCTTGAGACATATTCTGGATTCCGATAGGGGAGGTTATTTCTACCAAAGCAAACCGTGGTATTCGCTTTCGACCTCAACTAAACGATGTTCTCTTTCACTGAGGGAGGAGACTGGGTACGACATACCATGTACAACACCAGTCTCCCCTGAAATGAGCGCGTTTTCAACTTTAATCCTACCCGAAGATCCTGTTTTGGGCCAACAACTGTCACTGACTGGAATAGTTAACCATCTGATAATTTATCGACAGAATCTGCCCCAAAATTTAAGACCACAATTTCTGACCAAATTCAGTAATTCGCCGTAATCTACCATTTCACTTATTCCTATAATATATCTTTTTCTATTGTATCTTTCTTTCTTTCTTTCTTTTTAAATACTTGAAGATTGCACTGATGTCCAAAGACGCAGCAAGATCGTTAAATGTAAAGCCGATATCAACATCGCATAACGGAAAAGTCTATATTGAGTTTTCTTTATTCAAGATCCAAGGAAATAGTGTGGTGAACTTTTCTGTGATAGAAAAGCAGAGACCGATACAACGTAGACGCAGTTTTAGATAATGTACTGTACTCTGGCTAGCCAAAACTAGCCTTCGTCTGGTACAAGAAGAAGAAAAAGAAGAAGAAGGAGACTAGTTTGGTCAGCCGAAATATGATACATGGCAAGTTTGATCGAACGTTTACCAGTAGGATCACTGTTTGCTGTTGTCTGCTTGAACATTTGGCAGTTTTCATTCTAGTCACTGTACCTTTGATCAGTGGAGATAGCAAGCGCTCGAATGCTTCCATCGCAGGGTTGGTAAGTGTGCAACAGGCACAAGTCATGAGTTCTCCAAACCCTCAAGTACCGACTGAATCCGCCAGACACGAAGAAATTCCCGTCTTTGTTGAGAGCAAACGCCTGAAAAAAGAAATTGGAAGAACACGATTGCTAAAAACTAACTTGCTCGCTCGTGGTAAGAGGAGGAGAATGGAGAAGCACGGACGTTTGCAACAAACAAACAAACAAGCAAACAACAAACAAGAAATGTTAAGTGTAATTTATTAGCCCACGGAGCCCTAGGTAGCTCGTAAGAAGTCGTTGAGTTGGCCCAGTTGATCTTAGCCCGATTAAGCTAACCCTGGATTAGAGTGAATTTTGATTCCAGTTTATTTACCAATCAGTAAAAATTTTCCAGGAAAAAGTCTAAAATTAATGCCATCACAGCAAAGGACTCGCAACTACATCGACAAATGAAATAAAGCTTGAATATTAAAAAAAGAAAAAAGATATAAGAAAAAAAATGTCATATCGAATGGTTCGCGAGTGGAACTTGAACTCAAGACCTGCGGCTTCCTCACTGAATTCGGCACGCGCGCCTTTAACCACTCGGCCACGTTGCATCAAAAATGCCAAGTATGTACACAACGAGAAAAATGTGGACACTCACTCTTACAACACGATGACAAAGTGGCTTCGCTTTCTATGAGGCAGTAGCCACAAAAAGGAAACAAAACCACATTTCTTTAAAATTGCATAGCATACCAGTATTTGATCGTCCAGTTTTCTGTCGGTTAGTAACCTGCCATTTATGGTGAATACGGCCAAATGACCAGTCCCGTCGGTGTAGTTCACTAGTACCAGGCCATCGCGGCTGAGTTTCAACAGCCTCGGTCTGACGCAATCCCCAGGCCCTCTCAAGGTTCGTAAGAGGTTTCCTGTCGTGGTATGTAAAAGGCAAGCTCCCTCTACAACACATAGCAATACAAGAGTACCATTACAATTGGGCAGTGAAACTACGTAAGGTTTAACCGGAGAAAAGTTCGAAGGCAAGGCCAATGTTTTTGCTTCAAAGACGGAGGGGGAAAAAACAACGTAGGCCGGATAGTAAACACTTGGATTTTGCAATGCTGCCCGCTCAGAGGCTTACGGCGGGAAACAGTTTTATTGTTAAATGCCATGTGACCTTGAAATAACCAATAAAACAGTTGCTTAATGCATCGTAGTCTTTCACACCAGCGGTACATGGAGCAGGCCTATCACATCATACCATATTTTCTGCACAGGCAACGGCTCCCTGGAACAATTTACACCTTTTCATCACCCGACTCATTCAAACGTACCTTGTGAGCCACTGACTACGAGTCCGAGCGACGCACTGACATCAAGGCACACTACAGGCTGTTCATGCCCCGTGAGAATTGCCAACGGCGAAGGATTGTCCCCTAAAGAGGAAAAATAAAGCAACGCAGAGTCGTTATAGCGTCAACTATCAAGCTACTGCAACACGAAAAAGAAAGAGATCTTTAATACTTGGCGCAAAACGGAACGCCGTACACGCCTCGACGCTTTTGTCATAGTGGGAGGCTTCGAAACCAATACGCTCTGTAAAAATAGGGCTTCACAGGGAGAGAGTGTCGTTACAAGACGAAGAATACAACACGAATAAATACATCACTCCATTCTTTTACTGGGCCTAAAAGTCACCATCTCCTTCAGTATTGTCTCTGGGATACCACCTTTCCACATTTCAGTCATAGCAGTATGCAGAACACTGAGTCTTCTGTAGTTCAGTGCTAGAGCATCCAAACTGGTAGTCGAAGGTCATAGCTTCGGCTTCTGTTCGGAGCACTCGGACTTTTTTCCGAGTATATCCCGAGTCACCATCGATAAATACGTCACGTCAAGGCGAAGAATATTGGTCAATGACTGGGCAGTGTTCTAGAAAGTGTGATGACTTCGCTGTCACGTACAACATACATGACCACCGTGTTAACATAATTTGTGGCCTCACCACTCGGAAAAAATAATAGACCTCATTCGCTTGCATATTCCCCCACCCCTCCTCAGTGTAGATCACGTGACAATACTGAGACTCTCATTTCCGGTAAGCATTACATCCCATTCGCCAAAGACCCCCAGCACACGTCTGCTGTTTATACGATGTAATATTCCCCACTGTTACGGGACCGCCCTTATGGGACTAAAGCACACTTAAGAAGAACCCTTGACATGAGATCAGTACAGAATTGAGAGGACAGACCTTTATTTCAGCAAAGAACAGTGTTGCGGGGTTTGGCTCTGATCTGTAATATTTCAATTTAGGTCTAAGCACTGATTTGGAAACGGTAAGCTTTCGGTTCTTGTGATAGTTGCTTCATGTAAATCCAAATGAAATAGAAAAGGAGCCGTCGTAGATGGCGTCCAATGCTAACCCTCTTAAGTATTGCCACGAGTGAATGAAGTGAATTAATTTACGGTCTTGACACAGCACACTAACAAATGGACTTATTTTTAGATACACTTTACGCGCGAAAAAAACAAAGGGCCGCCACCTTAACCAATCAGGAGAGCCCATGCCACGCGTGACTGCGTCTGCCTTGTTTTTTTTTCGGGGACATGACAACTAATTTTTCCCGGAAACGGGTATTCTAAAAATAGACTCATCTGTAACTGCGCTGGGGAGCTCACTCAGGTCATAGGAACACTCTTACCTAATTCACTCTTGGTCTTGCCTCATGATGTACATTCGGGCAACACAAAATACAAGCGAATAGTGTTATTTATCTTCCCAACGCAGCAATGCCATACTGGTACTCACCGTCCGCTCGGTCAGATGCCGTGACTCTTTGAAGTCGTTCGTTCCACCGCCATACCAACACAGTGGCGTCACGTGAGCCCGACACCACAAACGCGTCACCGCCGGTCAGACCCACGTGCCGAGAGTAGGCCAAACAGGTGACCACGTCCCAATGGCCGAAGACACACTGCCTTAATTTCCCTAAGAAAATCGAATGCCGATGATATGCTATTATCGCCTTTAGGCCACACCATTTAAGACAATATGTAGACCAGTTCACGACTGTCTACGAAAGCGAAGCTCAGTGGGAAGCTCTGTATTTTTGGGCGAGAGTGAACTGCCTCACCGCCATCTTGCTTTCAGGGAGAAGAGGAGTACTAGAGAAAGTACAAAATGGAAGCTAACGGGGTGGGTGTGAATGTAAAAAAAATAAAGAAGGGGGAGGGGAGGGGACTCGGCTCTGACTCTCTGCGTACTGATATCCAAAATGGCGACCCAAGGAACGAAGTCTACTATCTATGGCACCCCCATTCACCTCAAAAAGACAAACAAACAAGCAAACAAATAAAAAAAGCCAACGGCTCTGCAAGCTACCATCCTTTACAAATATTTTCGTGCTGGCGTGCGTTTCTCGAAAGGCCTGAAAGTTTTCGGGTGCATTATTTTCCTCTTATCTTTCAAACGAAGAACTTCCTAGTCACGAAATCTTGTTATAACCTACCCTTACTTATGTTTTAGACATGTTATCAGACCTGCTTTTTAGAACAAGCATGACATGTTTAGAGACCAGCTCTTTATAACGAGCAGATCTTAGTTTTTTCGCGCACGAAAAGTTCTCGGGACTTTTGAGAAACTGGCCCCTGGACTGGAGCCGCGCGTTCACTACCCTATCCAAGTGCGAATGACTATCTGCGTTTAAATCAATGATACTTAAATGGTCACGTGTGTTACTCTTGTCAACCTTACCGCTATCTGCCGAGAAACATTTGAAGCTGTTGTCCCAGTAACCGCAAGCCATTATGTATCTATTGTCAGCGGTTACCACAAAACAGCAGGCGCTTGGCGTCACAGACTGGTCCAGCGGTTCACCGAGCTGCCGTTTGTTTCTACCCGCGGCTGTGGCTGAAAACGAAGAAAGAAAGCATTGTAAAACTCTTAACCTAAACTCTCGCACCGTTTGGCCATCCACTTGCAGTGATTTGCGCTGACTTGCGTTGAATCTGAATGTGTTCAAATTTTGGACGCAAGTCCCCTCAACTTGGCCACCCACTTCAATTTATTTTCGACTTGCGATGATTTGCGTTTCGTTTGGTCAGGGGTTAACTCAAGTCCCTGGGGTGACCGAACTGTGCCAGGGGGACCTACAGTGCCCCGATACCGAAGGTATTAGGAAATTAAAGCACCAGCATTTTTGAACGACGGTAGGCAACCGGAAGTGCGAACGGTACACTTCCGGTCGTCGGTCGACGCTTTGAGGACTTACCTAACATTGGGTCCTGTTCAACTTGCACTCCTCGCAGCTTCATGTCCCCTGCGAAAATTCAAAGACATTCCAGCAAAACTCTCTCTGTTGTCTTCAGAAAACGGGACCCCATAGCGTATTTTTTTTTTTTTATCAAAATGATGCTAAGCATCAAATGTTCTGGTAGATACCACACGGCCAGTCCTTCCTCTCTTCTACCAATGGATCGGTACTGGACAGTATAGTTTTCAGTGTTTAGGTCCATTATTATCTGAATTAATACCGAGTTTGGTTGTAATATCTGCGTACTGACAGCTAATGCTGTGTTCAAAAACATTAATAATTCATGAGCCTAACAGCCTATCAGGTCACCGATAAAACGTCCCGTGCATGAGCTTTAAAACCCGATAAAACAATCCTCGTTAGTATTCTTTATACAAACAATACTGGTGAGGCATAGCTTGTTTTTCTTGTATGCTATGTTTTCCTCTCACAATTTGAACCATTATTCGGACTCCAGACACGGGACACGCTCTTTGTGGAATGTTTTTGAAGCCGTTCAATAATCTTGCGGTCGTGTTTTATCCCGACAAAACACTCCTATTCGTTTATTAAACATAACTTTAAAATGGCTGCTTCATGTAAGATCAACATTTGGTTGTATCAAACGAGTTCACAAAATTAAATTAACCACCGCTGGGAGTTTTGAAAGCTGACGTTTCAAGCGTTAGCCCTTTGACACATTCGCTTTGACAAAGGGCTTAAATCTCCCTACGGTACCGGTTAATTTACTTTTATCAACTCTTGTTACAAGTTGTTGTTATCAACTTTTGTTTTCAACTTTTGTTTTGTTATCAACTTTTGTTGTTATCAACTTTTTTTACAAACAAATTTCCGCGCTTCACGAAGCACCAGGTTGTTAGAAACTAACCCCATTAGCTTCATGTAACATAACCTTGATGTTGACTCACACTAATCCCTTACCTGGCGTGAGCCATTTATTGACCGAAAAGCACTGGTTACAGCTGATGCTCACTACAGCAGGGGAGGGGACGGTGAAATCTGTGTTGGCTGCAACATGAGTCACTGGAACATCCGGTGTGATAATAAAACCCAGAAATATACCTGTTGAAAAGAACCGGCCACCATCATACGTGAGTGACAGGATGTCGTGAGACATTCTGCAAGAAAGTGCTGTTGTAACGAGCGCTGTGATTGGCCTATTGGCGTGCCTTATAATAGTCCAAAATACTGAGCCTACATCATCGTTTTTGACAGCTTTGTCTCGTAAGCCAATCAAACCTTTTGGTACATTGTTACAGGCGCACTGATTGGCCCAGATTGGCGCGCGTTATAATAGTCCAAAGCACGATGTTGACCACACCCACGCTCACTCATGAATAAAAACGAACGTCTTGGGGAATACAGATGGTCGCTTGCCAAGAAAACTACGCTTTCTTTATCATAAAACAAGTAAAAAAAGCCTCAACCGTGCTCTGTTCTGTTACAAAGCACGCAGGAAGCGACGAAAGCACGAAAGAAGTCATGAAAACACTCGCCTGCGGCTCGTGTTTCCCGACTTTTAAAGTGCTCTCGCCGCTCCCTGCGTGCTTTCTAACAGCACAGCACGGTTAAGGCCCTTTATTTGTTAATTCAAACGGTTTGCATTAACGTGAAACTTCTCTCTGGATTATCGCAAAGAAGCTCATAAGATTCTCGTACTTTTAAAAGGCTCCTCTTCGTCATTTTTCTAGGAAAAAGACACACAAGAACATGAAAACATTTCCTGAGTTAACACTGTAGAACAATTATGTTAAATCAGCAGAGGCGGCAAAAGTGGGCCTTTCCCACGCGCATGCACTTCGCGCTTTTGAGAAACCGCTTTCAATAAACTCGGGGCCCAGTGAAGAGCGAAAAGCAGGGGAATGGGAAAGGGGAACGGGAAAGGGGAAGGGGAAGGGGAAGGGGAAGGGGAAGGGGGAAGGGGAAGGGGAAGGG
>BLFK01001071.1:845101-864353 GCA_014634185.1 Astreopora myriophthalma | reverse complement strand
GGGGAAGGGGAAGGAGGAAGGGGAAGGGGAAGGAGGAAGGGGAACGGGGAAGGACGAAGGGGAAGGGAAGGGGGAAGCGCAATGGAGGAAATGAACAAAGGAGGAAGGGGCAAAGGGAGAAGCATTTTCGTTCCCAGAGCCCATCGTTTCTCTTAGCCGGCGGGGCCTTCGCACTAGAAAACGAAAAATCCTGTCTCCAGAGCCCTTCGTTTTCCCGTGCGGGGTCCCGCCGGCTACGACAAACGATGGGCTCTGTGAACGAGAATGAGCAAGAAGACCCAGGGAATCTGACATGAACACGAGTTGTATTCTTGAGTCAACTCCTCCCCGAGGAGATGTATTTTTAGATCTGATTTACCGCGGAATACACCTTTACCGCATGCGCGCTTTCACGGTCAACCCCTATGGAAACAACGCTACTGGCGTTGCCCTTTTTTGACTGGACGTAAAAAGCGGCAGTGCGCGCGAAACCATCTTGAGAGAGAAGAATGATGACGAGTATTATTGATTCTGGTCGCATTGCCCACAAGCGCCCATTAACCGCGCCAGCTATGCTGCCTAGACAATCTTCCCTTACCTCCAGGTGAAGTCTTGGCACATGTGGATCGTGAAGCAGCTGAGACGGGGTTTGACCAAAACTCTTGATTTGTTGCTCTACAGCCTAGGATCACAAAGAACGTCAGCATTTCCATAACATACAGTCTACATCTTCAGTTCAGAGTGGCTATTCCCAACCAAAAGAGTAATGATTTTAATCAAGCATGATTAAAATCATGATTTTCATCATGATGACGGGCTTGCAAAGCTCCCTAGTGAATACAATTTAACGGGAAAATCAATCAAAAATTAGCTCGGATCATGAAAACCCCACAACAACGTCTATTTCATGTCCAGAAATAAGATCGATCACTTGACTCTGAAGGTGGCATCCGCACAGGTTTTCGAAACGTCGGTCACCAACAACAGTCCTTCCTAGGACTACAGTCACCCAGATGATCATTTTCAATCGAGGTCTTTTGGTTTTTTTGGTTAAATGCAATTGTGTATTTGCCGGATACTTGACATTTCCATATGGAAAACTCTGGAAACTAATGATACTTTTCAGCACTGGTAACTCTAGAAAGTTTTGTGTTGATCTAAGCGGAGGATAAGGACTTACAGGGGGGAGAGTAGTTGGTACAAGCCTTCAAGAGCTGCACGTCAAAACAAAGCACAAAGTTCAAGTATGGGGGGTGTTCAGTTTTGAAACTGCCGTTTGATTGCAGATTATTTTTGATTTAACAAACACAGCGCCCTATGACTAGTTACCGGGGGGTGTTGCAGTGTGGTGAGAATCTTTGTCATGTGACTTCTCGACTCTCAAACACTGACCATAGCACACACCCAACCGCAATGGAAAGAGCTGGCCGAAAGGCAAACGCACTGACCATAACTCTGAAATCCTAACACTAGCTCTTGCCTTGAGTCAAAGCTGGCTATCGTCTATTGCTTTTTTCCTGGGGGTCACGAATCTGCAGATCACGTGATGTAACCTGTTCTCTTAAAGTGACTCACCGTAGCACAGGTGAAGGAACGAGGAATAATATTGTGGTCGCTACCTTGATAAAAAATGGCAAGTTAAGAAAACTTCAATATGAGTTTACTTTAGCTCAGTCACTTATCGGAAATAAATTGGTGGAACACAAGTTTGTGCCGTGTGGAGGAGATTTGTAGGGATGAAAACTTCAACATTGCGCAGTATTTACCTCTCTCGTAACAGGATCAGCTATGGAATCCAAATCTACACTGCCCTCGTAGGTGAGATGGAAAAACACGTTGGTGGCCTTCACAGCCTCAGCACCTAAAAATAACACAAGAAAAGACTCAATTAAGTTGAACACTCACTTGTCCTGAGCTGCAAGGTAAAATGTAGCAGTAAAATTTCAAGCCTAGTTTTCACTTCTCGTGAAAATCGCATGCAGACGATGGGAAATCTGAGCTTAGGGTTCCCGATTCTTCAGATGTCACGAAACGTCTATGGGAGAAGGCACGCCAAATTGAACGGGAGACTGGAACTACGCCAATTTCATGCTTGGTATCGAGATAACTTGAATGTTCGTATGTCAGGAATGATCGCCGACCCTCGCAGAAATCTGTGACGCGTAGGGAAAAGTTGAGACAATCCCATTTTTCCCGATTTGTCGACGACTATCACAGACGATTGGCGATGTTTACGATTTCCAGGTTTCATTAGTCGATAACACCTCGGAAGGTCCGGAAACTGTGAAATGCCAGACCCTTTGGGATTTTCCCGACATATGAAAACCTGGCCTTTGTTTCCCGGTTTGTTTGTTTGCTTGTTGTTGTTGTTTCTGTAATCTGCGAGAACAAAAATAACTAGGCTTTCCCAACATTTTCAAAAAACAAAACAAAGGAAAGCCATATAGGCTGACCAATCAGAAGAAAATCCAGTGATATGCACTGACACACGCGTTTTTCCGCGCTTTCCGACGGCAGCACGCATTTGCTTGCTTCAAGACTCGGTTGACTCAACTGCTGGTTTTGCTTTTTCTGAAGGATTATCAAAAGAGTTCAAAGGAAAGCGAAGTTGGGGTCATGTGAAAGGGCTACGGTACCTTTCTGTTTAAATCCAAATATGAGGTCGATCCACTCATGTAGATGAGCAGAAACGTACTTTGATTCCAAAGCCTGCAATGTTAACGCACAAGGGGGTAGACTATTAATGATCCGTGCTTCAGCAAATATCTGAAGACTGTAACTGTTCGTCAGTGCGATGCCTCAGTAAAACGTGTTCTGTTCCACAATTGGTTTCGGCTCCATTAAATCCTATGCTGGTTGTAGAACATTTCAGGAGGAGCCACCCACAATGTGAGCACAGTTACTAACGAAAACAAGGCTAGCCAGGTAGACCGTAAACACAACAAACGAGGTGTTTGCGTCAAGTAAAGAAGTGGACCACGCACATGTCATATTGAATTAAAAAAAAAAACGGTTAACTTAAGCAGTACTGTGATACTGAAGTGACATACATAGGGAAGGTTTCTGATGTACACTTGACAATGCATAGAGATTTGCGGAGTCTGCAGAAATCACTAATAGACCGAATTTATAAATGGCGGCTAATAAATTATTCTTTTCTCTTTATGCTAATTTTCCTCACCAGCCTCGTTAGCATGTAAAAATTGAAAAGAATTTTTACTTTAAAACGAGGCCATTGAGGAAAATTAGCATAAAGAGAAAAGAATTATTTATTAACCGCCATTTATGAATTCGGTCTATAAAATATAATAATGACGACATTTATTTAAGCGCGCGGTCAATTGACACTACCATGGGATAAAAATACAGGTAATAACCTCTAAATTCCCCTTTGGAGGTAGATTTAGAGATATATTTCTACGCTATTTTGTCGCCGGAAAATGCTGAAAATCTCCTTTGTATTCCGGTGACATCAAAATTTTCCGAGGGGTGATTCTTAGAGGTAAACCTTCGCATTCTTTTTCCGGAATAAGGCCCATCAAACACACCATAAGAGTCAATAAATTTAGCGCTAACGCGAGAGCACTGAAAGGGACAACTACAAATGTCGAATCAACTCAAATCAAATAAGATCAAATCAACTGAAGTACTGGGCCGGGTTGTTCGAAGCAAGGTGAGCAGTAATGCGGGTTGAATACCCTGACAACCAATAGGAGTGAACCAGACTTAACCAAGGGTTAGCCGTCACCCTGCTTGCAACAACCTGGCCCTGGTTTTCTAGGGTCAAGGACAGCCAGAAAACCTGAGAAAAACCTCCCGGAGCAGAGTCGAGTGAACCATCACACTCAACCCACGTACGAAACATTCGTGGTAGGCGAGCGCCCTTAACATCACGCCAATGCTTCTCAGTAGCAACGATTAACAGTAGCAACGATTTAACAATCCTCCTCTTCCAAACGCTCGCATCAATAGTCAGACAGAGCGCAACAGTGGACCGGCGCCTCAAATACGGACGTGAAATATTGGTTGGTTTGTGAGATGTGAGTATTAGACGTACCGCTCTGTGAAGCATGACAAATTCCTCAGGCGATGTGGCCCATTTCGGGAGTTCCACATCATCAATGACTACTCCATCGTCGTCAATGCCAAACGTAAACTAAAAAAGATTAACGACCACAATATATATCATATATATAGTAACACGACTCCAATATATATATTGTAGTCGTGTTACTAACACGTAAACCCTGCAAAGTAGTGGCTATGAATGGGATTTCAAAAATGATCTTTAAAATCCCATAACCACCACTTCACAGGGTTTACGATTTGGGTCTTTGAACGCGGCTGTTCCATTGAAAGCTACTGGGTAATGCTTTCCCATGATACCACTGTTTTATAGTATACGGCACAAGAAGGCTCCATCGTTTTGTCTCAGGGAAAATGATCCACAATGCCAAAGAATGCTACTGAGCACGTTGTGATCGCAGGCCTGAGTTCTGCGTGTATGAAAGAGATTTTCAACTGTACTGAACTACTCCAATAGAAATTCAATAACCTGAACTGTACTTTTATGGAGTGCTGTATTCCGTTCAATAATCGAAGTGAAATTTTGGATTTAACACCACGTTCCTGATATTTAAAGGTATATCTTTTACGCTGCCGCTAGACGTTGAAAAATTACATGAAAATTAATGTAGGCAAATGAGAAAAAAGAGCAGTGAAAGAGAAACAAACTTACATTATTTGAGTTTACAAACATCTCTGGCAGATAGTACAGCTCTGGAATAAGTTCCTGAAAGCAACAACGCTGTACTGAGTAATTCCTTCTGATGCGGTTATTAATAATATATACGATGATAAAAGGGTTCTGACACTTCTTCAGACCCAAAGTTCACCGACTATAGGACCACATTTTAAAAAACCAAGGACTTATCTTTTTTTTTCCATGAACCACTTAGTTATCAAAGAACTATATACGTATTAAACAAGTTACATAAGCAAGTCAGTATTCACAAAAGTAAACGTATTTGAGCGGTTTTCAATCGAGTCTAGAAAGTAATTACGCGGTAGCATTAGTTTTGGTTTTGGTAAATGCTCAACGATTTGATCAAAAAACAGGCGCGAACCGGCTTTTAAACCAATCAGATACAAAACTAAAACCAACTGCGACTCAGACAATCTCGTTTTCCCGCGCTTCGCGCAGGCTGCGTTAACTTGCTTTGCGTTCTGATTGGCTGGTGAAACCAAGTCGTGAATTAATTCGATTTGTGATTGGCTGAATCGGGTTCATTTCCTTCAGAAGGTGATTGGCTTTGTAATCATTTCTGTTTTGTTGTTAGACCTTCAATTGAAAACCGCTCTGTGGGTATTGAACAAGTCACATAAGCTACACAGGTATAGGTATTGCACATAGTAAATAAGTTTCTTTTGCAACCTCCCAAACGTACTGTGATGTGGTTGAATAAAATTTCAAGGGCCAAAATGAAAGGTGAAAGACTTTAAAGGTCTTTCAATATCTTGAAAATGGTTCCCCACATTTCGGAGTTTTGAAGAAGCGTGCGGAACTCTGGTGGTGAAACAGTGAAAATGCTTACCTTGACATCCGAAGTGTCTCGCTGACAATTCTGCCACGAGCGGATTATTGAAGAGAATGTCCTGCCTGGATGGTCGAATTTTCCTCCTTGGAGATTCAAGAACTGGGTTGCGAACGGTTCCTATTTGCAGGAAAAAAGAAATCAAAAGCGATCGGAGGAATAAACAAAAGAACCACAACATCAGGCTTAAAATAGAGCCAATGGTTAATAACTATTTTTAAGTGTTCAACTAACGACCCCTCGAACAACTTACAATCACAACTTACCACGCGTATCATCCAAGCCAGTGTGAACCCGGATGTGGAATAGTGAGTACCGTAATGGAACGGCGGAATGTCGTCGTTTTCATCCCAAGAAGCGTAACGTTCAAGAAACTGCGCATGTCTTGTCGGGTTTAGAGCACCGATAGGCTACGAAAAAGACAAAAGAAGGACAATGATGATGACGGCGACCACGATGATTAAGACTGCAACAATACATTTTCCCACCTAACGATACATATCTCGATAGAAGGGCAACGATACGATACAAGGTACGATACGTTACTGTGCATGCGAGAGAAGACTAGTTATCAATCACTTAGATGACTTTCAAAATAATTTATTCCCATATATTAACAAATTTAACATAAGAACGCATGCGTTTGTTCCCCATCTTGAATAAGCCCGAGCAGACGAGAAGCGCGCAAAGCATGGATGTTTTTTATTATTTTTTTTTCATTTGTTTCCACGATAAATCGTATTACAGGGGCTAAAATGTAGACCTTGGGTAAGTAGGGGATATTAAAGCCAGTGATTTCACAAATTTGAGGATGTAACATATTTTATCGTATCGTAATGTATCGCGATATCTTGTTCAAAGATCATATTCGTATCGTGGGATGAAATATCGCGGTTTACCGATGTATCGGTGTATCGTTGCAGCCCTAACGATGATGAAGAAGAAGATGGAAGCGAGGACGAAATGCTCATTCACGAACGATGTCAAACGCCAGGAATTCAACGGTAATACAAAGTATATTCCTCTCAAACAGTTTAACTAAGATACTTGATCAAACTCACTTACCTTCGAAAGATCTCTATAGATTTTGTGGTCCGTCAAATCCAGCGAATCTGCTTCGAAGTTGGTCAAAACCCAAGGAAACACTGGATACTGATTAAGGTCACAGAAAGACCGACCTGCAATACGGCATATATGATGAGCATAATACCGCGACAGCTTTCCACCCAACCTCGATCCAAGGGTCCGTCTTCCCTTCCCATTCACCCAGCGTAGACAGAGAGGGAAGGAGGTGAGTAGATATGGTAACAAGGTTTATTTCCATGTTGTACACAGGGTCGAGGTCGTCAACACAACGGAAACCTACCACTGATAATTTTTTTTACTTCACCATCGATAGATTAGTACATCACTTCATTCATTTACCGGGCTTAAAATTCAACATTTCCTTCACTACAATTGCGAGAATCTCACCACGATTTCGACACCTCAGTTCAAGCAGTATGTAGGACTTTTGTCAGCCGGGGCCTGTTTCTCGAGAGCCCCGAAACGTTTCGGGCGTATTTCGGGTCCCATAATTCCCTACGTATGTTGCAACGGAAGACCTTTTTAGACCTGAAAGTTTGCAATTAGGTTTCTCTTTCTCATCCCATCCGATCGCAGTTTTCCAACTGAATTCCCTTTCGGGCCCGTAGACATGTCGGGACTTTGGTGAAACGGGCCGCTGAACCTACAATCCTGGTCAAAACCGTTGGGACAATTCCCGCTTTTCCCCCTCCCCCCATTACAATGTTGATTTTTCACGATCACCAAAATCAAGATCCGTTCATCGATCGCTGGCATGTTTCAACATTGTCTGGGGGGAAGGGGGGCGCGAAAATGGCAGCGAAAGAAGAAAACACGTTGCTCATACAACGATGGAAGCATGTACAGCAAATTCTCTACTTTTCGCCCAAAATTTGACAAGTGTCCCGAAGTCTTTTGACCCGATCAATGGCCTCGCTGCCAAGTGTCTCCGGTGGCTCAGAGATAGAGCATCCGAACTAGAAATCGGAAGGCCATAGGTTCGACTCCTTTTCGGAGCAGTCGGACTTTTTTCCGAGTATGCCCGAGTCACCATCAATAGATACATCACTTCAGTCCTTTTGACTTCTTGTTTTAAACCATTCGCACTTACCGGCGATGGTGTTCAAAAACATGAGGTACTGAAAGTTGGACACTTCTCCTTTCTGCCAACGTTGCGTCATTGTGGACTTTTGAAACAACTGTCGAGGAGAGTACAACGACGCTGCCCTGCAAAATATAGCAGATACCACGCAGCTGTTTACAACCACTTATTTCATTGGTTCTGGTTAGGACGCAACTCTATTGTTTTTAGGGTTAGGGTTCAATGTTTCTGTTGTTTGTTTGAATGGTTCTATTGCTTTCTGAGCCAATAGCGTGGGCTGTTGTAATAGCTGCGTACTGACCCAAATATAGGGTCAAAACGAGTAGGCTTGGATGAGCAAACGAAACAAAAACGAAGGCGATAGAACACATGAAGGGTGACCTCTAAGCAAATGTAATCGTTAAAAGGGAGGAACATTATCTGAAGCCTATTACAATCAAGCTACATCACGCGTGACCAGTAATTTTGAAATTCGAATAGAGTTTTCAAAACCTGCGTGCCACTTTTGAACTTTCCTCACGAAATTCTCATTCCGCTGGTTATTTCTTTTGTATATAAAAAAACAGCTCTTAATTTTCGTTTTATGTAAATTGAAAAGAAGCGATTTTTTAAAACATTTAGCTATAAAAAATTGCGAGAAAACGATTCTTAAAAACATTTAAATCTTTAAAAAGCGGTTAAAAATATATACACGACGTTTCGACGTTCTCAGACGTCATTATCAAGTGAAAAGGAAATAGTACGAATATTCTTAAATACAAGAAAAACAAGCACTGATGGAGTCACTCTGAGTGTTAAGGCTAGGCTTCAGTTCTTGGATGAATAGCATCTCGTAAACGAGGCAGTCAAATTTCCCGTGGCACTTCTTTAGAACACGAAATTGGCCCTCATTAAGAAGATTTTTGTCACCGTGCGCTTCTAAAAGGTGTTTACCGATAGACGAATACTTATGTTCGGCAATGCGCTGATGAAGGTGTCGGGCCGTATAACCTTGAGTAAAAATATACTGCATTCGAGTGGTACAACCTATTCGAGCGCATCATGAAATTGCTTTTCAGATACTATGCATTTTACAGCGCGATCAGTTTCATGAGTACTTTCAAGATTCCAACCAAATGTCGGAAGTTCCAAAGGACTATACGAATGTTTATTTCAGTCTCGGGGATACTGCATGGTCACGCGCGACATTGACTGACTGACTGTAAAGACGCTTGGGTTCGTTCGGTTGCAGACTAACCGCACAGATTCGATAGAATAACGACTATGATTTCAAGGGGCCAACCTGGTTTGAGATATCCCATAATATGTACCGACTCCAACAGGTGGCAAAGCTCGCACAACTTTTCTCACAGTTTGTTGATCGCTTAACTTGAACATGACTGATGCTGTAAAATGAGAAAAAAATAGTGTTAAATTATTTTGCCTTGATTTCCCTTGCAGGAAACCTCAGGACGGAATACTCAGAACTTGACATTTAAAGGAGCACGCTCAACCAGAAAGTATTGCAGTCAAAGCTACCGTATTCAACATTTTCTGTATTACAGAAAACGGCAACTATGCTCATTTTCGTTTGTTATGTCGATCGAATCAGAGCCGCTTTCGTCCATCTTTGCCTGGAACATTTGCACGTGTTTCGGCATTTGAGGAGCAGAAACGAGTTCCCGGATAACAACAACTGCGCGCAAAGCACGGTGGTTGAGCGTGCTCCTTTAATTTCC
The DNA here is from genome assembly GCA_014634185.1 of Astreopora myriophthalma. NCBI lineage: Eukaryota > Metazoa > Cnidaria > Anthozoa > Scleractinia > Acroporidae > Astreopora > Astreopora myriophthalma. The sequence continues at coordinate 854,895 of BLFK01001071.1, read as the reverse complement.
GGTAAATATTAAAACCGTGAAACTGAACACACAATGAAAAGTGTTGAACCGAAAAAATGCATTCCCCGAGGACCACATATGACACAGTCGGAAGGCAAAGGAGACAGACTTAACTTACTACTACAAAAACGAACTAAACTGATATTGTGCAACATTTACCTAGCCTCTGAAAACGTTTGTTTCCTTTCGTAGGTTCGTGCGAAAACCATACTTAGGAAATTCACCAAGATAAATTGACTATAAACCACTTACATCCGGTTGAAGTATACAGCTCGACAGCGCAGTTCTGTAACAGATATCGCCGGGAAAATACGGCTTTTATTGCATCCAAGGGCCACTTGCCGTGCAGCCCGTCCATATACATCAAAACCTGTGGGACATTTTTGATTTAGGCTTAGCGTTGAACTATATTAACTTGTTAGTAGACCACACAATTCACCCTGTTCTTGGAAGTGATACGGACCCTTTTAACGGCCCTTGAGGCAATCACATTTGTATTCAGCTCCGCGTCTCTTCTCTAAAAGAAACGATCTGCTCGAAAACTGGGGCAAAACCACTTCACAAGAATGCGAAAAAATCCACTTCGAGTTGACTTCCGTCGCTCGAACACGCCGGTGCTTCATGCCAAATACCAGTTGTTCTATGAAACACTCCTCCGTTTTCCCCCGAACATTAGTGACCTTAGATTGGAATACGAGTGGGACTCCGAATACGAGTTTTCCGTACTGAGCACGCGCATCGGGTTCCGAGGTCGAAATTTTCCCAAGTGCGGGTGCTCAGAACGGAAAACCTCGGCGTACTTCTAGTCGTACTCGTACTACAATCTAAAGGTCCCTACTAACTGGAAGAAGTGGTTACTGAACATCGCACCGATAAGTTGATTGTCTTAAAATTTGACTTTATTTCCAACATCCCTAAAAGACAAAAATATAACTCAACCGTTCATGATAACTTGCCAAAGAACTCGGAATATTTCACAGTGAACAGGACGGTCAGTTGTAAGGGGAAAAAAACGACAACAAGACAATATACCAAAGAAAATATTTGCTTGCAAATAGGATTTTTATGTTTTTCCCCGCGGTTTGTATTAATCCTGTTATGTTACTTCAGCCACAAGCAGGTTTTTAGTCACGCGCGCAGTTTGTTACGCCACGACGATGGTTATGTAATCAAGGAAGTCACGTGGCGGGGCTAGTGTTGGAAGTGTTCTATTTTCATTACGCTCACCTCCTCTTTTTAATGTATAACGAATAAGCTCTGCTACGCCACGAGGTATTCAGTCATTCTGTATATCATCCCTGGTGATTTTGCGTCTTTTCAACCCCACCTCCTCCCCTTGTCCCGTCCGCGTGCCTTATATGCGACCTAGTTCTTTTTCGGGCCTTTTTGTGCCCTCATCTTTACAGGGCGGAATCGTTTTGTCCAAATCCTTAGACTGTGTATGTTACTTAATTCTAGATTGTCATTAAACGGGCTTTGGGTATTTGCCCTCAGCCATTTTACTCCAGACCACTGGTTGTTTTGTGATTGGTAGCGCCCTGTAAACAAGCGCGGGAAATGCAGCCCCAAAATTTATAATCTCCCTTGCGAGGACATAGGGGGGAAAATACATAAAATGACTTATTTCCATAGCTCTTTGAAAACTCGACGAAAAAGTGAAAAGAATAAGAAAACCCACATCTTCTTTTTGGGCACAAGATTCAGACTTCGAGAATAAAATAGGAATTACAACACCAAAGGATGAGCAACTTAATTTGCCTGTTGAGGTACATGATTAAAACTTCGACACAACTAAACTAAATTATGACATCTGCTCGCTGCAACAACCCTGAGGCTACAAAATGTCCCTTTTCAGTCCTGAATTAAAATCGTTCACTTAATTAAACGAGAAAATAACAAGCGTCTTCGAAGCAATTATATATCAACCAGAAGCTTTAGTCAGTAATCACTTAAATTCTTTTAATCCATGATTCAAAATGAATCTTTCGTCGGTACATGAAACTAACTTGGGAATCTCTTACATTATACCGTGCTCTGCTCCGTCAGAGCAGTGCTATTCTCTGATACTGTTCGTTATGTTTACAAGATATAGTTAACAAGATTGTTTACAAGATATAGTTAAAAAATTTGAGCTAATGGACAAAATTACTCCAAACGACGGTGGTCTTACAAATAAAAGCTGCCGAACAGTTCTTGTGCGCAGCTGTTTGTTATTATAATGTACGAGGAACGTAAACTCTTTGCCTGAAGATAGAATTCCAAATCGTAAACACTCAAATGAAGGCTGTAGGACAGTCACGAGGCAGACAGTTTCCAACTGCGATCTCAAACGCGCAAACTTTAAGTGTTAGTAAACTGTAATTCCTCGAAGCGTCCAGTGCAGCTAGACAATGAAAAGCCCAGCCTTCATCTTGAGACTGATACACCTTCCAGGATTTGCCGAAATGTCTCTTGCGATGCCTCAAGCCAGTCTGGAGGTTGGTAAACCCCGAAAATTTCGCTTCAGTGTAGTGGCTGTTGTTGTTGTTGTTTTTTTTAATATTGCTGACTTGAATCACATTACCGACCATAACGAGTGTGTCTGTTCTAAAGAACTTCCTCTCTTGCAAAATTTGTCGTGACAGTTGAGTCAGCGATTTGCCAAGCCTTGAGCAGTTTTGCCCTCTAATTGAAATTTTAATAAGTCGATTCTCCACGATTAGGAAACTGTCTATTCTAGAGTGTCAAAACTTGAGAAATTGTCGTGATTTCGCGTATGATGAACCAAGGCTAACGGGTCGCCAGTTGTTCACCTTCATTTCCCAATCGAATTTTGTCTGACTGCAAACGCTTATGAAAGATGTAGGACACACATCATATGGGTGAACATTGGTTCGAGGAGTTTTTCCATCCTACCGATTTTGTTAAAACCCTAAGAGTGCATTGTCCTTGCTTCCAGAACTCGTCGCAAAAATGAAAACGTTAATAACACCCTGTTAGGAATGCGGGTTCTGAACTACTTGAGAATATCACCAAAGTGACAAATGACGCAACCGCTTTTTCCCAAACCGCTCAGCAAAAAAACTAACCACCACAACGTGCATGCAGTTCCTCGAGTCTACAGATTGTCAAAACTTCCCGGATTCGTGGCGATGTCTCGCGCTATATTCCACACTTGTTTTGCCGCCACGTCAAGCGTATGTTTCGACTTACAATGAAACAAATCCACGCCTTTGAGAAAGAAATGAGGACATTTCCGACACTGGAGGCAAGACACAAGCTGCAGTAGAATACCGTTGATCCGATCTAGAAGAGCGTCTTCCGTCCATTCGGATTCTCGCGGATGTTTCTCGCATTCGTGTAACAGCAACATCACGAGATGAATGTATTCTAAAGGCTTCCCGGGGAGGTCAAGGTGTTTGTCATACAAGGTTTTAAGCATACTGAGGCAAAGCCTCCTTCCAGCCGTAGCGAACAGAATGTCCTCTGCTTCGCTGAAGTTCAACAGCCACGCATCGCCCTCCGATCCGGCTCCCTTGACCGAAGGGTACGGATCTCGAGCTAGCAGTGAAAATCCCCGCAGTTTAATGCTGGCGATTACCGTCTGGGAGGGCCAAGAGCTTTCCCGATCGGGCCAACAACATCCATTCTGCGGCCAAATAGAACCGCAACGGAAGGCTGGAATCAGCTCGACCGTGTAGCGTTCCAAGACCATCAGCTTTGCAGAAAAGTGACTGTCAACGCTGACACGAATTTGATTCTGGAGTTCTCCCCTTCGAACAGCCTCGGAAACTAAAGAAGTGAATCTCGAGCGGACCTTTCTCGCAGAAAGATATCCGGACGCCGTTATGAACTCTGTCCAGAGTGACATAGATCGTTTGCGTTCATCGCTAAGCTTCAACATCGCGCAACCGGGGGGACAGGCTTCGTCTATAAAGTTAAACACACCCATTTGGTTCAAATACAAGTGAATTTCGAAGTTTCGAGGAGAGAGGGCTTTTAAACCTTCGTACCTCCTCTCGACCAGCTTCAGCGAGGAGATGAAACGAGGTTCGAGGGCTTCAACGTGCTTCAATAGCTCTTGCACCACTGTGCAAATGTTTGTTATGGTCTTAAAGAGTTCGCTTTTACGCCTGTGCACTCGCGCGTTCAAGAATTTCTGCCAGCCACCACGGCGCTCGGGCAATATGAAAGCCATGTTGAGGACGCAGGAGAACCCGAGGTCGATCTTACACGATCTGCTGTCAGGGCTATAAAAGTTTTGTTTAAGAACAACGCTGATTTTTTTCCGGTGTATGGTATTAATATTCCACAGTTGGTGCTATTGAAGCTGTCAGCAACTATTAATCTCAAAAACAATACCCGCGAGGCCGAAAAGCGACCAATAAAAGATGGGGTCAACAATTTGGGGTAAATTACTCGCCGCTTGAAAGAAACAAAATTCGCTCGAATATGACTGTTAAGGACCACTAAGCTCATAAAACCAAAACTGAAAGTACCTGAAATTTTTCAGCATTCTTTAGGAGCACACCTTCTGAATGAATTTAGCGAGTAAACTTTTGCCCGCTTGTTTGTGCTTCATCGGCTCAACCAAAGCGTTTTCGCCTCTCTTTACCCAGAGCCGAGTCGTTTGTCCATCTTATTAAACTTTCTAAACACAGACCACCCACCGACGGCTTATTACAGCCAAAGATATTGAAACTTTCGGTAACTGTTCCCTTAAGGAAAAACACGGGCTCGCTTGGGCGCAGTTTAAGGGGGTATGAAGGAGAGCAGATTTGGTGCGAAACTTAAAACGCTAACATCGTAATGGCGTTTTCGTCGAAAGCATATTTTTTCAGCCGTTTAAGGTCATTTTAGTTCGAGTTTTGTTTATTACGGTTTTAATAACCAAACGTTTATTGCGTTCAAAACAATTTGTCTGCGGCTAGTGTGAAAAGAAATAACTCAAGAGCAAACAACGGTGCCGATAAAAGAGACCAAGAAAAAATGACAACGAAAATCACCGGCCATAAAGACAGGCCGGCTAGCAAAACTATTAAACCGCAAAAGCTGATAATTTTAAGAGTTTTAGAACGTACCTGCTGCATTCATTGACAATGCCTTTCAAAATTGCGTTAATGCCGCTTAAAATAGCAACGAGAAAGCTCAAAATGAAATCATAATAAGCATATCAACACGTCTTTAGCAACTGGACTATAAAGCGTGTACTCTTAAAAGCCGACAATCATCGCGGCTGTAGAAAACTAAGGAAAATTAAAACTTCTAGCCCTCTACCGCAAACACTGAATACAGTGAAATATCGTTTGTAGTTAAAATCTTTTACGCCTCGGGGCCAACAAAACACTCGACAAGCTTTTAGAAGAACGGTTTCGAACCAATTACCCCCATCTTGAGACAAAATGCCGGTATTTTTCTCGAACAGCAAGTCTCAAACTAAAAAAACCCCTAGTTTTTGCACGGACAATAGTTGGACTGAAAACTGAAGTGGTATTGTCAGGAATCGCTTTCCTCGAAACTAATTACTTTTCAATTCTTGCCACATGATAGTACCAAACTTTGTGTTTTTGGCTTGGTTTGATGCCGCCCGCTTTAACACCAACTTTTAATAAAGATCGTTAAAAATCGAAACACCTGGTTAGTCGACCTTCGAAAGCTGAACATGACGCGAGTGTGCAAGTTTTACAAATGGCGACGGTCAAGCACTCGACATAAGAGCACAAACCGTAAAATTAATTATTCCTCTCATAACACGTTAAGTGGAGCGAATAATTGCTTCCTCTTGGTATAAAACCTTCGCTGAATTTTATTTGCTTGTGACCCAAAGCCAAAAAGTCATTCAAAGACCAGCGGCGACAGGTTGTCAATCACGTCACACGGGGTGTTTCAAGTTGCCGCGGGCCAGCTTAACACGAAGCAATCGGGCCATAAATGCGGTAATAAACACGATCAGAACGGCTGGTGCTCAATAATACAAAAACTATTTATCAACAGAAATAGGCATCAAAGACAGACATCAACGACAATAAGCAATTTTCCTGCTCTGCTGATATTCTACAACGATAAAACCTGCCGTTGAAATGGCCCGGTGCAGATAAGCGAAAACTCAGCTTACCAAAGTTATCAGCACTTCAAGTCTTTGTTAATATTTAAACAAAAGCCATTAATGGGAACTGTCTCAGTAAGGTTTTGGGATTTCAAGTTAAGTGTTTCACTAATATTTATCTTATTTAAAGCGCTATTGTCTTCAACGCATAACCTGGCACTACAATGCCAAAAAGACGTGTAAAAACGAAATTGAGAACATCTCAAGAGGTGGAGATTTCGCTCGAAGTGTTTTCCGCCATCGTATGTACTTGTTCTTCACTCAGAGAAAATGAGAAAATAAATCTTATTTTCTATTTTAACGGACAGGCAGCCTCAAACGAATAGACGCCAAACACTGACTACTCTGCATTTAGAAATCGCTATTACAAAGCTAAGACCAGTTAGTGATCAAACATTCAATGCAAATCAAGAATTCATACATCCTACGAGAAAAAAAATTGCATTCAAAACGGAAAAAATGCCGCCAAGGTAAGGTTGGATTAAAAAATAGCAATAAAAGAAACTAACGTTTAGTGTTTAACGTCCATTTCGATTTCAAAGAAACCAACGTGGCACTTACAAAAACTTCACTATACTCTCAAGAAGAATCTACTCCGTTGCCTGTTTAATTTCACCAATAAAGTTCATTCCCTGCTAGCAGAGGCCTAGAGCAGGGAATAAGGTTCAATAACTGATCTTAAGAACAATATGTTGAAGCAGTTACACAGATTACAAAGTGCTTGGGTTTCATCAAAACATCAGGGCGGTACCATCAAAGAACTTGAGAGAACAATTTTTGTGGAACTTTAAAAAAAAATTGGGAACCTAAAGCGCATACGAGAGGCATGATCTGTTTGCGAGATGAAGACTGGCTGTATAAACTCAGCTTCGAACAGCTCGACCATAGTTAATAGTAACCATGGCTCGACCGCTTGGCCTGCTTCTCGAAATTTCCGAAAACGATTCGGGATCGAAAGTCATTGTAAAACTACGATCTGTTTGATCTGAAAGGTCTTGGTCTTTACATATTTTTGAAGATAAGAAAAAGCAAAATAATTGCGAGGTTGCATGCCTTAAAAAGTCCCCATTTCGAAGATGCAGGGGAAATGATGGAACCCGAGTTGCGCCCGAGAAGTTTTGGGGCTTCCCAATTTCGTTCCCAGAGCCCGCTTTTCCTTTGGTCAGCACCAGGAACACGGACTCTGGCCAGAGCCAATTGATGTGCAGTCGCAACTAAGGTCCATTTTTGTAACCGTCTATTGTTTCAAAGTTTAGAGTCTGCGTAGACGAGCCCTAAGTCCGTGATTTGCGGACTTCCTGCTTTGGAACTGGCCAGAGTCCATCTTCTTGGTGCTGACCAAAAGAAAAGCGGGCTCTGGGATCGAGATTGTGGGCTTTCGAGAACGAAATGCCAGATGTTTAGAATTTCGAGCTGATCTTTCGGCGTTCTCGCACTAAATTTTATTATTGCTAAAGCGGGGTAATTACCAACACAGCGTACAGGTTTTAACGGATGAAATGATATATGAAATGAATCATATATTGAACTGCTGATATGAAATCAAATGAAGCTATGATCCTCCCAGTTATGACCGCAATGACCAGCTCCCACCACCAGTGGCTTCATAGCTCAGGTTGTTAGAGCGTCGCACCGGCTTCCCGAGGTCACGGTTTCCAACCCCGTTGAAGTCCTGAATTTTTTCAGGCTTCTCTACGCAATTGCTAAAATTGCGGTCATAACTGCGAGGATCATAGCTTAATTTGAGGACAGGTTTTAGTTGGACTTAACCTGGGTAAGCCCTAACCGTGTTTCCAACAACTCGGCCCAGGGACCCGTTTCTCAAAAGACCCGAAACGTTTCGGGCGTATTTCGGGTGACCTAAATCCCCTCTGTATCTTCAAAAGGGAACCGTCTTAAGGCATGGAACATTGCAAACATTTTGTTTTTTCTGGTCCTGAAAACGTGTTAACAGACCAGCTTTCCAGAATAAGCGGAACGTAGTTTGAAAACTTGCTTTTCGGGCCCGACAGGTTTTCGAGACTTTTGGGAAACGCACGCCAGGTCTTTTACGATGTAGCAAAGTTGCAAGATTTCATACCAAGAAACATTACCCACAATAGGCCCGACAGGTTACGAGGCTTCCGAGAAAGGCCCGCCAGGTTTTTTGGTCACTTTCTGTCAGTTTGCCAGTTGCTTGCAGTTTTCCAACGACTTTTCTAAAGGCCTTCACGGCCATACGCTTTGGTGTTGCTCGAAGCAGGTGACCGGAAAGACGTAGATAACATGGGACTTCCGGTTGAAGTGCGCATGTCTAGCGCAGCTGTTATGTTGCAGGAGTGCATTTCCGAGGCAGAGTTTTTGATAATCGTTCAAGCAATGGTCACGAATAAAATGAATAAACACCTATCAACACCCACCTTTGGGTCCAGTTTCTGATATTCCGGATTTTCCTCATCAACAGTAAAGAACACAGCCTCGGAGGTCACCGTCAAAGAGCCTGGGGCGACAACGCATGGCGCTATTAAGTGACACGAGCTCGTGAACACCACGTGACCAGAAACATCTCGGCTCAGGTTTCGCTCCTCGATGACAATTTCAGCAATTTCCTCTTCGTCCAGAGAATAAGAGTCCTCGGGTTTTGCCGAGGAAATTTTGGCGAAGTTGAGATGCTGAGGATTCGCTGAGACATCTTGGTTTGCTCCTTGAAGATAAAAGAGAGGAAAGATGAATACGACTTGCTCTTCTGCACACACAAACGAACATGTGCAGCTCACCTTCTACTCCTTCTAGCAGAGTCGCTTCAGGATGACTTGAGCCGTATTCATTCTTGGCAAAGCGCATGCGTCGTCGGCTGTCATCCTCCCACATGTCTAGCCTGTAAAACTGTACATTTGAGGGCTGCTGCCCCACTACCCATGCGCCGTGTTCGCTGGTTATAATATCAAGTACCTAGTGGAAAAAAAAGCCGCTGGTGCGATTTGCATCATTCTCCAGAATGATGGAGATCTCGGCAATTAATTCATCTTTCACAATAGGCTACTTTCGAATTAAGCAAAAACAAAAGAACAGAGTCGGGGTTAGGAGGACCAAGTTAATTAGTTTTCTCAACCTTTTGTATGGAGATAATTCAAATGAGGCCAACGCTACTGTATGCATGAGATGGATGAAGAACTTTCGCTGATCCAAAGCATCAGGAACTTCTTATGCGACATCCAAGGACAGAGAAAAAATCTCTGACCCGGGTAGGAATCGAACCCACGACCTCCAGATTAGATCACCGTTGCTCTACCTACTGAGCTACAAGGCCAGACGGGAGCAGGCCCAGCAACCTTTTGTTCTTGCACAATTCGAAAGTAGCCTGCTGCTGTGGTGATTTTGGTTTGTTTGTTTCTTTTTTACGAGATTATCAACTCTAATTCAGAGGACATCGTAGCAAACCTCATCCGACTAAGGGTTACCGTTGAACGGAGCAGTTACTCCGCTGTACTCCTCTTTTCTTGGTCATACCTTTTGAATGACGCTCCTAGCCACCGAAAAATCTCTCTTTTTCGTAGCCAGCAGCAGCTGATCTTGTACTTTGTCATTCTCGCTGTATGTAGCTTCAGTCAAGCGGCACAGCTCAACAAACTGCAAGTGCTTCTGACGTGAAATTTCCTCCAGTTTGTTCACGATCACGAACGCCTCACTTGTTGTCATGACAATACGTTCGCGCATGGCATGTGAAAGT
>BLFK01001071.1:835101-842601 GCA_014634185.1 Astreopora myriophthalma | reverse complement strand
TGAAACGAAATGTAAAATGCACGTGCAGAGCACCCTACCAACAGAGTTTTTCTTAAGTGACAGGCCAATTTCTCTTTTCCGCATCCTCGGGTAAGTCAAGAGATGCTCTGCTCGGAGAGTGAATGGTGCAGAGCGTGCAAACCTGTTGTTTTGTGGCGTTCCCGTTGCCGCCCTTGCTCCTAGTTGCTAAAGCTCCCTAATACACGCACACATGACACGTACGCACACTTGTATCACCCACCTGGAGAGGCCACGGAGTGGTATCTCGTTCTTGTCTCTGGGTCATCTGATCTGAGTAGATCCCTGTACTTGGCGACCATCATAACAGCTATGAAGTAGACCACGGTGAGGGCCAGGAATTGCGCCTGTTTGCTATCCTCAAAATCGCGATACACCACGGCACGGAGTCGGTTCACGTCCATTTCCTGAAGCAGCTTCTCCGGGTCTGTCACAGTGGTCATGTGACCAGGAATATTCTGCACCAGATCCTAATGAAGTGATCCCGGCAAACTGTTAACAGACCACTTCCGTGTTCATTTCAGCCTCTTTTTCATTCATTAGATTTCATTCATATGTAAAGTAGAACTCACGTGGAGTCGCTGTGAAACAGAGGCTGAAGTGCACACGTGTCCAGCATCGCAAGTAATGGCATGCACGCAAATTCTAATAAACGTCATGAAGTGTCCCGTTCATTCTAAAAGTCAACTACCTACAGCACTTTCAACACTAAGGTTAGGGTTACAGTTAAGGCGCCACCTCAAAGCCTAAATAATAAGTAGGAGATAAACTAAAAAGAAGCATAAACATCAGCACCCATTTCCAGAACAGGTGACGTATTGCAGCCCATTGCGCTAGATGCGCCCTACCTGCTCACTGGGCGGTTTTGTAGATGCTATCAGTGTCTTGATGGCCTGTCTGGCCTCCTTTAACGCCTTTTTCCCAAGTTTACCACTTGTTATTTGTGGCAGAATAGGTCTGTTACGCTGCCGACACACCAGGCGGTTACGCGCTGCACAGCAAAATACTGGAAAACAAAAGCAAAAAGTAATCATAATCATAATCATAAAATAAAATAGTAAAATAGCAGGTTTGACATGCAGCCTCGAGCTACAAGCTTATCGCCTTGCCTCGTTCACCTAATAGCTCATCTTAAACCTCGCATTACTGTCAAGTTACAATTCTACCCCTATTGTTTCGCTGTGTATGATGTGGGCATTCAGTTTACGCATTCAGTTGATCAAATAATTCAATGAGATCATCCGATATCTGTTCCGTTATCGACCTGCTTCGTTTTCAATTGCATTATCTAGCCTCACGCCGTCATCCACGTATACGTCTTCCTATCGTCTGTTTGTCCGTCTTTATGTCTGTCTGTCTGTCTGTCTCTGGGCATCGGCTTCATATCTTATTTAAATACCCACCTAATCTCAGACACTGTCTCAAAAAGCCACCTGAGCTCAGGTTCCTGTTGGTCTCCACCCCACTAAACGCGAGGGAACTGGTGAACACAATCACATCCACGAGAGACATGAGGCGATTCAGAAAGGAAAAACTTGTTTCCAGACTCATTCCGCCGCACGGCTCGATGACGTCTTGGCCGTAATCACGGGACGTGACGGAGGAGAGAAGGGGCAGGAGATCGCCGCAGCAGAAAATCACGTTATCAGCGAGCACAGACACGAAGTGGGCCAAATTCCACAAGTAGGTTGCATTGTCTTTTGCATTGACGAAATCCATTACCGTTTTACGATTATGACTGAAAAAAAAGTTGATGAAACATTAACAAAATGTAGGCACTGTTTTGATCGTTATTTATTTACTTTTCATTAGGCAATTTTCTGATCTGGCTTCAGTTGATCGAAGCCGAGTGGAAAGCGCTATCCACTGGATAAATGACGATCCACAGGTTAACTCAATTGGTTTTGCTAGCGCTTATTCGCTGGATATAGGTATTTATCAGGCCGGGTCCCAGTTGTTCGAAGGGTGGATAGCGCTATCCACTGGATAAATCACTATCCACTGGGTAAGTACTAGCAAAACCGATTGAGTTATCTAACGGATAGTGATTTATCCAGTGGATAGCGCTATCCACCCTTCGAACAACTGGGGCCAGGTGGATAACGCGATCCACCTTTTGAACAACCGAGCCCTGATTTCAAGGGTTTGAAAAATTTGCACCATTCGTAGTTCCCACCCTCCCCTCCCCCGAGACAAAATTCCATCCGGGCATGCCCACAGGAGTTCAGTTCTCCAAGATTTAATTGATCGTGTCATTTCAGTTTAAGGTGAAGAACTCCCAAAAGATGATACATGGCTGTCTTTTCCGTCAAGTTACTTTCCATGGGAAAATCAGCTCCGCTCCATTTCTGGAATTCAAACTCGAACCTTTGCTTGGTCGAATGAAAAGCTTGGAAATGTTTTTATATCGCAACCTACCTCCTCCAAACTTGAACATCAGACTCGATAGCAAACAACAGATCTCCCAGCAGTCTCTGATGAACTGGCGACCACAAGAATTCGGGAATGTTGACATGCGCTCTGTAGGTTGATTTTTGATCAGGTGAGCTTCCGTTACTACTGGTCGCGGACTCAGCTGGGGTGGAGCCTGGGCTCGACTCCGCCCCAGTCTCTGGAAGGTTATTTGATGAACCCGGTTGTCTCGATTCAGCACTGGACGAAGACGTCACACTGGCCTTTTGCACAATGTTCTCTTTCGACTGAAGACCGTTTTGTTCCTCGCTGTCAGCAACACCTTTTGACGTAACAGTCTCAACCGAATCACCGGAGTCCTTAAGTTCACTTTTGGTTTGTTCATCCTCGCTACTTTCCACTGCAGCTCCAATATAAGAGCTTTTTACGGCAATAGTAAGACTGCTATCAACATCTCTTGGTTTGTCTTTCTCATTCAGTAAATCTTGACCTACTATAGAAGTTGCGCTATTTTCACTTAACCGCTCGACTTGAACGTCATCGGTAGCCGTGCGACTACGAGATGCTATAGGCCTTTTGCTTTCATCTGGAGGAAGCATTTCATTGCAAGTTTCTCCCGTTTCAGCCGCCGGTAAACTTTGACCTTCATCAACCAATTCATGAGGCTTGTCCGCTTTCTCGCGCGAATTCACCTCGTCTCCTACTTCGTCTCCTTCGGCAAAGGATAAAGCCGTAGCATTTTCAGCCGATTTTGTCTCAGTATTTTCCTTCGAACTACTTTCCGTCGCATTAGATTTTTCAGGATCATTTTCAACAACATCCTTAATGCTAAGACCCTTGTCGGGTAAGTCAGCGCCTTGGTGCACTAGTTCATCAGCTACCTCAGACCCTCTTATTTCGGTGCTGACACCCGTAGCACTCAGAGACTCCTCTTGTTGCGAGGGTCTATCCAAAGGATGTTCCAGCTTGCCTTCTCCGTTTCGTTTCCCGGGAATCACGTCCTGCAATTTGTCTGTTTCTCCGTTATTACTAGAATCATTTCCCATCGCTGTTTCCTCCCCGTTTACCGGAGAGATGCAGCTGCTTTCTCTCTCTTCAGGAATGGCAGTAGGGAGCGATGCCTCGACTTTAGCTCCGTTTTTACTTTGAAGCAACGACTGAAAAAACTTCCTTCTGTCGGCGTCGCTATCAGCGGATTTTGTTTCGAGAGACGTCTGCCCTGAAGCAGAACTAGCAAGGTCTTCCGCGGGTCTGGCTTGCTCCTCACTGCTTCCAGCTGCGCGAGGGGTTAGCTCCACCCATTTTGGAGCATGCTTTGCTTTTTCTCCTTCAAATACACTCACCTGAAAACCAGTCATACAAAAAGGGCATTTTACAGTTGTTTGCTGAGTGACCTGGCCTGTCAATGGCAGCGAGGCTGCCGTTGACCTTGTATTCATACAGACTGTACTGCCTTTATCACGTAAAACGTGTCGTTGTAATGCTAACTAGTCCGAATTTACATAAGGAAAGCAAAGAGGTCTGTATCAAAACAAGGACACCGGCAACCTCACTTCCATTCCAAGGCCAGGTAACTGTAACTCAGCCATAACCGTAAAATGGCCTATTACGGGCGCGTCTTTTCCAAGAAGTGCATGAACAAAGTCGCCAACAGAACCTAGTTCAAAGGAAGGCCTAGCTCACACGAGTGCCCTGTAGCTCAGTGGTAGGCTAGATCTTACCTTCCCGTGTAAAATAGCCAGCGTGTCTACCCAGATCCTCCAGCCCTCTCGTTCCTCTTGAAAGGCGTGGTGGAGCAGCATACGAAACAGACAGAACACTGCGTCTGTTATGCGGTTTCCTTCTAAAATGTTGGAATTACAAAACAATAGAGTTTAAGCCAATGCGAAAAAAAAACAAGGGCCACGGTTCATTGAAATTCGCTCAGAGACATTTGGGCGATAAGTACTGAAACAGTGGAAAACCTTTTTGTTTGTTTGTTCGTTGGGATCAGCGGCCACGTTTTTAAACACAAACAATCACAGGGCTTAAATTTTACCATCTTTACTAAAATAGACCTTACGACGGCTTAAGCCGCCATCTTGACGGGTAGGCAAAGCGTAAAGAATTTACAGTGTCTGTATGGGGATCCGATGTCAGATAATTTTCGAAAAACGTTAGCTCAAGAGAAAAAATTATGAATTGCGAACTGAAGGTACAGGACAAAGTGTTATGCCGACCAGATTTTAGGGGCTAACGTTTGCTTGAAGTTGCCCGTAGCATTTTCCCATATCTGTCTGTCGCGGACTGAAACTTTCCGTCAAAAAAAAAATTCCAGACAAATATATGGAAAATTGAAAACGCCCCGGACAACGTCCAGCGAAAGGTTAGTCCCTAAAAATTGGTCGGTATAATCCTTTGCCTTGTACCTTCAGTTCGTGATTCATAGATTTTTCTGAGCTAACGTTTTACGAAAATGATTTGACATCGGATCCTCATACAAACACTGTAAATTCTACACGCTTTGCCTACCCGTCAAGATGGCGCCGGGTTTAAACCGTCATAAAGGTCTATTGCGAGAATGCAGTATTTCAGTCCTAGCAGTATGCAGTACGTTTATCACCAGAACCTCTTTGTTTGAACGTCCGAAATAGTAATCGGAAAGTCATAGGTTCGACTCCTCCACTCGTACTTTTTTCCGAGTATGCCCGAGTCAGCACCGACAAATACATCACTACAAGTAAGAAAATGTTTGCACGAAAATAGCCTTTAATAAACCTTTTAACCGATACGGCGGTCAACTTGAATTCTATTGTCCTGAAAAGGATATTATGGGATGCCCAGGGGGCAAATTCGCACACAACGTGGGTATAAATTTGGTTTTGGTTAAATCATCTTCAAAGCACATCAATTTAAGTATTTCCTTTGTCTCAGATTAATTATGAAGTGAAACGAAGAATGTAAAAATCAAAGTGGCTTGAAAATTTTCAAAGGAAAACCAAATTTATACCGACAACATGTATGAATTTGCCCCCTGGGCATCTCATACTATCTTTTGCAGAACAATAGAATCCAAGATGGCCGCCGACAGGCCAGTTCCGAGTTCACGTCGGCCTCCTTTTCAAAGCGAGTCTACGTGCGAAACGAATTGTGATGGCAATTAGTTTTACTTCGCTCATGAATGACAACTCATTTTCATAAGAAAAACTTTGCACTTAGACTCGCTTTGAAAAAGAGGCTGAAGAGAACTCGAAAATGGCCTACTACCAACATGTCGCCGTGACGTCATCCCCCAAACGCTCTCTACCTGCACTGGACGGTTCCACGTGAGCCAAAGAGAAAAGCCAATCTTGCCAACAGGACAACTGGAGGATAAGGCTGTTGAACAGGAGAAAAACACAGAACACCAACATGCTGAACAACTGAACGTGTAGCGGAGATCTACTAGTAACACGAATCCCGTTAGACGAAATGTACTGGAGTTAAATCCGACCCCAGCCAACAGCTTAAACCCGAGGGTGTTTTATAGCTCCGACATTGTAGGATCACGTCAAACAAGAATCAGAAGTGAGGCGTAGAAATTTCGCCGCCGGTAAATCCTATGTCGCTACAATACCAGAGAAAAGGTCACATTGAAAATTTTTGCCAACATCGAGAGAAAAGGTCACATTGTAAATTTTTGCCAACATCGAAAGAACTTCGCCACGTTATCAACGTGCGAACGCGCAGATAAAGCAGGCAAGTAGCATTGGTTTGGTGTGTGTGGTACAGGGTTCGTACCCCTTTTGGAGTAAAAAATTCAAGGACTTTCAACGATACAATTTTCATTTTTCAAGGACTCAATGCAGTGCAAATTCAAACTAATGGAATAGGTTGTTACCAGTCTTTTTTTTTTACCATTTTGTGTCGTTACTTCCTTGAGAGAAACACTTTCTTCGTATTAGCCACTTAAGCAACTAATTTCAAGGACTTTCCAGCACCAAATGCAATTTTCAAGGACTTTCAAGGACTTTCAAGGACTTTCAAGGCGCGTGCGAACCCTGCTAGAAAGATCTACCCTCCAACAAAGGGCTAAATGGGCCCTGGCAGGCCAATTTCTAGTATTACAACTGCGGAGTATTCCCCATCAACTTTCTAGACGCAACATTTCTTAACTACGTCTCACAAGGAAGGGATACTCTATTGCGATATGGGACACTTCATGTATCATGTTATACCTTCTGTTTATTTTGCTGTGGTTCAAAAGAAGCACAAGATCAGAAAGGAACTTTTTTCTGAGATCAACTTTCTCAGCCTCCGGCGTCCGTTCCTCTCGGAAGCTTCCTTGCCGTGTTAGCCTCACCCCCGCGTTGCAATGCTTCCCTCCATTTTCCCGCAGCATTTTGGCAATGACCGGAGCCATGGCTAAAACATAACGCACAATATCAGCAACTGAAGGCAAAAGTACAATCCCACTAAGATAACACATTTTGGTACTGGATTATTGTTAAATTCTCGCTGAAGCTTTATTCGCAACGAAAGGATCACGTTGGAGAACAGAGCCTTCTCAATGTCATTTTTTTTCTGGTAAGTTAAGTCACTGTAAGTCAAGTACTTTAAGTACTGTAACGTGTTTGTGGCAAAATAAAAAGTAAACAAATTACAAAAAAAAAAATGTCATTAATAATTCATAAGCCCAAAACAAAAGAAATCACTACAGTGAAGGAACTTTGCATACGTGATTCTAATTGCCGGTTTTCACTGTCACACCATAATCAAATCCATTCAACAAATAAAGTCAAGAATCAAAGAGATAAAAGAACATAAATATTCAAAGAGTTACGCAAAGATTCAGGTCTGCGCGATGTTTCGTGCGGGTGATATTCGAAGAAATGTTTTAAATTTATAAGGCTTTGTATGGGGACGCCATGTTTGTGTCCCTCTGAGGGGCGCAAAAGAAGCCAGAAGCTAACAAAAACATGATATGTCATCGAGTCTCGCTATAAAAAGCCTGTAGTCGTCTTCTGAAGGCTCATAAACACCTATATGAGTACTTATTCTCATACAAGGACTGTTCAGATTGCGAAATCTCAGCGGATAAGTCACTTTCTT
>BLFK01001071.1:814083-826379 GCA_014634185.1 Astreopora myriophthalma | reverse complement strand
CACACACACACACACACACACACACACACGGGGGATTACATGTACCATTGATAGGTGTGTAATGACGTATGGCCTTCTAGTTGTTTCTGTATGATACAAGTGAAATAATCAGTTGAAAGCAACACCTTACCTCTAACATTAGAGCATGGGGTGAGTGGCAAAAGAAAGAGTGATTTTCTGTGGGCGAAGCTTCAAGACACAGCTGCTGGTCACAGGCTTTGGGGCTGTACATGAACATGATGACAGATGACAGGTGGCCTTCATATAATACCTGACAGACAAGGGATATTATTAAGTGAGTCTATATTTTACCATATTCCTCGAAACATCTTCTGGCCTTGTTTCTGTCACGCTAAACAGGTTACCTAAAGCCATGGATTACTGAGAAGTATTCCACAAAATCAGCATCAACGTTATTATGAAAAAAGAATTCTTGTAAATACTCAGTGTGTTACATTATTGAGTCTGTTACATGTACATGTCTTTATTTAGTGAACTGCTATCACATACCTTCCTGTCTTGCTCTGACAAAGGAATGTCAATTTCAGCATGAAACTTGAATTGACCCTGAGAATAACAGTGTAAAAGTTATGAATAATATACAGGTAAATGTACAAGGAAATGCAAAAGTAGTACTGTATCCTGCAAGATTCAGCGTCAAAAAGAGTTATGTTGCTTGCTGTGCAGATCGCTTACGAATTATTTCAAGCAATGAGTACCTTGAAACATCTACCTGACCCAAATGGGGCATTCCACTGGGATTAATTTCATGAAATTCTCATCCAGTATCAGTCACCTTATATCCAGGCCCCAGTCGGTGCATAGCTGCAACAGTCTGAGTGCTAAGAGCCTCCGAGAACAAGTAAACAGCTGCTATCTGACCACAGAATACACTTGCACTGTCTGCTGTGGGTGATGAACCTATATAACACTTATCGAAAGGCTGGAAAAAAAAAAGGAGTTCATTTGTTTACAAAAAAAGAAATGATGGATCATAGCATACAGCAGTAAGTTTCAAAAACAAGTCATCAATGGCATTATTGCTAAACAACAGACTTCAAGTTGCCCATAACTGCAAACTAGCGAACGTTAGAACAACACGATTTAAATAAAAGCAGTGAGGTGTGCACCTGTATGTCAAAACAAGGTCCCTTCCAGCCTCAACATCAGTTGCAGGCCAGCTAACGGAGGAGAAAAATGTAAACTGGCCGGCTCTCTCATATTTGGTACCAATGATAAAATGGCCAGCAAAATAAGAGGCTTGCAAACACTCCTTATCACTGCGTCCTGAAACCTGTCTCAATTACACTGTAGCCCTTTGGTCATGACAGGCGGCCCTTCTCACTTTCGTTCTAATGTACTGTCTAATGTTACATTACTTGACCTGTAAATATTGGAGTGTAAAAACTATCTACATGTGAAACCAACAAGATGAGAACATCATTAGTTTTATTAGTTAAAGCTGGTTTTCACTAGTGGTGGAGTAAGAGTCGGCGTTGTAAGCAGAGATTGTAAACTAGATCACTTTATACAACCCAAAAACAGCTCTAGACATAAGCCAAGTGTTGTTAGCTGGACAGAATTGGATTCAACAACGATCAGAAAGTTTCCTTTTTTCCTGATTACATTTACCAATGTGATGCTGTCACTTATGATAATGGTGAAAACCATGTTGTTGGAGTATCAAGCAGAAGTGGAAGAATAACCAAATCACAATGCTCTTTCTCGTGCATTGTGATCAGTTAACCATTTCACTTCTACTTGCAACTCCGACAATGGGACATTTATTTTCCAAGTTATATTCTGCCTCTTTTTCAAAGCCAGTCTAAGTGCGACTTCACACTTAGACTGACTTTGAAAAAAATTAGGGCAATCCGATGAAAAGCAGAAAAAAAAAATTAACTGTATTTTCACATTTTCTTGCTCTAGGGCTCCTATCCCCGCCCCCCTTCCCCAGGGCCCAGATTTTTTTTTTCTTTTGCTTTGTTATTTTGTTCACATCACTTAGGATAGGTAATTCCACAACTTAATTTCTGTGTATTGCATGAAGTTTGGCCGCAATTTCACAGAATTACCAAATTCAATAAAAAAGTCAGTTAGGACGTTTTTGCTCTGAGCGCTTCAATTATGGTTTTCACTGGATCACAATTTCACTACAAAATTATCATAATTGCGATGTTCAATTTTCACAAGATCACAACCCTGGACTCTTCAGATTACAACTCAGACTCTGTTGCTGGTGAAAAGTGTTCTTCAAGATGTAAAATTACCTCATTTGCATGCACAAGAGTTGTCTCTCCCATAGACACCGCTTTCCCATTGACAAAACACCTGATCTCACTTGAATGAAACCTGTTGTACGCATGCACAACTGTAACCATATACCACTGGGGAAAAAAGAAGCATTTTAGAAAGAAAAATTGACATTGTGCAATGTTGTCCATCAAAAATAAATAACAGACAATGTTTATATTCTCACGGTTGCACTGAAACAAGCATGGAATAGAGGCTGATGCTGGGGAATCTTTTCAGATGCAAATAATTGTTTTCCCCCCATGAGCCTCCACTGTATGCTCATTCCAGTCCAATACTGAGAATACGTATAAGGTCTATTAAAAGCTTTAATTATTTAAAAATACTTATTACCTACTATCTATCAATAATATAATCAATAATAATAATAATTACCATTCCACTAATAAATTAATTACCATATTAAATGATTAATTAATGAAATCATCATTACTAATTACGGATAAGATGATGAAAAGTTGTTACCTTTTGGGGATGAAATTCAAACTTCACGAGATGACGGAGGATCTTGTTCTCACGTTTTCCGATTTTCACAGCACATTCCAAGACCAGCATGGGACCAGAGAAATGAGCTGAATATCCAAGACCTTTTCCAGTCCGAAAACTAACATCAAATGAAAGAAGATGTTGAAAATATGTAAGGATGTATAAGAATTGATTCTTTGTAAGACACACTTGGCTTAGACCAGCATAGTTCGTAAATGCATCCCCTGTTATTCTTTTTATAGCTAAAGCATAATCCAAGCACCAGAGCATTGGAGGAGATCTGGAGATGGCAGATGAAAAACAAGCTACGTACCACTAATTTTGACACTTGTGCATTTGCTTGAATGTGCTTATTGCATGAGTGGGAACCCGGCTTCGCAGATCTCAGTATTATTAACATGTAGCAACTTACCAATATAAAAATGGCTTGCATTTCTCAGCATTTGCCATGTGTGATGTGTCAAGACACAGCCACGTTGAAAAGGTAAAACCTGACTGCAGTGGCCATTTTGAAATGGGTGGTAAAGTGATGGCCTGAGAAATATCAATGAAAATTACAAGTGGTTACTTTTGCATGACACTAATAATTGTTTCTGCACATCCCTCCTGCACATGTAAACAGTGTCACAATGTTCCACCATATGATTCACTGAGTATGCACTAGGCGAAAATGTATGCAAACATGGCATCAGTGAAGGCAGCTTTGAATTCTTAGTTAACCTACTTAGTTTACTTGTTCTGCTCATTAATGGTTAATGACCCCATTTTGTAGTCAGTAGGGATGGTAAGACTTCAAAGTAAGAACAACAATGTGTCCTGGTGCAAAAATGTCAGCACGTTCAACTGTTAAGGACACTATATTGATTCTTATTTGACTGGCCGTTAACTTGCATATATGTTATCTCTGTATATGGGTGGATGAGGCTGCATTTTGACTCTGACACAGAAGGAAGTTTGTACACAGTGAGTGAAAAATATCCAATGGAGGGCTAAAAGTGGAATTGAGGAAGAAAGGACTGAAACAAAAGACCAGCAGGTTCACTTGAGCTGTTCTCCCCTTCCCACTTGAGGAAGGGAGGGGACCGAACATATCACATTTTTGTTGCATATTCAAACTTGCTCACTGCCAAAGACAACTTTGCGCTATCTGTTTGGAACCGCCAATTTTAACATAAATCACTTACTCTACTTATTCACTAAAAAATATCATGAAATGAAAAACATCTGACTGTAAGACTGTTTTTCTTCCCCCGTTCCACGAGATTCTGAAAGTGGTTGAAATAGATAGCGACTACAGAGATTTTTCACACAACTGTCCTTAAACAGTTAAAAAAAAAAAAGAAATTTAACTTGCATTTGACATGCTTTCCTTGGTTTTAACTTGACACAAGTGCTTTTTCAGGTCACTCAGCCCAGTGACAAATGGAAATCTCATGAGAACAGTTTCTTTTCTAACTCACTTAAAATTAAGTGAGTTGGAAAACTTCAATAGAGTTCTTGTTAACCAGGTCACTTAGACAGCTGTAAAGCGCGTAGGCAATTAACTCAATTAACTCTGGCCAGTCACACTTCGTCGGCAGTTAACAATTCATAATCTCAAGAGGAGTTGAACATACAATAATTCAAGAATTAGATCAAATGTCAACAAACTCTGTCTGTGACAACACATAAATCATGTACTAACTAAAGTGACCTAACCAGGTTGGTTAACAAATCACCACAAGGAATGTAAAGCAAGAAAAACCTGCCCGTGAAAGTACTTATTTTATGTTATGTAACTACTCACTGCTCCTTGCTGTCCTGAAAAGCTAAAGTAAACATCCGGTCCCTGTTTCTCTAACATCTGTTTCAAGATGGTCAACAACTTCACAGTATGGCATGGCTGGGAATAAAGAATGATTCACAAATTCAAATACCAGAAAACACAGTCAGCACAGAGCATACAGTGTAGCAAAACTATTATTTCTACTGCTTTGCATTCAAGTTTTTAAAGAATTTTTGCATCGCAAAACAGTTTGTGACATAAAATCGAGAATACAGAGCTCTGTACATCCATGCTTCTCACAGCTCATTCGTGGGTCCAAATGATTTCTAGTTTTGCTAACTTTACATAACTTGCATGGCACATAAAAAGCAAAATGAGAGATTTACATTAAAAACTAAAACTATTTTGAGTTTAGGCACACTTAAATGTACAGCTGCAATCATGAATTTATTACATTAATGAATCATTTTTTCCTCAGCCAATCCAATCAGCTAATCTGAGACCTTTGCCAGCATGATAGAACCAAGTAATGAGTGTTAAATTAAAGTGATCATTATAAGAACTCACATGAATTTATTACATTAATGAATCATTTTTTTCTCAGCCAATCCAATCAGCTAATCTGAGACCTTTGCCAGCATGATAGAACCAAGTAATGAGTGTTAAATTAAAGTGATCATTATAAGAACTCACCCATTTGCCATCAACACCCTTCAAAGTGGCCAAAAATGTCTTGAGCTCCTTAACATTGATGCTATAACTGGACAAGAGTCCTAACAGCTCGACAAGTTTGTCTGAAAACAAAGACATAAGGTTTTTAGTCTACACTGAGAATATATTGGTACTCCATGACAGAAACAAGGGCAGAGTGCATAGCAAGGCATGTATGTTTGACTTTTATGCAAACAGTAGAATGTTGGCCCCTATAGAGTCACCACGTCAATAGCAGGACCAACCTGTTATTACGATATACCTTTTTAGGACTTATACAAGCATTCATAACGCAGTCATTTTCTTATGCTTTAACGGCACTAATCTAACCAGCCCATTAATGTTAGGTCTCTGCACTAGAAACAGTACAGCACAGTATTTAATGCTAAATTATTTAATCATCACCAATCATAACCATCAATTCAATCAATCAATAAATCAATAATCAATTGGAATTACAAATGTCCTCCGTCTGCAAATAGCAAAGCTAATTGAGGTGAGCAGAGGAAACATCCCTGGTGAAAAAAACTCACACGATCTTTAAAGATCTTTGAGGATCTTGGTGAGATTTCAGAGGATCCTTGCCAAGATCCTTAAAGATAGATCCTTGTTAAGATATTTATCAGGATCGTCAAAGATCTTTGAAGATCCTTGAAAGATTTTCACCAAGGATAAGGTACAATTTTACAACAGTCATACTTCCTGGGTTTGCAGTGTGTGCTTACCAGTTCATACTGTATCTACAACATTACATCTACTTAACAACACAACCTTGTATCAATGGGCTAATATTAAATCATTACTGTATCACTGAATTACAGTACACAGAAGTTTGTGTATGTTGCATTTTGCACAGAATGGTCTTCTCACAAACAAGATGTTTAATAAACTGCACAGGAATGGGTAAAAGTCTGTTCACCTGCAACGACTTGTCTCTCCTGCGAAAGTCGGCATAATACTCTTTCGATGAGACCAATTTTTGTAGCTGCTTGCAAGTTAGGAATGCTTTTCCGCAAAACTGCAATCAGCAAGCCTAAAATTCTAACCTATGCACAGAAAAACAAACAAAGCATATAGTTCAATAAATTTTTCATTTACTATTAACTTAGTGGGATGACAAAAAAATCATGGTGATTCCTCTGCCAAAATAATTCCTTCCCTTCAAACATAAATCTTATTTAACCCTTTAATGATCAAGAGTGCCACTTACAGATTTTACTCTGTCTAAC
Organism: Astreopora myriophthalma; assembly: GCA_014634185.1. Classification (NCBI taxonomy): domain Eukaryota; kingdom Metazoa; phylum Cnidaria; class Anthozoa; order Scleractinia; family Acroporidae; genus Astreopora; species Astreopora myriophthalma. Next base: position 819,875 of record BLFK01001071.1, on the reverse strand, counting down.
GCCAGACGATTTTACTCATCACTGGGGGGCCCCACAGGCAGGAAATGTTTAAACCCCTCTCTGTCTGCTAAAAAACTATGTCACCATTAACTCTTTAATTCTCAAGAGTGCCACTTATAGATTTTACTCTGTCTAACGCCAGATGATTTTACTCGTCACTGGGGGGCCCCACGGGCAGGAAATGGTTAACAGGAATAGAATATAATTATAGATACATGCATCATGGCATGCAACAATGAAAATGACTTTGTTTTGCTATATAGTTTTGCAAATAATTCATCTCTTTTCACCGCATGTCTGTGTCTAATTATTATAGTATTACAACAGATGTCACAATATCATTGTAAAGTAAAATAATCACCATCTATTTGTATCGTATGAGAAACGAAACTAACATTTTCTTAAATCGGTTCTAGACATACACTGAATGCTTAGAGACCATTAATAATTCCAAGGAAACCAAGAGACTGTTAATAAGACCTGCCGTAACACCTCCAAAACCACAATCACATTGTTTCTTAAGTAAACTTAGCAAAACAGGGCTAGTGTAATACTTACATCTTAACTGAATAAATTAATTTGATTTTAATACATTTTTACTAGGCCATTTCCAATTTCACATCACGATCAGCCTCTTTTCAAGGAGAGTCAAAGTACGGAAGTTTTGTGATCATATTTACTTTTTACTTTGCATAAAAATAAAAACTGATCTTCATAAGAACGACTTCACACATAGCCCTGCTTTGAAAAAGAGGCTGAAACAAACTAGGAAAAGGTCTAAAGTTTTTCGACATGATCTAAAGGCTTAGAGATCAATTTTAAGGAAAATTTTTAAAAAAATCAAAAAATCTCTGATGACATATGCTGTGAACACTAACTGGGTCAACACCTCCAAAAACACAATCACATTTATGTCTAGATCTGTTACAATAGCAAAACAGCTTGCAGTGAAATACTTACATTTTAAACTGAATTAACAATACATTTTTAATCCCTCCTAGACATGCACTGAAGGCTTAGAGATTATTAATTACACCTGCTCTGAAATCCAAAAACACAATCACGCTCAAATATATATATAATTATATGTCTGCAAAAAGGTGGAATACTTTCTTGGAAGTACCGTATCCCTGGTAATACAAAAGTTTTGTCGAAAGTCCACCACCCTCGTTCTAACCAAAGTAGAACAAAAGTTCCAAAATAAACGAGCGAAGTATTCGACGGCCAGATATATTGGCCGATAATTATGTTATGGATAAATCTAGTTATTTCTAAAGATAAAAGTACTGCTCAGCTGATTTAACATACATGCAGTGGAAAAGACTGCGTATAATTTTTCCAAAGGCGTACTGAACGAAAATTAGTTCAAAAGGGTTTACATAGAAGAAAGGTTCAAATTAAAATAATGCAAATTAGAGGTACCTTTTAATTCACTCACCTTTTGCGATTCTTTACAATGTGCTAGCAACTCCAATAATATGAGAAGATCGGAAGGATCTTTGATTGTGAACCTTGCTTCGAGGTCAAAGGCTCCACCAACGAGCTACACAAGAAACAAAACAATAATTTTTTTTTCCTCTTTTGTTTTTTTCCTGCAAGTGAAAATGACACGATCAACATCACGCGCGACCCTTACTCAAATATATAGGCTTAAAAGGAAACACATTTTTCTTGATCAAATATAAAGCCACATTCGACGATTAAGGCTCCTGAAATTTAACCCAGCAAGCTGAATAATATGTCACTTAAAATGCCGATTGTATAAAATAAAAAAGGTACCTACAAATACAAATACACACACAAATATATTGCCCTACCGAATCAAAAACACTCCCCACAACTTCTGTTTCCGCTTCGCATTCGATTGTCATTTGAATCAACTGAGCAAGTTTTGTTCTCCATGCAGCACTCGCGGTATTGATAGGTCTTTCTTTATCGCTATTCTTCCTACCACCACTTTCATTGTTCTTTTTTTCAGGCAAGACTTGATCGCTTTCAGAGGTGTTTACCACAGGTGAGTCCGCCATGTTGGATCATTTTGAGTGAAAGTGCGCATGCTCTAGAGCAGCACTCAGGGTTGCCAGTACAACAAAGAAGTGACTAAGCAATACAAAAGCAACGATGTCACGCAAACAAAGCAAGGAAAAACGGTTTTTTTAAATACTTTTTGGCGAAGACTTAAGGAAACGGGCATATTTACGGGCTTGAACCAGAGCGCAAAAATTAAAATATGAAATCCCCCCGAGTGTGCTGTTTGACACTTCTTGCTTATTTATAAGCAAACGGAATAAAACATATACAAGTGCATCACACTGAACAAAATTACTGATAAATACCTTAGCTAATTAACTATATTATTTCGGAGAAAACCTTCTTGTATTTTAATTTGCTACACATGTGTGACATGTGTGGTGAGCTGTGGTATGCCTCGTTTTCGTTCAGTCAGCTGATCAGTTTGGCGTCTTGTGTTGCCAAGAGCACGCGAAGCGTGCTTTCAGCTGTTTGTATTGTTTTGGGTTGATCTTTGCCCTTGATGCCTTCTTCAATGAGCTCCCTGGCCGCTTGGGCGATACATTGAACAGTGTGTGTTGTTTTCAGTGAATATTTGACTTTTCCGAAATGCCAGCACCACGATCCAAGGTAAATTCCTTCAGCAACTCCTGATCAACTACAGAAAGAAATAGTTTAATTTGCCGATGCTGGTTGAGAAGTTTGAGCTTATGTCTTTGATGTGAACGTGTAATCCAACGATTACTGCGTGTTTCTTGTTTGAAGGGGAACCTTTCATTGCTATATCAGTTCTTGACTTAAGGTTCCTTTAACCGGCCAAGCACACGTGGTGATAAAGGAGATGAATAGCAAACTTATCGATCCACATGCATGTACACATCTAATGTTACTACATCTTAAGCTTACACTAAGCTTATTGACCAATATCATTGCAGCTTTATATTTCCAACAAACTTTTAGATCACATATTGAACGAATAATTATTTTATTATCTTCCTTTCCATGGTAAATTTCTTTTGGAAATCGATTAATGTTGGTGACCAATTTGAAGTGAAAACCAAAGAACTTAACTTACACGTTTTGTACACTACACGATTACAATCCTTTGACAAAAGCTAATATGATCACTCATTAATTGAGAGATCTCTACCTGTAAGCAGGGAGGGGGGCTATTAAATTAACAAAAAACGCTTTGCTCGATACGACATACATTTTTACCGTACTTTACTGGAAACTTATTTCTGTGAGTCAAGTCCAGTGAAAATGTTTTGTAGTAGTAGAAAGGATAAAAGGCATACTGTAGGCTGCAGAGGCTTAGTAATTTGCATTGTGTTTCTTATCATTTAGCTACCTTACACACTTTAACTGCTCGAGAAGGCAGCAAATATTCAAATGGTTTGTCACTGGCACACATGCACAGGGTTGCGAGTCAGATGGTACTTTTAAGTAACTTCTGCAGCTTCAAACATATCTCTGATAAGTGAGGATAACAAACTGTCGCATAGTATTACTTTCATGTGGCTGTTGATTTTTGTTATTCCTTATTTTGTTTTTCGCAGTTCAAATATACATGTACTGTAATTTTTTACGGGATATAAAAGAAACTCGGAAGTGACCAGCTCCCAGTTGGCTCGGTAGCTCAGTTGCTGGAGTGCAATCACATGGTCATGGGATCCAGTTTCATTCAGACCTGGGTCTTTTTTCAGGCAGCTGCCTAAGTTAGTGGTGCCCCAATCATCGCTTATAATCGATCATTAATTGAAAGCCTTAAGCAACACAATAATCAATTATGGAAAATGTACAGTCGATTATCACAGAAAAATGAAAGAAAATATTATATTAGTACGAACTGCTAAGATGGACCTCGCCTTTCAGGCTCAGTCCATAAACTTGCAAAAACAGGAACTTAACCAATACTTTCCCAGTATGGACTGAACAAGCTAGTCCAATAACATCTATATATTATTCACAAATAAAAATATTAAATTGATGTAATTCATTTTTGTTATAATTTGTTCAAGAAGAAAACCGGTTGACAAAACAATGTTGATGTGAAACCAAAATGATGTCATTTATAACAAATAGGCCGTAATGCATGCATGTGGCTACTGCTTTTCATGATACTGTCACAGCAAAGCACTCACAACTAGACTGACAAATGAAAACTTAAAATGAAATAAAGCTTGAATATATTTAAAAAAAACAAAACAAAACAGAAAGAAGATAAAAGGAAAAAAATGGTTCGCGAGTGGGACTTGAACCCCACGTCCAAGCGACCACTTGACAGGTAATAGAGAGGAAATCGGATAATGAGTTGTTGTAACATTATTGCATTCCTGGGTAGTACAAGAGATGGAAATGTCTCAATCAGAAGTACTGGATTTCTTCTCGAAATTGACTTTTCACATGAATAAAATGTTAAAAATTTTTTAAAAATGCACATACAGTACACTGTACTCTATCAATCTTAAAAGAGACGACCTTACCTTGGGTTAAGTCTCTGCAGTTACCATATGCTAGTGAGGCAAAATTTTGACCCAATATGGTATGAACTCTCGTAAGCGACCACCTCTCGTAAGCCACCACCTAGTGTTGACATTTTGGGTGGTCGCTTACGGGAGGTTCTACTGTATTTCCAATGATCAATTATGAAATCCCAGCCAATTCCCAAAACTAGCTGAAGTTGTTTCATTGACTGCAATGATCACACTTCAAGACTTTGTGTTCTTGTTGTTGTTGGTTTTTGCTTTTTGACATTTTTTTCCTCTCTTTTTTTTTTACCCGCTTTACAGCGTTATGAATCTGAGTATTTATCTCGGTACAAACAATTTGAGTCAAGACGACCCAATACTGTGAAGGGTGAGGTGATGCGATCATTAAGCAACACTGCAAATGACAACAATGGATCTTCACCAAGGGCTGGTCTGCTTTCAAGTCAACTGGGTACAATTCATGAGCCACCATTACAAAGGAAGAGAATTGTACCCTATGAAAAAAACCACAACATCTTCACAACGGTAACAGTGAAGGAACAACCTGATAGAGAGTGGCTGAAAACTGATCGTGAATCAAATAGATCCTACTCTCCCGTAGACGGGAGGCGTAAAGAGGTGAGAAATTGTGAACATCATACCTGGTAATTTACTTTGATGAGAAAATTACTGGAACCCATTACTGAATCCCATGTTTTTTAAAGCAATGAATTCATTGAATTTAATTTGACTTGGCGGGAAAGTTGTTATTTGTTTATATTATTGTTGTTGTTTTGTTGTTATTTGTTTGTTTGTTGATGCTGTACATGCAGTTCATTTTGTGACTAAGAAATAAATCTGGCAACTCAATCAGTCCTTTTTGGTATTTAATAAAATAATTATAATAATAAATACTTCATTGACCACTCCCCTTTTCAGGGCTTTTGAGGGCCAATGAAAGAAATTATACAAATGAACATAACATAGTTAAGAATCCCAACTGGCAAAAGGCAGACCAATTAGCTATTTACAAGTCCAGCTGAGGAGTTGTAACAGTGACTACCTAGAGCAACTCCAGCTAGTGGTAAGAGTGGGACTTGAACCAGGGACCTTCAGATCATACTACCAAAACAGGTAGACTGTTTTTTCCACGACGCCTGTAACAGTTGATTTTGGCCCCAGACATCAACGATATAAATCACGTGCTCTGCTTTTCAAACCCAATATGGTGAACGCACGTACTCACATTCCTGAGCGTGAGAACTAGTGACAAACGTGAATATTTTGGGTCACGTCTCCGTCGTTACAGTT
>BLFK01001071.1:791486-812471 GCA_014634185.1 Astreopora myriophthalma | reverse complement strand
GGCTTATATGAAGAGGCCCTCACTCTTTTTAACTTGAGAGTTCTGTAATGGGGTTTCATTGGTTTCATCACGTAAACATAGTTATCAACACTATGATTGATTTTTCGCTGCACTGCAGGGTCTTCAAGACAGAGTACACGAGCCATTACAGACAACCAACTAAGTTCAAATATGTTAATGGTTTGTGGATAGAAGTTCCCGTGAACTCTAGTGCGACTTACAATGCAATGGTTAGTGTAGCATAGGAAAGGTTGATGAAAATCAAAGGTAGTACAATACATGAAACTGTTAAGATTGACCGAGTGTGAGTGGAAGAAAGCTCCCGGTGTGATATACATGTACTTGTTCAAATGAATATTTGTGCGTTTTTAAAAATTGGAACAGAACAGAGTAGCTCAATGTCAACATGATAAAGTATACAATCAAAGGAGACCTATGGTGAACACGTGGATAAAGTAAATTATGTAGAGATGAAACATGTTAGTGAACTTGCAATCATTGGTCTACTATTAAAGCCTTTGGAGCGACCGCGCAAACACGAGAGTGAGGCTCGTGTTCTAACCTAACCTCGGACTCGGTTCGTTCGGGGCCGACTAATTACGAAGATTCTACACCTGAGTGAGCGAGTGACACATTTGCATATCGCAGTCCCAACAAAAACCCGTTTCTACGCTTCGCGTATCCACGTGTTAAAAATGGGAAGTGGTGCGAAAAATAGCCACTGAAAGAAAGTTCAATGGAAGCCGTGAGTTCATTCATGGAAGTGATATCAATTAACCGGTAAGAGAGGCTAAAAGGAAAAGAGACGGAAAATCTGAAAAGCCTGTGGGTCCTATGGATTCACTCCGGACATTTACAAACGCAGGGAGAACTAAAGCGCGCAATTGATCCCTGATATAAACCTCCAAGTTTCTGAACACGTGATAGCTGGCGGTTACCCGTCGCTGCGCGATTCCATTTTATGAGACGGTTTGCATTTGCGCCGCGCGGAACTGGCACTTTTGGGCAAGTGGGGCGTTTTCTTCTCCACGGCACGCGTCATAACCGGGGTCATTTGTGAGAGAAACCACCGTCAAATAAAATTTACACCTATTTTGATGACTTTCTTTTAGGACGACAAAAACAACAAGAATAAAGCACCTGATTGGTTTACCCAGGTATGAAAATATGAAAAGCTTTTAATTTCCTTCATTTTCAGCAACTGATATTGTGGTCACCAAACACGCTTATCAGTGGCGAATCCAGGGGTACGCGCCCTCCCATCCTCCTTATTTTTAGACCACATCTTTATTGGGTTGCAATAAAACTGCCTCAAAATCGAGAAAAACGCCAGAAACCGCGCTTATCGAGGGAAAACTGATTTTGAAGCCTTTGAAGTCACTACATTTTATGTGGGCCATAGATTTGTTAGAATATTTCAGTTTCCTCGGTCAGAGAATAGATCGCAAACATATACGCCTTTGCCCGGGCCTTAATTAATCACGTTTGGTTACCTAGTCAAGGCTTCAATGTCTTCGCGAGTATCGGCTGCTATAATATGTATAATCACAAAGCCGACAGCTGTTCAAATCCCGCGCCATGTGTGTGAACTTCACTTGTGCGATTTGTTCACCCTTCTGGCCCCAGTTACTCGAAGGACGGATGGCGCTATCCACTGGATAAATCGCTATCCATTGGATAAATCACGAACCATTGGATAACTCAATTGGTTTTGCCAGCCCTAGAGCGGTTTTCAAATGATTGTCAAAATTAATTACACGATTGCGATTGCTACACTTAATGATTGGCCTAAAAATCTCGCGCCAGTTTTTCAACCAATGACAAGCAAAACCAAAACCAATCGCAGCTTCTACGCGAAACTTTTCCCGCGCTTTGAGCAAGTTACAAGGAATTGCTACGAATTTTGATTGGCTCATTGCGCTGTTTGCACCTGCTGTGATTGGTCAGAGTAATTAGTTTGGTACTGGTTTTTTGACAGTTAATTGAAAACCGCTCTATCCGCTGGATCTAAGTGACGGTGGATAGCGTTATCCACCTTTTGAACAACCGAGACGAGGTAATGTCCACTTACAGGTGCTACAGCGACGCAAGGAAGCTTATGGCTATTCCAAACACGCGCGAGGAACACACTTCTCGCGCGAAAATCTCGACGAGATGAAAAGAGAACAAGCCGAACGTACGAGCTCTCGCTCCGAATCACACCGCTCTGATTCGCCACCCGACGAAAGGAGCCGACGCCCAGAAATTAACCGCCGAACCCGAACAAGGACCGACTCTCCTCCACGAAGACGCGAAGCTTGGAGCGAAGTTCACACGCGGTCTCCCAGAGAAGCCGAAGACAGACAAATGGGTTCCGGAACAGAGGCGACCTCCGATAATGATGAAATGCTTCTCGAACGAGGCCGAAGCCCGACGCCGGAGCTTCGGGACATTAGACGCTCCCGACGACACCACCTCGATGTGACGACCGATGTGTTGAATGACAGCTTTGAGAAATCGCTGTCGATTTCCAAGAAAAAGAACCAAGGCGGTTCTCCCATACCACCGAAGGAAGTAAGAGATCTCAGGCCCGCTAGTCCTACATCCAGTATTGGTTTAGGCGATGATGCAGGGTCTTATAATTACACTCCACCGCGCAAGGCGCACGAAAGATCTCCTCCTGACCCCCGTGGTGTTAGTCCAGTAACTGGCCAGGGAGGTGGTATAGACCGGACAGATGATGACGTGCTTTCTGTATCAGCCATGTCAAGTCGAGCGTCCACGGCTTCAGAGACGCTTGAGCGAGCAAGAAAACGGCGAGACGACTTTTGGAAAAAAGAAAACGCCCCTAGATAAAACTGGTAGAAACGCTCAGCGCGAATACTTTTTTTAGTCGACGGTAAGGATTCTTAGGTTTGTAAGCCCTTTCTCAAACAACCTTCGGTTTTGTAAAGGTGCCAGTCGGTGAAGGTTCAACAAAGGCGAAATCAGAGTCTAGAGACCAAACGAGGTACTTTCTTTTACCTCCAGTTCATAGCTTTTATTTAAAAAAATCGTAACAGAAAGAAAAGCGGCGTTTTATGGAAATATGGTGCTGTTCTTTATCTCTTCTTTAAGTACACAGTGAAAATACCGGTATTATTAATTGTCTTATTCCCTCCGTTTCCCTCCTTTTTAAGACAAGATTTTGTAAAAATATAGGTTTTCTTGCATCTTTCTTCGTGGTGTCGTATTAATTTTAAAAAAAAACGGGATTTAACAGAAAGTTTTTTGTACTGAAGAGAAATGATAGAGTCTAATGTAACGTATTTGTACCGTGTGCTTCTATAACGGAGATAAACTATGTGGTCTCTCACACGTGTAAATGAGGTAGTGTTTTTGTTGTTGGTTTCTGCCTACCTTCCCTCCAATACATTGCGACAGATATAAGTAAACCACAAGCACGAAACGCGATTTGTAAAGGTCCTTTCTTCGTGATTTACAAACAAAACTAGTTTATCTTTGCTACCTAATTGACCTTTTTACGGCGGCCATCTTGAATTCTATTGTTCTGAAAAAGATATTATGGGATGCCCGGGGGGGGGGGTAAACTCGCACACAACGTGGGTATAAATTTGGTTTTGGTCCAATAATTTTCAAACCAGATCAATTTTCGTATTTCCTTTGTCTCAGATTAATTATGGTGTGAAACAGGATGTAAAAATCAAAGTGGCTTGGAAATTTCAGAGGGAAAACCAAATTTCTACCCACAACGCGTATGAATTTGCCCCCTGGGCATCCCACAATATCTTTCGCAGAACAATAGAATCCAAGATGGCCGGCGTATCGGTAAAGAGGTCTATTGACTGTCGGGTTCGTGAAATGAGCGTTCGTATTCCGTTACTCGCGTGACCAAGCACTGCCGTACAGAAGAGAGGACTGCAACCGGCCGACGGCAACGAGGACGCCGTTGCTTCAAAATGGACTCGGGCTGGCAGCAACTCCTTAAGAAGGTCTGACTTATATCTTCGAATTTCTCGCTGTGAGGGGGGGCGATGTCATCGGGGGCACGCCGCGAAATCTATCCCCCGCACCTAGCGAAAAAGAGACTTTTTAACCAATCAGGAGATGATGTCTGGCAATGCATATAAATGACGACGCGTAACCACAAAATGTGTGTCATTATTTATTACTGTAAATTTAAAAAATCAACAAATTTATGTTGTTTTTCTCGAAATATCTTTATGCCAGGACGTTTCAAATTACGGAAACTACTCTGAGACTACGATTTATAAAATTTACAACATTCCGATGTGAGCGAATTCGGTTCTTGTACGGACGAAATTTCCTAATTTTTTTCAGCTGTTGCTAACGGGAAGTCTTGAAAGCTTATTAATCGCCACCATGAAGTCAAAATCAACTTTCCCAGTTTTAAGCAGTCTGATCTCACAGTAACAAGATTACGGGGCAGGCTAAACATCTCTCTGTAATCGTTGATCGCAGGGGCGACAATTGAATTATTGTCCACGTGGCATATCAATTCAGGATTCTCTGTGTTACCAGCTTGGGTTCAGTCTGTGTTATCTTGAGTACCAGCGGTGACATCTAACAGACTGCTCTTTCGCTTTTGGTTGGGGCTGAGCTGCTTTCAAAAGAGGAGGCCGAGAGAAAGAAAGTATTAGTTTTCTTCAATTACGCAAAACAACCATTAATTAAATCCTCGCTGCAACGCAGCCCTGTAGTGCACTACGGCTGTGTTCGACTTCTTGCCGTCAGGAGACTGAATTGCGAAGCGTGAAGTGCGTAGGTCTGGCCGAAAGCATACATATGAGAGGGTGGCTGGGGGAGGGGGGGGGGGTTTAGATCACGTTTCACGGAAATTAAAACGGCCCTTTCACAATTCACGAAAACGAAGACAATGAAAACCACTGGTCACGGCGAATTAAACATGTAGTTCTCGTTTCACGGAAATAATTTTGCAAAATCATGCCTTACGCCTGCTATGGAAGTCACGACTCACGAGGAAAAAGAGCCGATCACGAGTCACGAAAATACCCGTTACCACCCTCATATGATGCCCCTGGCAACCAGATGATAGTTAGCTGGAGTCCGGTTTAAGGTGGCTGAACACAGTTTTTAAGTTCTTACGCTTCCTCTAGTGCATTATTTAGACTGTTTTTGCATGAAAGCTAAAGCGAGTGCTACAACACAGGTTTATATTTTATAGTTATAGTTTAGAGAAATTTGGAATAAGATAATTTCAGACGACAAATGAATTGTCTGTCAAAAAGAACCTGAAATTAAACAGAAAAAATTCGAAGAAAAGCATCCTTCACCCCTTGTTTTAATCTAGATGTGTTACTATGGCAACAGCCCACGGAGCACGCAAACTGTCTAATGTATGTATAAACCTTTACGGTAGCGCTTGTTTGTGACCACGTTTGAGCTTTCATGCAAAAACAGCCTAAATACATTGCAGTAGAGGAGGTGTAGGTACTTAAAACTATGGTCAGCCACCTTAATGAGGGAGGAAAATTGGATTGCCCGGAGAAAATGAAACCCTTTGAGTCAGATGGAGATCGGCTGAAACTCAGCTCACTTTGGAACCACACGACCGAGGCCAGTTTGAACCCGGGTCGTAGCGGTGGGAGGTGCGGTTGATGAAAGCTGCGACCGCCTGACCTCCCCCTAACGCTGTTGGATGTAAGGTCACTTACCGGGAAGATGGAAGAAGTTGTGGTCATCGCATGAAAACCTCCTGCACTCGAGCGCGTGCAATTAGGCGCGTTGAGGCAGAGATAATGGTGTCAAGTTAGTTGCCGCGTCAGAAAGAGTATTAATCAGGGGCGTAGCCAGCATTTTTGCATAGAGGGGTTCGGTGGTCGAGACAATCGAACGCCGAAAGTACTCTTCCCTACGGGGGTCTGGGGGCATGCACCCCACAGAATTTTTGTATTTCAGGTCCTCAAAAATGGGATTTCCGTGATTCTGAGCACAAATTCCCACTAAACTAAGAGCCAAATGTAGCTAGCATTTTCTGAGAGGGCATTATAAGTCTCGCTTTCTGAAGAGACGGTAAACTTAAAATTGATAAGAATCAGTAACACAAGCGGCTTGGAATAAAGAAAAACTCCAAGTGCTCCGTAACCTTCTGGTCAGATCTCATCCCTTATAATTTCGAAAGAAAGAACCGATTGGTACGTCTTCTTGAAATTAAAGCCAATGCCGTAGCCCAAAAGGGAGTTCCGGAACCCTTGGACCCCCCCCCCCCTGGCTACGCCCCTGTTAATGAGACCCTTTCTACAGTCATCGAGAAAGGGAGCGACAATCGTACGCACCACGCTCCTGGAGAACTTCTTGACTGACAGAGCAAGGTACGCTAAACTTTTTAGCTTAATCTGTTGATTTGTTGTGCGACAAACATTAGCCATTTTTTTTTCTTACCTTTAGTGACATTTTCTCCTACTGATGAAGACGGATGCCAGATCCACCGAATCTATCAAAAAATGCTGTTGATTATTACGACTGTTATAAAAGCAGGCAGAAAAAAAAATATATCTGTCATCATTACAGAGGAAAAATCATGGACTAGCTAGTTACGTAAACAACATACCCCGTCTGGATAGTTGTAGGAGTTAACCATGTCCGGCTGAGGGTTGTTTCTCCGGTGGCGAGAATAGGGAATCACAAACGCCGAGGTGAATGGTTTCCGCTGCTGGAAGTGCTGGTTATAAGTGCTTGATCCAAATTTGTACTTGATGGGAGCATAATTTGCGGTAGAGGCCCTAAGGGAAGAAATTTGCACCAATCGGGTAAAGGACTAGCGTACAAGTACCTTGCGGGTTTTGCGAGAGGCATCGAATCGGACACTGGGATACCAAAAACTCGCACCATCTATTTGCTTATGAAGTCATCCAGCGGGTTACTAAGCTGCGAGTTAGGTTCGAGCGCGATTTCATCGGAGTTAAAGCGGGATTTGAGCTGGGCTCGGGATCGGTATTCCACCCGGTTCCAAGAGGGGTTTTATCGGGGTATGAGCGGGATTTGAATGCCAGCTAAGCGACCAATTAGAGCATGCCTCCGTGTTTATGAAAATCGAAATGCTTGGCTGTGAATATACGACGATGTTCCCTTGTTTCTGTATTAAATAACAAGGCATAATAAAAGTTTAGTTACAATCGGTCCTCTCTCGGTTCAGACGAAATTTCAGACCAATTAGTGCATCGATGTTCCCTTGTTTCTGCATTAAATAACAAGGCATAATAACAGTTTAGTTACACGGTTCAGACGAAATTTCAAACTGAAACCCGTTTTCATGAAGCAAAAACGGAGAAAAAATGCGCAGTTCTTGAATTACAGAACATACATTTTTTATATCTTGAAGGGAACATTCCCAGTGATAAATCCTTTTGTCAACAAGAGCAGAAACTGTTAGCCTTATGGTTTCCATGGCGACCGACTGAGTTCTCCCGCATTCAAATTATAAACATTTACCTGTGCGGAAAAGGTGGAGGCAAGTACCTTCCTTCGAAATCGGAGTTGTATTTGGTGCTGTACATGTGGCTGAACGAAAATGGTTTGAATGCCGGCTTATAAAGGGCTGAAAGAGATGTCAGTCGAAGACCAGGTCGATCAATCGGGGTGCCTTCTGCATCTGTCACACGAGATAAAACAAATAAAAATTTATATTGACTGATTGCGTAGCTTCTTGATAAGTAGATTCTTCAGTCCTGAAGAATGCCGAATATGCTTTCTTCGCTGTACTTACTTGATGGCGGTCGCCCTTGCTGGCTATGGCGAGTTGAAGAACGAAATGTTGACTCCGGCCGTGTTTGATTCATCGTTTGAGGACGCCAAGATTGTTGTGAAGATGGGAGGTTTTCGGAGGTTTCTTTCATCGTGGAGTGTCCCAGCCAGTTACTCACTCCATTTTTCTCACGTTTACTCTATTTTGTCTGAGATATATACCACACAAAGGCGGAAAAATCCACAATGATTATTCCTGATCTCCACGACCTGAGGGACGAATGTTATGCGATTCTCTGTGACGCGGATGTGAATTTCTTAATTGTCACGCAACATGACAACGTAAACCTCAACAGAAAAGAATTTGACATCCCGAGAGGGTTCTGGAAACAAAAGAAGATCTTGACGGGTGGTGCTGACAATTAACGAAATATGTTTTTGATTCCGGATTAAAAACCTCATAGAAATGTCTGTGCACCTGCAAAGCCAAACCAAAAAAAAAAATTGAAAGAAAAAGTCAAGGTGATAAAGAATAGTAAGCGCTCACTTGACTCCGTTTTTGCAGTTTAATGCATATTCATTTGTGACCATGACGGCATATGAAAATTGACAAAGATTTGCTGTGACAGATCTGTGACACACATTATGTTTATTCTCGTGAGGTGCGCTTTATTGCTAGCTAAGTCCTGAGTTGAGTGAACCATATAGGGATCTCATAAAGGTAAGAAATTCTTCTGTAGAAAGCCCTGTTTTCTTTAACATTTCTTGTATAATTCAAAGGGCAAAACTAATGTTAAGCGAAGCAACAAAATGACCCGAACAGATGAGATGACATGAAATGAATCATACATGTATATTGAACTGCGGATATGAAATCAAATGAAGCTATGATCCTCGCAGTTATATATGGACGCAATTTAAGCAATTGCGTAGAGAAGCCTGAAAAAATTCAGGTCTTAACGGGGTTTGGACCCTTGACCTCGCGATGCCGGTGCGACGCTCTTTAAACCTACTGAGCTATGCATGAAGCCACTGATATTGGGAGCTGGTCATTTGTGGGTTCAAATGTTCCCGTGATGAATGAATGAACGGATGAAATGATATATGAAATGAATTATATATTGAAATGCGGATATGAAATCAAATGAAGCTATGATCCTCGCAGTTATGGACGCAATTTTAGCAATTGCGTAGAGAAGCCTGAAAAAATTCAGGACTTCAACGGGGCTTGAACCCGTAACCTTGCGATGCCGGTGCGACGCTCTAACCAACTGAGCTATGAAGCCACTGATGTTGGGAGCTCGTGTTGGGAGCTGTCGAAGAAGCAAGAAAACGTCAACGAGGCGTGACAGTCGGCGTTTGAATAATTACAGTCGACTTTGGTCAACACATACAGCCGGCGTGCAAAATTGCACGACCCAAATGATTTGCCCAAATGATTTGCTTTCAGTCCCATTGGCTGCAGTTTGAAAGGTACTTTTCAGAGTTTGGAATATTTAAACTCCGTAGATGCCTCCTTCTTCCTCTGGAATAACTCACAATTCTTCAGAAAAAAATGGCGAAAAAATCGCAAATGGTTTTGTAAGTATTAAACGTCTGTTACGTCTAACGCAATGGAAAACAGCCCAGAGTTATTCAATTTTATGATTTTAACATTTGCCGAGGCCTTAGGATTCACCGAGGCTTATTTTTCCCGTATTGCTGCAAATTTAAATATGCGTTATCCAATGCAAAACTTTCAAGCCAAACGCCCGCAAACGATATCGATATGATGGATAAAGCCAGAACTAGCAGCTCAAAGAGACACGTGGTCGAGTGTACATCTGTGCGTTAGTTTTGATGAATTTTATTTTACAGATAGCTGACAAATAGCATAGATAGCTGACATAGAAAGCTGACTTTCCGTTGGCAACCACGATTGAATGCGAAAACGCCATTCTATAATCTGTTCCATATTTGAGTGTCCTTTGGAGTCCCTCGACGCCTTGTAATTTATGAGAATTATCTCCAAGTTTGCAGTAGCTGTGTGTATTTTCGACCTTTCCAATGGATACACCGAAAAGCGAAGACAAGGAGGAATTCGAAGGCCTGTCTAGGGCCTTCCCTGTTATATCTGAGTACGCAAAAAGCCTTGAAAACTACATAAAAAGGAGATGCTTGCAGAAAATTTCGGTGGTTGGCGTTGACCCCGCAATCGTCCCGGGCGACCAGTTTGATCCGGAGTGTTTGCCCCGATTGAAGCCACAGATTTGCTCTCCTACCTAGTATTGGATACTAGTTATTACACCAAAGAACAATTCAAGGCCTACAAAAGCTTGGAGGCATACAATCAAATGACATCTGGTTTTGTAGCATCCGTACAAAGAGAGCTGATCACGGAAGAGTATGTCGTAGTTGCAAAAGTGCGACCTTCACCAAAAGATGAACGATCGCCTTTTAAACATCTGGATTATTGCTGACAGCAACGGCACTATATTATCAGCGGACTGCTTGGGATGTAAAGCAGGCCTGGCTGAAACCTGCTCGCACATAGCAAGTCAATGCTTTGTTTTACACTGAAGCCTTTAATCGTATCAATGGAAAGTTAAGCTGTACCGACGGAACGTAGCCCAAGTACTCTTAAAGGAACAAAATCCATTGATTGATGGATTTCAACGTACAACTCTAGGTCCAGCTCGAAGTTTTGACGTTGTTAGTGGGGAGTTTGTGCAAATCTTGGTCAAACACTGGTCATGATCACTGGGTTTGCGCAAGTTCTATCGGATGTCAACCAGGCACTGTAAATTTATTTGACAGCCTCTACCATAACATAATTCAACCAGAAGTCAAAGAGTAAACCCAGGATTTGCTAGGTGGTCAACTTGAAGATCTTGTGTATGTTGCAACCCAGCAGCAAACTAATGGCAGTGACTGTGGGGTGTTTGCTATTGCCATAGCAACATGCCTTACCCTTGGAGTAGATTCCACTCAAGTGACATTTGATATTTCCAGAAAATATAGATTACCCTTCGTCAACAACTTTTTAAAATCAAATTAGAGCATTATTATTATTTTTTGAAATGAGTTAATGGCAAAACATTTTTTAGCTTTTTGAAAACACTAAGATGGTGTGACATAGCCCCTTTAATGGGAGAATATTGAATGGGCCCCAACAAGGGCATACAAATATTTATATCACAAAAAAAAAACTCAAAATAAACATTCCCTGAACATGTATGGGAAGTAAACCCTCTATAAGTTATCTCAGCAAGTGGCCTGAAATAAACCAAGTATTATTGAACACCACTTGCCTGTCTGTTAAAATGCCCCTACCCAAGTTTGGCCCCTTCTGTATTTATGTTACATTCTAGTCAAAAGGAACTATTGTTGGACAGAAATTTATAAGGGCGGAACAAACCCTAACAATGCGGTCAATCTTTGGTATGTGAGAGTCGACTGGTCCATCAGGATTGCAGATCAGGCAGTCAACTGGAAGAGTGCTTTGCAGGATTGTAAATTTTCTTCGCAGCAGACCAATCACTCTTTCAACACGGATGTGGACGTGGGCAATACCTCTTGTCGGCTCGACGTCCATCGGGTCTAGTTGGGTTTTTCCCTTTGTGAATGCAGGTATGACTAGTTTCGCCTGTTGTAGTGCTATACTTTCAGTAATTGTAAACCGCCTATCCTCCATTACCATATCTCCTGGCACAAGGTTGTAAAGAAAACCACAATTCTCAGTCAAGAACTTGTCAGATGTCCTTCCTCCCTAAGCTTCGGAGACAAAGCAGGCACTCCCTTGAGGGGTGATTCCAATTAAGATTTTTATTGTTATGACCTTTATAAGAGGAGAATGTCTGAGCTCTTGCTAAAAGTTTTGATGGTTTCTCTACATAAACCTGAAAACAGTCGATTACAACTGTGACTTTTTTTACCAAAGGAATACTGAAAGCACATGGGCATTGTCGCCCAAAGTTCTTCTCTGGAAGGCCAGTAGATCATGTCTCTCAACCTAATGTCCATGACAACTATCCGGTGGGCAAAAATCCTCGACACTGTTGGTCTACAGACCATAAACGGGAAGGCTAGGTCCTCCAGCGAAAGTCTCAACTTCATTAAAACGATAATAAATTCTTGAAATCGATTAAGTCACTGAGTGTTGGGTGCAACATGTGGGGCAACATGCTGAAAGACGACCATGAGGATCTCGTAAGATGGCAATCCAGTATAGAAGCGAACTTTGTCGTCAGAATGGAAATACTCCTTGTCTGGTGCTTGATACCCGTTACTCCTGAACATATCATCCTACTCTTCCGTTTGTGTTTCTGCGTCAATTGAGACACACGTGGCCGTGGAGTTATCACCGATGTCCATCTCCTCGTCTGAAGCCGAAAGGAAGTCGATATTTGCAACATGCTCACCACCTTCATTTAGTTTTAACCGCTTTGCTGCTACCTCGCGTTCTTGCTGATCTAGTAATCCATCCTTTCGAATTCGTATCTCTCGTTCTTGTTGTTCGAGTAATTCTTGATCTTGGATTCGTTTGTCTCGTTCTTTTTGTTCAAGCAACGCTCGCGCCTCTTGCTCTCTTTGTTGACGAATTTGCCCTCGAAGTTTCACTCTATCAGCTTTCTTCTTAGCAGCCTCAAAGTCTTTTTTTCTGTACTCTTTTTTTCGTAAGTTCTTGGTGGGTAACCAGTTATATCTATCCCAGTTATATCTATCTCAAGGCATGGCAGGCCTCCCCGAAACAAAATATTTTCCACAGACTCTCTCACTTTTCAAGACGTCTTTGGTTTTTGTATCACCCCGACTCACCACCGAAATCCACGCCTCTCTTCTTTTTCATACTCTTCCCCTTGATTTTGTATTACAGCAGGGATACGAAAGATTCCTACGCCATCGCTATTGTTAGTTTTCGTGCTACAGCCAACAACAATACAATGAACCATATTTGCCTTCAGCAAATGTCGCGAATCATGTTTACGCTTCAAAGGACTCCAACATGGCGGATAGCAACGGCTGTCAAGGTCCTGAGTCACGTGTGTGAACACCAAGAATTTTACATGTCGTGAAAACAACATGATCCGGTTATGTCCCGCATAAACGTGAAGTGATGACATCGTGAGTTACATCTGCGTGGGTAAACATAAACGGAAACGGAAAAAAAAGTGATGGTGAAATGGTGACAATATCCTCTGGTTCATTCACACCATCTTTTTTTTTGTTAGTTTCTCCAGAATACGGTGCTACTAACAATACATTGCTCTACATAAAATACAATCTTAAAATTACATACAATAACATCAAACTAGAGATAACTGCTGTAAAAAAAATTATTACATCCTACATCTAACATAGAGTTACGATTACAAAATTGAAGGGTGTATTTATGTTCACACCATCCACAATGTTTTCCAAATGTATCTTGTAATGTCTTATTGATTATTACTTATGCATGTCATATGGTGCCTGTAACTATAGTAAAGTTCAATTTATTACTGATTTTCGCATGAAATACTATTACGTGTAATGCTCGACGCTTCTGATGTGTATTCCTTGATAACCATACATAATACGTGCAAATGACCGCTAAGTATGTTTGATGAGTTCCCTTCCTTGATTCACATTCCTTAGTGTCTATACAGCCATACGAAATCCGTGTAAAACTCCAAAACAAGTTCAGCTAAACAATAAAACAACGTCGAGGTTTGACCTAAACCTTGCTAAGATCATGTGACTAATACTGACGTGGCCACTCGGATGAACTGGACCGAGGACACGGGATCACCAACTATTTATGCGCTAGCATTTACAGTGCCAGCTTTAGGTTGGTGAGGCTTATACTTTGAAGGAAATACGAGTTGAGTGGGTGTACCTTACTTCATCGATGATCAATTAATCAGTTATGCTTAGTCGATTGAATCACTCCATCAATCCACCAATTGATCTGTCGGTCAATCAATCAATCAATCAATCAATCAATCAATCAATCAGTGAGTCAATCAATCAATCAATCAATCAATCAGTGAGTCAGTGAGTTAGTCGGCAAACCATTTAGTCAGTTGGTCAGTCAGAGCTTATGGTCCTTTAAGTTAGTCAAGAGTCAGTCAGTCAGTCAGTCAATATATCTATCAGTACAATTTTACATAAACGTCGATTTCTTGGGAGATTTCAAAAAGGTATAAGCTTTTGGAGGATGCATTATGGATCAGTTAAGAATGTGAACTGATATCTCCCACTTATCGTTTCGACAGTCAACATTTTGCCCAAAAGTTCTGTCAATTTGTCCCTTACAGGTCAATTTATCGCAGAACTTAACACAACCCAACAAGGACACCATGAGCGCAGACAGCACCATCAAATTGTTGATTTGTGGCAGTGGTAATGGAGCTCACGCTTTTGCTGGAATCGCCTCATCACATCCGGGAACTGAGGTCCGAGTGCTCAGTTTGTATCAAGACGAGGCCGAGCGTTGGAGTAAAATCATGGAAACCGCTGACCTAGAGATCACGTGTCACCGGCGTGATCAAGAGCCTCACGTGATCAGATCTAAGCCAGCTCTAATTACCAAGAACCCAGAGGAAGCTGCGCGTGGTGTTGACATCATTGCATTTGTGTTGCCAGCCTTTGCGCATCAAGTGTTCCTGGAGACGCTCAAGCCGTATATCGAGCCCGGTGTGGTCATTGTTGGGTTGCCTGGGGCTTCTGGACTGGAATTCCAGGTGCGAGGAATCCTGAGAGAAAAAGCCAGTGCGTGCACGGTAATGAACTTTGAGTCGTTACCCTGGGCATGTCGGCTGGGCGAGTTTGGCAGGGAATGTGATGTACTTGGAACCAAGGATACGTTGGTTGGAGCGATGCAGGTGCAGGTTTTACATACGAGACCGTTTAAGTTGTATAGTTTGTAAGATATTGCGGTTTTCAATTGAGTGTCGAATGTGATTTCGCGATTGTTTTAGTTTCGTAATTAGCCGAAAAATTTCGCGCCACAGTCTCAGCCAATCAGAGACAAATGCAAAAGCAAAACCAATTGTAACTTGCTCGGACGCGTTTTCCCGCGCTTATCGGCGCCGGCTGCAGTATTTTGCTCTGCATTATGATTGGCTCATCTGATTGTCTCAGTCAGTCTCGATTGTTTTCAGTAATTAATTTAGTTTTCGTTCCTAGACAGTTGATTGAAAACTGCTCCTTAATCTTATTGCCTTAATTTGTTTTTATCGATGGCAAGTGAAAGTTTTATGTTAAAAAAGTTTCCGAACGAAGTCAGTCAATGTGTTCGTCAGCTCGAGACCCTGGCGAAATTCGCCGTCTGCTTTCCGTCTGCCATCAGACGTCATAGGCATAGCTATACGCGTGATCAATTAACGTACGTGCCGTCAACAAAAGTTCACTCGAGATCAACAAAGACTCGGCATTCATTCAAGGCGGAGGTGGAGTTATAAGGGATGATTAGGGTAAACAGCGGAACGGCGTCCAGGAGGCGGGAAGTGTAAACACGAAACGGAACAGGTTGACATCATCTGCAGTGTAAGGTTCTCGGTGGATCCGAACTAAAAAGAAAACTTCACCACGCTCTGCAAATAGCCAGCGGGTTACCTCCTGCCAGTTGTTGTTGTTGTTTTTTTAAACCTTGTTAATGTTTGATTTAGATTATTTCTTACAGATGTAAGCGGAGAACTGAAAATTAGCTTGGTAACTAACTGCCCCTTTTCGATGAACAAAGTATTTAAATTTGTAGTTTAGTTTATTTGCAGTTGAGTTTATTCAGGTTATTTCGCTCCGCTGTTGGGTTAACCCTAAACTGGTGTTCTAAATTTCTTTCACTTTTTAGATCGGATCTGGTGCGGCACCTAAGAAGGACCCAGTGGCCTCGCTCCAGCATCTCCTGGGGGACGTCCCTCGCTTGACAGTGTCCGGTCACCTCATTGCAATCTCACTGATGAATCCTAACGCCTGCGGCCACCCATCCATCATGTATGGCCAATGGGAGGGGTGGGACGGGATAGGAGTAGATGAAATTCCCATGTTTTACACTGGAGTTAGTGAAGAAACTGGTGAGCTCTACACAAGAATGTCGGACGAGTGTGTGCAGTTGGGCAAAGTGATCACCGAAAAAACAGGAGCAGATATGTCTCAGGTTGGCTGGTTTGTTTGTTTGTTTGCTTGTTTCGCTTCTTTTTGATGTTGTTTTTTGTTTGTTTTGTTTTGCGAATAATTAATTTAATCGTCTAAAATGAAATGACGTTTTGCTTTTGACCAGGAGCCCATACTTACGGGCTCCTGTTTTGACACAATGATAATAAACATTGTCAAATGAAAAAATTAATGTATTTCTGTAGCAACGGGGTACCTACCAATGAGATGGCAAGAACTTGTCCAGAATCCTGTATCGACTTGATGTTTGGAAGTACTGATTTTTGAGCTTTAAAACGAACAACGAACTCGTCCTAAATCCGGCATACTGTATGCGAATTGAACCCGAACTAATTAGGTGGGACGTTCCCCTATTGGCGGTTTTCACATGACGTCACGGCAGCCATGTTGGTGTCCCTAAACAAAGAAACGGTCGCTATGTTGGTGTCGCAAATGAATCCTCCGGGAACTTAACTCTGTTTATATGCAAATGTTTTATTTGTTTCGGTTACATAACATGGCTACTGATCACATGAATGAAAACCGAGAATTAGGGACCACGTTATACGACTGGGAATTGTTTGAGCGTGTTGCGTCGCTGAAGAGAATAATCTAATTTGCATTTATTCAATTCGTGGTCTCTTACAGGTTGTTCCGATGTTAGAGTGGGATTTGCGTGTTTACCCCAACGATATCGCCGATAAAACAAACATGTGCACCGCCCTGCGGACGAACGCCGCGTACCAAGGCCTCAAACATCCCATGAAAAGCGGCCCTGATGGAAAATTCGTCCCAGACTTCCAGCACCGCTATCTGACGGAAGACATTCCATACGGGCTTGCCGTCATACGGGGTATAGCGGAAATTGTAGGCCTGAAAACGCCGAACATCGATAAAGTGTTACTGTGGGCTCAGGAACGCGTTGGAAAAAAGTACCTAGAGGGGGGGCAATTCAAAGGCGCCGATGTCGCTTGTACACGAGCCCCTCAAGGATACGGCATTTTGACGCTCGAAGACATGATGGGATGAATTCATTGACAACCCTTGATACGGTCTGTTAACGCTGAACGATACAGAAACTTCTCGGAGTCCCAAGTAGAAACTGTTAGAGGAGAACTGAATGCCTCATTTGTTTAACACTAAGTTGACCCATCTTTTTGTTGGTCAACAAATCTGCCGTCACCGCTTTTGGTACTAAGAAGAACAACTGTACATGTCCTTGTATGTGAAATAAACAACAAGATGACATTTTGCAGCCGGTCCGTTTGATAGTGTGCATTTCGAGACCTTGCCATGGGTTTCACCAATCGCAGCAAACACGATTTGGCTGGAACCAACCAAAAGCAAGCTTTTGGGTCACGGTTTCCTTCATTTTCCTGCGCTTGACACAGTGTGCATGACTCTCCAACGAGCTGACTGATGCGCTGCATTTTTTGAGAGATTTTACGTTTTCCAGCAGCTTGTTAGAGGACTTTTCAAAGTTAATTTAGAAATACAGTAAACCAGATTCAACGAACAAAAGGAAAGATAACAAAAGACTCCAAATCAAAATGAATTCATGTTAATGTAATTATTAATACTTAATTGACCACTTCCCTTGAGGGGCTTTTCAGGGCCAATGAAACAAATTATACAAATGAACATAGAGTTGACAATTGCAACTGACGGGTGGTAGAGCAGTCGGCTATTTACAAGCAGCTTAGGAGTAGGCGCCTTAACCACTCGGCCACGCTGTCTCCTCAGAAAATATGTAAATTCATTCAGGCAAAGAGAGAGAACACTTCATCTTTATTCGTGACTAAATTGCTATTTTCAACAGAGAAAAGTCCGGGTTGGGGGGGAGGGAGGGGAGGTTGCAGATTGCTGGCACCTGATTCAGTTTCACAGTGTAAGAACTCAGACTGTTATGCTTAAAGTCATGCCCAAAAGGGTTCAGCCATAAATTGTGAGAAAAAGGAGTCTGACGTCACAGGCGTAACCACTTTGCAATCTCGTTCCCAGATCCCCATTCCCCGTCGCACCGAATAAGGGTAGTAAGGGGTCTGGTTATGAGATTGGCCACTTGCGGCTGTTCAACCTGAAAATTTTGGGCGCACAGCTGAGGACCAGCAATAGCGACCTTAAGATTTACGACGGTAAAGTCAGCGAGAACGCCACTAAACAACAGACTCTCGGCATTAGCAATTCACCCCAATTCAGTTCAGTCCTGGATAGTTTGGATAGTTTGTAGAAGTTGAACGGACTGAAGTAATCACGAAAACCTTTGAAAAACGTAAAGTAGCGATCTTGGGCCCTGTTTACAAGCAGCAAGGTCAAAGGTAGCTGAGCTCGAATTTACAGGCAAAATTTCACAGGTAAGGTTACCCTACAACCCGGACCACTTTGGGTGCCTGGTAACCGCCAGCATCGCAAACACAATGGAAACCGCTGAAAAGTTGTCCCGGGTAGGTGAGTTGTCCCTAGCAGCTAGGGTTACCCTAGCGCCAGGGTAACCCTAGCACTCAAATAGGGTTACTCTAGCGCCAGGGTAACCCTAACTGCCTTGTAAACACGTCGATGAAAAAAAGAAGAAATGAACAAGTGTTAGGGTAACCCTCTTGCTAGGGTAATAGAAACGTTATTAAGCTCTCCCCAAAATGGCGTCAAGTGTGGTAAGTCCATATCCCTGAGGTGCTCGCGTAGAATGTAAATCTTTGCCCTGTAAGTTACATCCAACAAGGTACTCTTTCCCGAGCCTTTCCTGAGCCCATAACAATACTTTGTCGATGGTAGGCGTCTGCGCTTGCACAATTTCCGCTATTCCTCTAATGACAACCAGTCCATACGGGACATCCTCTGTCAGATACCGGTGTCCGAAGTCTGGTACGAGCAAGCCGTCGCCAGTTTCCTTCATGGGGTGTTTCAGTCCCCGGTAAGCTGGATTAGTACGAAAACACGACCGCAAGTTGGTCGTGTCGGAAATTTCGTGGGAGTACAACTTGACCATTAGGTCGTAAATGTGCATGACCTGAAAAGAGAGACAAACAAACATACACAATAAGCGATGTTCGCAATGTTAACTCTCGCGCTTGCGGCCAACTCGAACTCTCTTTTTCAACATTATACGTAGAAAATTAAAAGTCTGCCCATTTGTGCCTTTTCCATTTCATGTCAAGCCATTCGCCCACAATGAAAAGTTCCGTTCCTACTCTCTCTTCTCCCCACCCAGTTGACCTCGCACTCTACATAATCGCATATTCCCTCCACCCACCCCACCCTTTGTTTAACTCGTACCTGGGAAGTATCGACGCCAGACATTTCGCTGACAACTCTGCTCACTTTCAGCACCTCGTCTGAACAACCGGAAAGAACTTCTGCAGCTAACTCACTCATTCCCGTGTAGAACAGAGGAGCTTCGCTAACAGGCTTCCCGTCCCACCCCTGCCATTGAGCGTACATGATTGAAGGGTGCGCATATGCATTGGGATTCATGAGAGTCATGCCAATGAGGTGTCCCGACACTTTCAACCGAGGATGGTCACCGATCAAACTCTGTACGGTGGAGATGGGGTCCTTCTTTGGCGCTGCGCCACGTCCAATCTAATGAAACAAGAATACATTTTTTTAAACCATACGGTTGCCCCTTCACACAAGGATTATCAAACGGAAGTGGTCAGACAAAAAAAAAAGGCAAATTAAATTACAGGAGAGTGATAAAGTTTGGATACGTTGGTTCTGAACTTGACTGGATCTAGGAGAGTTGGTGAAGATTTCGGACGACAGAGAATTCCACTGAATGATAGTTCTTGGGTAGAAGGACTGTTTATGTGACATAGTTGAGCAAAAAATTGGTATAAACGAGTGTTCATGTCTGTGTCGGCTTCTGCGAGATGGTGAACTTAGGTTTCCATCTGGGTTTACTTGTACAAGATTATTTGTGATTTTCTATAGCGTAGTCAAGCGGGCATCTGCTCTGCATTGCTCTAGAGTTTTCCAGTTGACCTCTTTTAACATTTGGGTAACACTTGCAGTTTGTCAGCAAAGTTTCTACTGGCTTAAAAATGTTTGATAGTGTAAAGGTACATGTAGATGACAGAGGTGAACTACTTTGTATATACCACTTCCTAGTCTATCACACCTGTTTGCTTGGTTCATAAAGCCAAAAAATAGAAAACATCCGTAGAGCGCACATCCCCTGATCAAGAGAATTAACTATTCAACTGAGAACTCGACTAAACTGTATTTGAAACACCAGAATAAACTCAGCTAAAGGAAAACGAAACGAAGCGAAACGTGGACGTTCTACACCTCGACTGCGATTTTCCATGATACAGTTATTCCATAGGATGAAACCAGGGCTACCGGTGACACTTTTGAACTGATGCTTATGTGAATACAACATTTTGTCCAGTCAATCAAAGTCCAAGAAGTCCCATTTCTAACTTTTGATTAATAGAAGCTGTGTCAGACAGACTACGGTGACATAAATGAAAACCAAGATAGTTTCTTTAATCGGTGAACGCGTCCAAACTGATAACAGGCGAAGAAGCGCTTCGCTAGAAAAGGTAAACTACATAAAGAGAAGTAAGATACTAAGCTACATAAAAACGTAAACGCAAAATCAGAATTAACAGCCAACAACTCTTACCGAATGTGTGCTACTACGGACGAACGAAACTCTAACAGTTGACATTGAACATGACTGATGTGACAAACTGACGCGACGAGCAGGCCTTAAAATACTAGTACTAATTCGCTCCTAAGGGTTTACAACAAAACTACAAGAAAACTTACAATGATTGTGCTAAACATAAAACGTGTTAACTAGCTACAACAACAACAAAAAAAAGAAAGCGATTAACATAAATACGAACAGTTAAAAGGAAACAAATAAAAAATGTGACTGTCCGCAAAAGACTCTTTTTGAATAACTTGTTCGTCCTCTTGTCGATCCTCTGTCCAGTCAGACACTTTAATTCAGTTTATACGCTAACTGATCGTTGCCTTGTTGTCGTCTGTGCCCGAGGAATCCAAACAAACAATGTCTGAAAAACAATTTGTGAAGAGTGAAATGACAACGCTTAAAAGTTTAAGGGAAAATAGGGTCGTTCGTTTTGTTATTTTAACATTCTAGAAATGCGCATGCGTAATCTCCGTGTACTCCAGTGCGTGTACTCCGTGCCCCCC
>BLFK01001071.1:773132-791476 GCA_014634185.1 Astreopora myriophthalma | reverse complement strand
CCCCCCCCCCCCCAAAAAAAAAACTACTTACCATATGGAAGACAAAATTAGTATACTGACAAATATATAACCGATCGAAATAACAATATAAGTGGAGCGGACCTCAGCTGCAAGTACAAAAGGGATCTGTCACATATGGTCTAGGGGCCGACATTTCTCTCCCTCACTGTCTATAGGGGATAGATATCGGAACGTTCCAAGGGGCCCAAGCCAGGAGTGGCATAAGCGATCCGCGGGCCGAAATCTAGGGGAAACTTGTCATTGTACAACGCTTAAGGTCCAGAGGTACCGCTGCTGGTTCCATTTTCTTTTAGGTATTTAGGGTGCGCATGCCCAATTGCCCTTGTGCCTGTGCGTACCACGTGGGAGACAGATTGGATACATTTAAATAGTTGAGGGAGTTGAAAGAACGCGACGCCTAAACCTCGGCAGCCGGAAAAAACCAGCGGTTGCTTTATTACAGTAAATGCTCATGCGACTTTGCTCACTGTTTTCGTGCACCAACCACTGCACACATTACTCTGAAGTCTTACGATCCCCGCTGACTACGAAGCTCGTCAGACTTTGCACCCAAAATCAGGGCCTGATAATGAAGTAAATCGCGCCCAATAATAAAAGTAGTGGCCAATAATAAAAGTGGTGGCCAATAATAAACAGAGATACCTAGTAAAAATAAGAATGGAAATATTAAAGCCTACTAACAAAAATCACTGCCCAATAAGAAAAGAAAAAGACTAATAACGACAAACCAGTGCCTAATGACAACCAGGAAATAATTTTGGCGGAAATGGCACGTCATATATTACAATTCAAGTTCGCTTGCTATATGACTTAAGGCCTGGAAATTACGTAAGAGACTTCAAAGTTTAAGAAGAAGGGAATATCTTTCTTGAAAATGATCGATAGTAGCAGTTCACTTGCATTAAATTTATGTACTAGGAGAAAAAGAAAATGTATTGCTGTTCAAACTGTGATTTTCAATGTGGCTTTCCAATCTGCAAACTTGAAGCAATTTTATCTTTGACCCAGGCATAAAAACTGTTATTTGGAGGGTTTAAATGCGTTTGTTCTCCAAATATAAAAAGAGTAAGGTTGGGTATTTTTTTAGTTTTAAAAACGCATCCTAGGACTTCCTTGCTATATATTTTCGTTGATGAGTTTGAAATCCCAAAATTCGCGAATTACCGTATGTTGTAACGCCCTTGTAGTCTTTGCCAGGTATCTTTTGGGAGTTTTATTCTCCCTGCATTCATTTGTTTCTGACGCCCAGAGTATTCTGAGCGATTGTCTTCCGAATTGTCTTTACATCGACTTAATGTTATGCATACGCGTCAACGCCTTCAGGTGTCTTGTTTGTTGTTTTCTCAGCCAATCATGTGCGCTGTTCTGAGAGTTTTAGTATAGAGGCCCATTTTCTCATAACCCGTCACCCCTTCACTGCACAACGAAGAAGGAGTGAGGCCGTGCGTGACGAAATTTTGGCAGGAGAAACCTCAGCCGTACGGCCAGCCTTGCTTCATCATAAAATAAAGACCTCGGAATCGGCTACTGCTATATTTCTTACCTAAAACAGTATACACTCAGCGGATAAATATGAGTACCTTTCTATATGAAATTAGGGACACGTCTCTGCAATTGAACGACTTGCGAAGCCAAACATAAAATGTGCCTCACGGACGCATGTCTTAATCGTGACGTTAAGTTTACTTACCTGTATCGCTCCGGCCATCGAGTCTTTTGTGCCAAGCGCATCACATTTCCTGCCGAACTCACTCAGCCGACACGCCCAAGGCAGCGACTCGAAATTTATCAGAGTGCACTCATTGGCTTTTTCGCCAAGGATTCCTCGCACCTGGAACTCAAGCCCTGAAGCCCCAGGCAACCCAACAATAATCACACCTGGCTCGACATGCGGCTCGAGCGCCTCCAGGAAAACTTGATGCGCAAACGCTGGTAATACAAACGCTATGATGTCAACACCACGCGCAGCTTCCTCTGGATTCTTGGTTATTAGAGCTGGCTTAGATCTGATCACGTGAGGCTCTTGATCACGCCGGTGACACGTGATTTCTAGGTCAGCGGTTTCCATGATTTTACTCCAACGCTCGGCCTCGTCTTGATACAAGCTAAGCACTCGGACCTCAGTTCCTGGACATGATGAAGCGATTCCCGCAAGCACGTGAGCTCCGTTTCCGCTGCCACAAATCAATAGCTTAACACCACTGCCTTTGCTCATGGTATTTTGGGTGTTTTTCTTTTACACTCTTGATTCACGGTCAAACCTTGGATGGAAAATTGGCATTCATTGTTTGGGTGTCTTTATTCACCCGTCAATGCTAAGTGGAAAAGATTTGACAATGAACTGGTACCCCAGATATGCAACTACAATCTGGTTTGAGGGCGAGGTTCCCAACGGAGCTGAGAGGAAACTTACATTAGCATTTCGAAAAATGTCAAGTGCATCACGTGGGATCAAGCTGGAGAAAGATTATTCAAAGAGAATATTCGTTTGTTTGTTTGTGATATACTCAGCCATTTGCTATTTGTGATTATTGATTAGTTCATATCTCGTTAACACACTGATTTTCTTCTGTCTGTTCTTTTGTTCCGTGTAAGTCCGCGAAGTTATGTTCTACTCGAAATGGGCAGGCCATAAACATTGTATTAACACGTGGGATTTCCCAGTCACGCAGTTGTTTCTGAATGGTTCCATTTTTTTACGTTCCTTTACCTCGAACTTGAGGAAGATGTATAGGGAAAACAAGCAAACTGTCTACCATGTTTACAACACCTGTGATAAGATTAAAGAAGTCTTACAAGGACCTTGGTGATCGATAACTTTACGTTTCACAAACTAACTTATTTCCTCTGGGGCCAACGTTAATTATGCTAAATGGCGTGATTTTCAGATAGTCTGCGTGACATGAATGTCACGACAGTTTGTGTTGTGACTCGTTGCCAACATTTCTTCAAAATCAAACCATGCTAAATTATTCTTTCTCTAAACGACTAAGTCGATTTAATTTCTAAATTAACACACCCTCTAATTCATAACAATTTTGGGGTGACGAGATAAAGAGAAAAAAATTGATGAGCAGGAACGACGGGTCGTATAAATCGCTACAGTTTGCGCACACTGTTCCTACTAAGGCATCGCTAGCTGGAAGCCTTAACACTGGGAAGTCGTGAGAAATTCCCGTCACGAGATTCTCAAGACAGTTGAAACTTTTGTAGTTCAGAGAATTGGCCGGATTTATACCAGACGAATTTATATGTCTGGCCCCAGTTGCTCAAAGGTCGGGTAATTTTATCCAGTGGATAAGTAAGTAACTATCTAGAGTGTGAAATATATACTTAATGTTATACGATGGCCAAGGTTTTCACAAACGTTTGTACTTAGATGTGCATAGAGTGTGCATATTCACGGTTACCTGAGCAAACACTGAAATCTTTGCACAAATTGAAACTGTCGGATAGTGACTTATCCACCGGATAAAGTTATTTAGCCTTTGACCAACTCGGGCCTTGGAGGACTAATCCGGCGAATTATCCTAGAGACGAATTATCCGACCGAGACAAGTAATTCGTCTAGGTATAAATTCGACGTTCAGGCGAATTATGAAGAATAATTAGTTTTCTCTTGACTCAAGTGTCGACATACACTGTGGAATGGAAAAAGGATAGTTTGGACTTACCTGACACGCAAGCCAGCCACGGCCTTATTAACACCGAGATGTCACGCGATCGTAAAGGAAAGCCCTAAGTGTATCACGGGAAGGTTTATGGGAAGAATCACGTACACTGCAACACATTCACTGCAGCGAAGAATTCTACGAAACCTTGAGGACATTGTACCTTACTTAAAGGGAGTAGTGTCACGGGGGATATCGCGATTTTTGGCCCAAATTCTCCGACTTGTTTCTAAATCACTAATCTCGATAAATACAGTGAATCTAGAAAACGAAAACGAGCTGAAATATGTCACACCTGAATATAATTGAAAAAGTTGCCGCGACGTTTTCAAGTTTAAGCCGATCTTTGTTTTGGCTATCTGTCGCTGAAAACATCTTAAAGCAGTGTCTTTGCATGAAAACAGCCTTTTAGAATAATTTTTTGGTCATTTTCTTGCCGCTGCCATCAATAAAACTGTGTCCTTCGGATTTTCAATTTAAGTTCTTTAAGTTCTATTTCTAATTTCAGTTATGGTTCAGGGCCGGGTTGTTCGAAGCCGGGTTAGCGCTATCCCTGGGTTAAGTCCGATTAAAACCTCTTGGTCGTCATGGTATTTATCCCGGATTAGCACTAATCCTGCTTCGAACAACTCGGCCCTGGTATTTACGTGAGTTGCAAATGAACTATAGTTGTTGTTGTTTCTTGCTGAGGAGAGCTAAACAACTAAGGAACAAGCGAGCTGCGATGGCGTGCACTTTTCGATTTAGACGAAAAAATGGCTTATTATTGGTTGTTAAGAAAGCGGTCAGTGGATTGTAAAGGAAGAAAGATAAATGTGATAGGAAGCACAGGTAATTTCTTTTCTTCATTTACCATTAACGATTTATCTTTTCGGGACTTTCTACAAGTTATTGCTGTTGATCTTTTTGCTCATTTTCGCCAGTTTATAATCCGCTGTTCGCGGATTCGTGAGCGACGCCAAACGGTGGAGTATCTTTGATTTTGCTCAGAGGCCAAAGATCCTTGAGGACCTTCCTGGGAGGGGGGGAGGGGGTGGTGTCTTTGTTCCCTTTAATCCCTTCATCTCTATTCCCGAAATTAATTCCGAACTTGTCCCCCAAGCTTTATGTTCCCTCGTTCCCCGAGATATTTGTCTTTGTTCCCCTGTTCTTTGCTTCTTACGATCACATAAAGGAAGGGGGACATAGATACTCCAAACATTACAAGTCGCCGACAGCAGTAAAAAAGGACACGCACAACGGCTTCGTCATAAAAATGTTTCATTAGCAATCACACAAAATCGTTTTGTTTGTTTTTAAGTAAAATCCATATTTACAATAAAGACCATTTTCCCCAATAAAAGTTTATAAAAAAGGTAACCCAACGCAACACACTCTGGGCACTTGCAAGGAGATCCAAAGGAAATAGTGGATTGGAAATTAATTTTACTTTTCCAAATGTCGGCTTCCGTTTATAAGGGTCATTCTCCTTCAAGGTTTGCAGCTTGTTTTTTTTTTCAGTTAGGTGGACGATCTACGTTTGACATTTCTCTTCTTTCACTTACGCCTCGTAGGCGAATAATGTACAAAGCTTAAAGTGTTCCAATTTGTAGCCCGTCCCAGGCGTTCAAATCGTGGAGAGCAGCGAAAATCGTCGAGATGAGAGGATTTTGTAAGCGGGCGGGAAAAGCAAGGCGAGAAACATCTTTCATTGTCGCTTCTCCCCACGATCTGACCGCCCGGAAAAGGCTATTCAATTTAAGGCTATCTACAGTTCGACGAGAAAGTTAAATATAAAAGCTAACTATTCCACAGAGACACTTGAATTAGTGCTGTCATCTATCCTTGTTCAACTTCTGATACTTCTCCACCATGCGGTCGTAGTAGTCACGTGACAACCAGAAACACTGAAGCGGGTCCACCTGACTTGAGCTGTCAATAACAACACAACATGGCCATTGAGTTATAGAAAATAAAACAATCATTCATTTCAATTCCCTATCGCTCTGCTCAAAGGAAAAAACACTTCCTATATGAACACTGGAGACAACAAGAGGGAGCGGGCCAGCCACGTTAATTCGAATTGTCAACGCGAACTGTCACACACAGTAAGTGGTCCATGCAAGGACAAAATGCCCGTGAGCACTCCGTACAATGTAGCGAAACAACCTTAACATGACATTGTAGCGGTAATTAAGCCGGATGCGTAAAACCAGTCAAATACTCCATCTCGGAGAAAAAAAAAACTGAAACATATTCTCCAAACCAATGCATAATCACCTAATGCCACCAGAAAATTACCCCGAGCAAGATAAACTAGATGGCTGATTGGCGTCGAGGGAATCTCAAAAACCATGGAGTGTATAAATAGCTGACAGATGTAAAGGCTGGTTCACACGAGCAACGCAAACGCAAATGCAAGCGCAAGCGCAAGCAAACATACGTGTGAACTACCACAACGCAAACGCAAGCGCCAACGCAAGAAATGGAAAATTTTTCATTTCCTTGCGCTTGCATTTCACACGTGTGAACCGGGGCAACGCAAACGCAAACGCAAGCGCAAGATGAACAACACTCGTTCCATGTCTTCGTCCGCCATATTTTATCTCGTTCCCAGAGTCCTCGCTTCCGCTGCTGTTCTAGGGTAACGCAGACTCTGGGAACAAGATTGCTGCCATCTTGGGGTACTGAAATGCGCGTGCGTATCTCATTCCGCTTGCGTTTGCGTTCGACGTGTGAACGTCTCTTGCGCTTGCGCTTGCATTTGCGTTAGCGTTTGCGTTGCTCGTGTGAACCAGCCTTAAATGCCAAGCACGGCAATGACGCGTACATACATACATACATAAACTTTATTCAAGTGTCAATAACTATTTAGCTCTCAGCTAAGAGCTAATTGGGGACACTTAATTAAAATTGATCAGTAAAATTAAAATTAAAAAGATAAAATGATAGATACATATAAAAATTTACAAATTTAAATACAGTTAACAATTAATTGTAAAAAGAGTTAGTTATTTACAATGCTACTAACATTACTAATTTAGTTAAACATATAAATAATTTGTGTGCCCACTGCCATGTAATTGTGTAGGAGCATCCAAGGATTGCTAACGCGCAACCACTATTCTACATAACTGCTCAGTCTTGAAAGGCATCACGAATTTCTGCTGTGGTGTTTCTGGATATCATCCCTCCCTATGAGATCATCCCGAGTGAAGTAAATTAATTAAACTGCTGCGTACCTTTTACCGTTACAGAACTTGATGACAAGCCTGCGACCATTTGCTCCGGCAACCCAGCCCGGCAAGTACACGTACAAAGCTAAAACACAAAACAAAGATAATCAGATTCGCATCGTATGCCCGGCTTTCAAAAGTACGCACGTCCTTTGCACCTTAATGATTAACTGCGCCAAACATACATCGGTTCTAAGTAACTTTACAGATTTCTTCTTGTTGCCTCCCTTCAAAGGATACCCGTGCAAACGCAGGTGTTCGAGTGGCCATTTTGTTTACAAGCTTATTCTAATAATTGCTGATTGTATGTAAAAACCGAAACAGGTCAAGGCATATATGTTATTTACCGGTCTAAGTCGGTCCGTATAGAAAATTCGAGGATTTAGGATTCCGGCCCCTTGAGATGCCTCAGAAAAAAATTAACTTCCTTCCTTCAAATTTCGCGCGCTCTCTTGCCCTACCTGGATCCAAGAGTGCAAGAACGCGATCTCCGATGGTCAGCGGACGGCGTTTTGTGTGAGCACCAAAGATGTAAGCGGAACTCTGAAGACGCAATCAAAAGTAAACGTCTGTAACGTCGCGTCGGTAGCGAGGGGGGGGGGGGGGGGGGATGATTCTTCGCATCAAGAAATGCGTAAGAGCGGAAAATAGCGCTACCCAATTCCCCGTATGTGGTTTGGAATGAGCTTTAAACTTTAAGTCCCTGGGTCGAATTGCTGGAAGCACGGATAGCGCTAAGCCGGGGTAAACACCATGGAAACCTATTGATCGTTTTCACTCACGTGACCAGCGTCCATATTGATTTACTGAAACAATAGGACCCCATATTTGCATAAAAATGGATTCAATTTTTGGACACCAAAATGTTGTTTAGGTACACCAATATGGCCGTCATGACGTCATGTGAAAACGATCTGAAGGCTTTGATCGCACTTAACTCGGGATCTGACTAGCACTAACTTTGCTTCGAGCGATTCGGCCCTGGGGCCTGTTTCTCAAACGTCCCGAAAACTTTTCGGGCCCGAAAAGCCATTTGTAAAACTACGATCCGTTCATTGTAGTAGGCTGGTTGTTTAACATGTTTTCAAAGTTAGAAAAGGTAAAGGGAGTGGCAAGGTTTCATGTTTGAAAGCGCTTTCGTTTTCAAGATACAATGAGAATTGTGGCACCCGAAATAGCCCCGAGAATTCTCGGGTCTTTTGAGAAACGCACGCCTGGGGCCCGTTTCTCGAAAGTCCCGTAAACTTTTCGGGCCCGAAAAGCCATTTGTAAAACAGCGATTCACTTATTCTAAAAAGCTGGTGTTTTGCTATGTTTTCAAGATAGGGAAGGGCAAATGCTTTACAAAATTTCATGCCTAAAAACGTCTTCGTTTTTAAGATACGAAGGAAATTATGTCACCCGAAAGGCACCCGAAAAGTTTCGGGAGTTTCGAGAAACGCACGCCTTAAAAGACCCGAGATTTGTCAGAGTTATTTCGGGTGGCGCACTTCCCCGTGTATCTTAAAAACGAAAGCGCTTACAAGCGTGAAATTTTGCTTTCCTAACTGGAAAACATATTAAAAGACCAGTCTCTAGAATAAACGGATCGTAGTTTTACAAATGACTTTTCGGACCCGAAAAGTTTTCGGCACGTTTGAGAAGCGGGCCCCTGATATATGTAACGTTTAAAAACGAGCAGCAGTATTTTATCGGGTTTAAAAACACGAGGGGTGGCCGAATGTTTTTATATAGGATAATGCCTGAGCTCTGAGGCCATCTTAAAAATAATGACCGAGCGCTCGAGGACCCCAGATACCACGCAGCTGTCTACAAGCTCTTATTTCATTGGATCTGGTTAGGACGCAGCTCTATTGTTTTTATGGTTAAGGTTCATTGTTTCTGTTGTTTCTTTGCATGCTTCTATTGTTTTCTGAGCCAATCGCGTGGCCTGTTGTAATAGCTGCGTACTGACCGGGGAGCGAGGCATTATCCGATTTAATGCACCTTTTCATAACAAAGAAAGCGCCCATTTGGAACAGGAGCTCATTGTTGTGGTCATTGCACAATAAAGCACGTGCTACGAGTTTTTTGAACAGCGTCAAAAACAAAACATTCACAAAAAGCGTCTCTCTAGGGTCTGAACAATGGTTCAAACTGTGAGGAAAATACTAGGGTCTTTTATCGGGGATAAAGCTCATGCACGTGACGTTTTATCGGTGACTTGATTGGCTGTTAGGCTCATGAATTATTAATGAATTTTTGAAATATATGTTTTACACAAAACACGAACTCATTACTTTACCTGTAATTGTACGGTCTGATCTGCCCACTCGATAATGTACTGTCTGCCATTACCAACGCGTTCCCTTATAGTCCCTAAACAGACATGCACTCGTTAGTTCTCTCTTTTGACAACAGCTTCTGAGAAGTTGAGACTGCAAGGATTGTGATTGGTCAAGAAGTTTGCGCCATTTCAGCGACCAATCAGAAGTAATCCCAAAATCACGGGTGATGTGCTCTCGGTCATTTTGTCGCGCTCTTTTGCGCTTGACTTGACTCATTTACTTGTATTCGCTTTGAGTTTTGATTGGTTTATTGTGTTGTCTACGTCTGTTTCGATTGGTCTGAGTGCAGAGATCCTTTTAAGCCCGCCGCACACGTGAGGAAAGAGGCGGTCAAGCTCAGCCGTTTCCTCTCGTGTGCGGCGAGGATTTGGTGAGAAATTCGCCTCGCGAGGCTGTGACGAGAATACCTAAAACAAACGAAGAAGTAAAGCTACGTAGAAAAGTGAGACGGAATGGGGGCGTGTTGAAAAACATTCTTTGTACTGCGTAAACAACTTTCAAACCAGTTTTTCATCGATTAAATTGAAAAACTGGAGGATACATTAGATAAGCGTTTCCGAAAAATACCCTAATTTTCTACGACGTTCTAAAATGTACCACGCAACTAGGAACTGTGCGCACGTTATATACTCAAGTTATAACAAGCATGACAGAATTTGACACTTGAGTTTGAAATTGTAAAATATGGGAAAACTTAAGCAAAAACATTACACACACGCATGCAAATCGAGAGTGGAATGCTGATCCACGGACTTCATTTGCAAGATCGAAAATTCTCACGTGTCACTGAAAAAATATGCTAATATTTGCAACTCTGGATGTTACAGCATTTATCACAAAGGCTCAAACCAACGCACAGTTCTGACTACGCACCAAGATGAAACATCCCGTCTTTTTCGTTTCGAGCCACTACAGCCTGACCGACCAACCGCCCTTCACAATGCAGAATATATTGACAGTCGGTCTCAAACTTCTCAGGCGAGATAAGGTAGCACTCCTCTCGGGGGATTACACTCTCGATGCCATCGTAATGTCGTACGTTTAATCTGCCGTCTTCCAAGCTCAATACAGTCCCTGAAAAAATATATGAAAAAGTACAGACCGGCTTCCAACAAATAGTAAGGGGGAAGTTTCTAAACAAACTGTTGTCCGTGGGGAGTAACGCAAATTAAAGTCGCACACGAGCCTGCCCATAAAGCCGGAGCTTATGTTTAGTGGCATAAAGCAACTGATTAGTTCTACATATTGCTCCTTCTCCTCGGGGCGGGATACTTGTCCCGTACCCATTTATACACCTTGGTGGAGAGAGAGTGTGGAGCCATTCTGCATATTATTCCGGTTTAGGATTAACAGAATGAACGGAATAAGAACCCGTACTCCGAATACCTGAGAACTAACTCTCGGAATAGTCTCGACACGACCAACATCGACTCGTGAATTCCGCGTTAAATTGCACTTGAAAACCGATATCGCACTCATCGCTTCGCGATTCGTGCGATATCGGTTTTCGCGTGCAATTTAACGCGGAATTCCCTCGTCAGGTAATGAATTTTCCTATATAATATCATGGACAAACTACTCCTAAATTTTGGCGCGAGATTTCAGTGTAAATTTTACAAGTTCACATGTGCAGTCACAATGTTGCCATGGCAACTTTTCCTACGGTGCCAAAATGGCGTCTTGTGAGCGTAATTTGTCAAATATAATATTAATCAGTAATCAAATGGTATACTCGTGAAATTAGGGAATAATTTTACTTGCGACAAAACGCGTGTGAAATTATTCCCTCATTTCACTCGTCACCATTTGATTACCCATACTTATTATATATTAATTGTAATTTCTGTAACTTGTGCAGTGCAAGTCAATTGTTGTTGTTTATTCCGCGAAAACGGAATAGCGGAGCGGAAGAACGGTACCTGGTGCATAGCTGTAGGGAAAGGAAGGGTGAAGCGCGATGACTGGATCGTGTAATCCAATCTCATTATCCGCATCATCAGCTTCCGTGACTATGTCGGGTCGGAAGATCTTCTCCAGGTCGCCAACGCTGTCTTCCACTAAGTAGCTACCATCTCCACAGTCTTTACGGATAGTGCCTACGGAGTGAGGAGTAACATCACAACGCGAATCAATGCGGTGATTTGCACGAAGCTTGGATCGCTTCGAACTTAAGCCTGGTTTTCACTAGCGATGCAAGCGCAAGCCCAAACACAATAAAATAAATTGCGCCGGCTTACGCTTGCGTTCGCCTACTTTGTGTGCAAACTGAGCATAACATAAGCGCGCATCGCAAGCTCTAATGTTCGTCCAATGAAAACACCAGTTCCAGATTCCATTCCGCGGCAGTGCCCGATTATAAGAGAGAGCATGCAACTAGCGAATCCTTCGTCCTTGTGTGGTGTGCATGCGCTTTCACCAAAATTTTCTCTATCAGGGTTCGTACTCTTAAGAGTTTTTCAGATTCCATGACTTTCCATGATCTTTTCCATGACTTTTTCCAGTTTCGATGACCGAAAGTTTAGCTGCCACTTTCGAAAATTGTCAAAATCGTCCATGTTTGGGGGTATTTTCTGACATAACTCGCCTACGTTTTAGTTTGTCCTTGCTTCGACATCTGCAATAATTTACGTACCACACACAACCATAATTTTCCATGACTTTCCATGACCGAAAATTAAATTCCATGACTTTCCAGGCCTGGAAACTGAAATACTTCAATTCCATGACTTTCCGGGTTTTCCGTGACCCGTACGAACCCTGCCTATATTGATTACCTCTGTAATACCATCCCTCGTCGGACCACCTTGCCAAAACTTCTTCTCCCTCTTGCACAGGCCCTGGAACGTGCCCAAGTTCTACCGCGGGGTCCTGGTCAGGAGGCAGGCGGGCTAAAAACGAAAGCATCGGTTACCATTAAAAACGGCGATTTTTTGTTGAATCTTTGTTACGATTTAATTTCATTTTTGCGTTCACAACTTTGGAGCGCAATCGTTTGCGAACGTGCTACGTCCTATAATTGAGTATTTAAAGCACAGCAGTTCTCAATAGCTTGATTCTCAGATGGTCCTGGTCGCTCGGGGCCACACACTCTCTCCCTTCGCAGTCTGATATACCTTGTTTGGAATCTTGTTCCTGACCTCATCGCGGCTATTGTACATCATAAGCCAAACCATGGCCAAACGATATCCCTCGTAAGAACTAGATCGGGAAGGGTCCGATTCGGTGAAATGCTTAAAAACCATCGATCGCATTGCTGTTTTTGAAATGGGATTTGAAAAGAACACTGTCGAAATTTGTCACATTTTCCGCCATCGTCAGCTTTCGCGAAGCACATTCCATGAAGTCCCACGTCCGAGAAAGTTTAACGCGGGACTAGTGAAATTCGACAGTAGGCGATCACCTCCGAAACAAAATTTCAAACAAGGTATATCAGGCGGGGAAGGGAGTAAGTGTTTAGCCGCGAGCGAGAATGAGGCTACCTCTTTGTCAAGCGCCGGACAGCGACTGACGTTTAACTCGTAGTTTTACCTTATTAGATAAATTGTCGTTTAATGTAGCGTATGTATAACGTATGCATAATTACATCACTTCTTTATCGTGTTTATAGTGTATGTATGTACAATGTGTAATCTATTAAAAAGAAAAAAAAAGGAATTTTAACTCGTGGAGGGGTGTTGTAGCACATACAGCGGTTTTCGATTGAGTGTCGAAAGTAATTTCGCGACTCCTTTAGTTTTGGCTTTGGTTGATTCTAGTACTGAAAAACATGCGCGAGCTTATCAACCAATCAGAGGTACAAAACCAAAACCACTTGCCATGTTGTCACTCACGTTTTCCCGCGCTTGGTGTCGGCTGCCTTTACCTACTTTGCTTTCTGATTGGCTAGTCAAGAAATTGGACTTCGTTTTGTTTTTGGATGAGGGAGCGGGGGGTGGGGATATTCCCTTCAAAGCGTGACTGGCTCCGTAATTACAGTCAATTGAGAACCGCTCTCATCAACTTACAGATCAAGAGCCCGTGAGATCCTTTGGTCAGCAAACACGCTTCGTTTCCATTGGATATGTGAATCTGGACAGCGGGGGGTTCGTCCTCGCTGGCAGCAGGATACATGGCCTCGGCTCCGAGTTGATCTTTCTCCGCAGCATCTGAGTCCGACGATAATGATGACGACGAAGAAGACGAGGAAGATGGCGATGGTGAAGGCGTTCGTTTACCACTTTTCTCTGACTGTTTGTCTTCGCTTTCTTGTCCTTCATCCTGTTCTTTGTGTTGGTCATCAGATTCTAGCGTCAAACTGTTGCGGGAAGACCTTGACGACCGAGACCGAGCAGAGTCTGGTCTTGAGGATTCCGCCACAGGGTTTCCAGGTGTGGAAGATTTTTCAGACGTTTTGTGAGAGCTGCGAGGCGAGCCTAAAGATGGGTAAAAAGAAGGGTTATGTGCTGCTTAATAAACGACTTCAAAGACATTCCACAAGGAGCGTGTGAAAATATTGGTATACAAGAAAAACAAGCTATGCCTTACTGGTATTCTTTATATAAAGAATACTAACGAAGAGTGTATCGGGTTTCAAAGCTCAGGCATGTGACTTTTATCGGTGACTTTATAGGCGTTTAATGAATTATTAATGTCCTTTTAAGGTGGCTCTATATAGTTTTTTGGCGCGCGAAGCCGGAATGGGTACGAATGGCGGAATGGGTACGAATGGCGCGAGCGCAGTACGTTAACTTGAAGAATTTCTGTTTTGATGACGTCAAGAAAAACAAAGATTTTTGAGTGATCTTAAGACGCATATTGGGCGCGTTCCAGACGGTGATTTTTTTTTAAATTGGCACATGGATAGGATTTTTCTTTTTCTCGCTGTTAGGAAAAAATCATCAAATTTTATACATACATTAATGTAATACGCGTCAAAAGCGAAAATTGCGAATTCCTTCGAAAATTATGTACAGATTTTCTTGTAGCTTTGTGAGTTGAAACTCCTTGGATGTTTACTCTGTTTCCTCAAAAACAAAGAAAATTCACCGTGTAGAAACGTAGAAACACCCTCTAGAAGTCAGGTATGTTCAAAAAACAAGCAAAGCATTTCTGTCAGTAGTTGCCATAGCAACAACATTTAGGTTCTGAAAGAGTCATCCATACGTAGTGTAAGGCTGTAGGTTTCTATTATTGCCCTTTTACCGAGTGCTATGTGATAAACATTTGCCAAGGGAAAAATTATTTATGCGTATGTAATATCCAAAGCTTTGTACAATACTACATAGAGCCACCTTAAAAGGCAAGTATTCAACACCAATAATTGACCTTTAGATCATGACTGACTTGACCTCGTTTGAGCCAAAAACCCAACGCAGTCGTGCGCTACACTAAACAGAAGACTTCCTCACCTTTCGATGAAGACTTCTCGGACCCTTTCGCAGAGGCTCTTGGAGACGACCGCGGGGAAGAGCGAGCCGACAAGGGACTGGGCGGAGATATTGACCGTGATCGCGGTGGGGAGACTGGTGGTATATCAGGCAGCT
This sequence comes from Astreopora myriophthalma, assembly GCA_014634185.1. Taxonomy (NCBI): domain Eukaryota; kingdom Metazoa; phylum Cnidaria; class Anthozoa; order Scleractinia; family Acroporidae; genus Astreopora; species Astreopora myriophthalma. Next base: position 776,720 of record BLFK01001071.1, on the reverse strand, counting down.
TGACCCGAGGCCGCTCGGCTCGGTCTCGCCGAAGAGGCTGTAGGCTGTTTGCCAGTTGTTGCAACAGTTGTTGTTGTTGCAGCTGTAGTTGCTGTGTTTGGTTGTATTGCTGCATCAGAAGCTGTTCTTGTTGTTCTCTTTGTTTCTTTAGTAACTCCTCTTGTTGGCTTTGAAGTCGCCGTTGTTCTTCTTGAATCTCTTTTTGTCTGTTTGCAAAAATTTAAAACAACGAAGCGCGTATCACAACTAATCAATGACACCTGTATCGATTAAGACTTCCATACATCAGCTGAGAAAATCTGACTAAACCGTAAATCAAGAAGCATGGCAATGCAGACGAGGACAAGTCCGTTATGTAACAATGACAATGACAATGACAATGACAATGACAATGACAATAACAATGATAATAATAATCACTTTCTTTAAGTCTCAAGGTTATCAAGTCGAGATGGGGAGCCGCGCGCAAACTTTTTTACATAATTCACAAGTCTAAACGCATTTCGACTCGTTTAATCAAGCGATAATCGAACAGAGCTGAGTGCAGTTGAATGATAAAGCTTAAAATTAGCTTTTCCTTTTGTCACACCTCTTATTCTGTTCATCAATCTGTAGCTGTAGGAAGCTCTGTTGATCGTCATCTAGTTCACGTCGCTTGTCCTCCAATCCTTCTGTAGCCCTCCGCTGTCGCTCCCTTTCTTCCTCCAGTTGCCTCTGCAACCTCTCTAGCTTCCTCTCCACTTCATCCATCTGCTTCCTCTGCTCCTCCTCAAGCCGCTGCTTCATTTCCTCGAAGGATCGCTTGTCCTCCGGTGACTCGCGGGGTGACACCCCTTTGGAGGAGGGAGCGGGGCTCCCGTCAGGGCTCGCACTACGACTTCGGCTTCCTTGGCTGCCAGTGCGGCTGCTATTACTGGAGTGACCACTGGCCCGACTGCTGGCTCGACTACTCGCTTGGCTTCGAGGGGATTCATCTGCCTTGCGTTCGTCTAAAATGAGGAAACGAAAGCAATTTACGAGATGAAAAAGCTATGACACTACGCTACTTGTAATTTGCCAGCTTTTACCTTTGTCGTCCAACGCGGCAGCGTCGTCACGGTCACTACCTCTTGAGAAGATTCCAAACGGTGTTGTTCTGAAAAGAAATCAACAAAAGCTTACGGTCCAATATTTTGGGACTTTTCCGGAATAAGAACACAGAATGCACCCTTAGCCTTGCTTTAGAAATGCAGCATAACCCTAACCCTACCGCTTTGGATACGAAGGTGACGCCAGGGCATCAACGAAAAATTTTGTGTTCTCTATGATAAAGACCGCCCATTATAACTGTGGGAAATTTTTCGACATAAGTGCTTAATGCATCGTAAACTTGCGCAAGGTAAGGATTCTTCAGCTTTTACGGCTTATCCACACGAGGACAGTTCAATAGGCGGCGTGCAATCTCTAGAGACACATATAACAATAATGAAATGTGCAAATGCTGGATGACCAACAAAAGGAGCTAAGGAGAGATCCATTGTTTTCGTCAACCAACATGGCGGCCATGACGCAACGTGCACACCACCTACAAAAAAAGATTAGACAACTGTTTCTTAGTGTACAGATAGAGGATTGCGTCCAATCTAAATCAACTTACGATCGATAAGCGGAGAGTAAAGCGTCCCTGATATAGCGACAGGCGAATGTGTAACGTGCTTTGGAAATCTTCTCCAGATCGTTTCTCACGGACGTGATCTAAGACGTAAGCAACAACAGATCAAGCAATGTTTACTACAAACAGAATGAAGAATGACACAGTTGCTGTATGACCGACATTTTAAAGCAACATTGTGATCAACAGTCTCATTTTAAAAATAAAAAGTCTGAAGCCAAAGACCTAATTGATTCCCACGGATGGACTGGGACGAGCATGCAATGGAGGCTCACGCGGGGAAAATCAATTGTGTCAGCGTAAGCCTCCATTCCACGCTCGTTCCAGGTAGCTGGCCTTTATTTATACCCAATATGTATGAAAGCAATTTTAGGGGATCGAGTGAATATGAATGTTGCTGACCTTTTTGCCATTGAACCGCATTATAGTGTAGCACTTCGTCACCCTTGACTTCCTCAGTGGTACAACTTGAACAATCCCAGGTACGTGACACTGCACACCATCGCTAATTTCGTCATCCTCCTTCTCGCGCGGAACGAGGGTCTTCACCAGGACATAGTCACCCACCTGATAAACAGGAATGGAGAGCATTTGGTTTTATACGACTTCACTTGGTGGTTGGCCTAGATGTTTCGGCCACTTTCTCGAGCACATCAGAAGCAAAGCCGAAACTAAAGTTGTGACTTGATTGGACGCACTCAACGCCGGATACTGCTCAGGTATTTGCTTCGACTTCTGATTGGTTCATTCGAAAACACGGCACTAAAAACAACTCCAAACTACTTCTCACAATCATTAATAATTCATAAGCCCCAAACAAAAGAAATCACCATAGTGAAGGAAGTTTGGATATGCGATGTCAATAAGCATAAAATTTCGGCAATTTTAAACTGTTTCTCCTAAAATACTGATTGATTTGAGAAGCAATATCAAACGCTTAAAAAGAGGGTTTCATCCTCAATCCAAACACTTCGAATTCGGTTTAAAAAAAAAATAAATAAAAAAATAATAATAATAAAATAACAACCGCAGCCTATGGCCTCATTTTTCAACTCACCTCTCCGTGTTTGGATATCTGATGAAACACTCATTTTTGTGTTTCATATATTACGTCTAACGTGAGATGACAACATTTTGGATTCAAGTCAGCAGAGCTCAAAGTTATTGTACCTTCAGCGTTGGACGTGGTCTGGCTCCTTGCAGAGCGATGACGTATCTAGCGGGAACCACCTGGCGATCGAAGTCCCGGAAGTCAACCTCGACATAGCGCGAGTTGAGGCAACGTGACACCACGCCTGTGTAGTAAAACCCATCCACCTCACTCCGCGCCAGAACCTTGTGATTGAGAAGTCGATTCCTGTTGGAGGTGGACTGGACAGGGGGAGAAGGCTTTGGAGCCTGTTCGGTAAAGGAAAAAGAAAAACGCAACAATAGTGAACTTTTATGAAGGTGTAGAGGAGACAAAAGAGTTAGTTCTGTTAACGCAGAAGGTCCTCATTCGATCGCGGCTATTTGCTTCTGCGATGTTAAACAGGAGAAAAACGACATTTCGAAACCCCGGAGTAAAGATGCGTAAGAGCCAAAAGTAAACTTGAGTCATAGATGCCCTGAAGTCCAGAAATGGACCAAAGGGAAAAGCCGGGGCTAAAAGACTTAAAAAGGCTTACCTTTGTCATGATCTCTTCGATTCGCTTATTTTCAGCTTCCTCTCGAGCTTTTCGTTGTTGTTCGGCTATTTCGCGGGAGGCCTTTCAAAAGAAAGAAAACTTTTACCAACCGAAAGGAGTTTCCACCTCCTACTGTGTTTTCCGAAGACAATTCGGCATTTGATCTTGGTGGCAATGATAGACAGTGCCACTTTTCAGCGGGGTGGGCTGAGTTGAAAGATGCACAGGCATTATAAAGCAGATAACTCACTGCTTGGGGGGGGGGGGGGG
>BLFK01001071.1:757370-767370 GCA_014634185.1 Astreopora myriophthalma | reverse complement strand
CGGCGGCCATGTTGGTTAGGAACAATAGAACTCGTACCCCGAGCCTCGTATTTATAAGTTTGAGAACGAGTTCCGAGGGTTCAAAACAAAGGTTTTCAGTCCCTCGGGACTCAAAATGGCCGCCGCGTGAATAAAGCCCATTAGCCGCCATTTATCGTTTTCACATGACGTCATGGCCACCATATTGGTGTACCTAAACAAAGAAACCGCGGCCATTCTGGTGTCCCAAAACAATCCTCGGGGAATTGAACTCCATTTTTATGCAAATATTTCCTATTGTTTCAATAAATCAATATGGCGGCTGCTCACGTAAGTGAAAACAGTCCATTGGTTCGATTCCTGTTAGGAGCAGATATTTTTTTTACGAATATGCCCGAGTGACCATCGATTAAAGGGGCCATGTCACCGTATTTTGGAGTGATTCGGAGAAATCTTCAGGTAATAACGAGTCATGGACTCGAAACTCCTTTACTTGCTTGATCACGATTTCATGACAAAGAAGATGATTCTGAGCAAAAGTGACCATTATCCAGGCTAATCATATGAAACTTGAAAAGAATCGGCCCGATTTTTTTTTCAAGATTACCTAAATGTAATCCGTGTCAATCTTGTCCTTTTTCTGCCCATCAATGCACTTCTTTGGCTTTGGTTTATTTCTTTTATGTTGTTCTACAGTTGTAAGCGGTTACTGTTTTGTTGTTTTTTAAAATTTTATTTTATGAGCAGCTGATATGTCATGAAATTGTCTAAAATTGCGTGACATAGCCTTTTAATACGTGACTTCAATGATTACATAACACAATAGTTGCAGCTGTTTTACAGACGTTTCTTGTGGACTGTATGAGAATTTTTCATTTCAAGGCAACTTCTCTTTTATAACGCGCGAGTTAAAATTTACCTCAAACGGTCTGGGCCCATCAACGTCGTATCCATCCTCGGAAAAGTAATGAAACCTAACCGATTCAAAAGGAAAAGATATAGCACTTATTAACCGAGAGTGAAGTCATTACAGGGAGATCTCGGACCGAGGCCTTGAGGTATTGACCGAGCGATAGCGAGGTCAATACGTCAAGGCCGACGTCTGAGATTTCCCTGTAATGACCGAACGGACGAGGTTAATAACTTATTTATTATATGGCCTTTTTAGCGCTGGAAAAGAAAAACGGGCACCGTTTTTTAATATCCTTTTGCGTGTTCAAGAGGTCATTCGAGCTCATATTCACTGAACCGAAACAAACCTGGCCATGCGATCGAAACCAGAAGTGACATACGAAACAGTTTCTTTGAAAATGAGACAAGTTTTGTCTTTATTACACCAAGATCTAGGGCAAATTTAAAAATTTTCATAATGCCCGTAATTACAAGAAAGTCTTGCCCGCTCGGCAGCCAATCAGAGAGCGCGTACTGTTGTAGCCATATAATAAATCGCATAACGTGCCGCGACAAATGTCAATAAATGACACAACACGCTTTACTCATTCCATACTCTCGCCTCTTCAAAACAACGGACGGCGAAAGACAGTTGTTATTGGACAAAATCTAGATGACTAATGGTCGTAAGTCTGTTCTCTCAAAGAGCCAGTGTCGATGTGTTAATGTGCTAAATTAAGTATGTTGTGTAATGCAGATGATTCATCCGTGAATGAAGCAACAGATGAGCACTGCAACTTTTTAATCATGTAACACGAAAAAAGCCGAGTACTTTAGTTCAAGACCAGCTAAAGGCGCTAGGTACGTGTGTTTATCAGAAGCATACCCATACCGCCTTCTTGCAAGGGGGCTTTCCAAGTCTTCTGAAGCAGGTTACTGTAGAAAGTTTGACTATCCAGCAATTCAAAAGGCATGCACATGTCAAGGCTGTTGTCGAGGCTCAGACCACAGTAGCAGGAACGCTATCGTACTGTCGATATCTGGCAGGCTCATGTGCTTGCAGTTTGCAAACGAGCTGATGTTTAAATACCTTGCGTCTTTAAGACTATATAGCAGCCCACCTTCATCATATCACTTACCTCCCTCCAGTCTCAGCTGCAAGCTGACAGAGAAACTGGTTGGCCTCGGTATCGGCACAATTGAAGGAGATCGTATGAATGGGGACTGGGTTCAACAGTTGTACTTGTGCTAGGATGGAGGAGGGCGGCTGCAAGAAAATATCAGGAAATTTAAAGCTCGCATGTGAAGCATGAGGACTTGTTGTTCTTCACAAATTCCTTTCCCTGTACCTAGAAAAATAAGCCACGGTACATTGAAAAGAATATGATCATCGCTTTTTAGAAGACTTATTAAATGTCAGTCAATTGATAGTGATTATATGCGAACTGAACTGTTTTAGAGTGCCACCCTCGTGGCTTGTACTGCAGTAGTAATTTAATTTGGGGGACACTTACATGAAGTAGTAATTGAAGACACTTTATGCATGTATTTAATGAAGTAGTAACTAAATTGAGGGACACTTCATGCATGTATTATATGAAGTAGTAACCAAATTAGAGGACACTTTATGCATGTATTAAATGAAGTAAGGGGACACTCTATGACTAGGGGACACTCCATGACTATTACATGCAGTTGTAATTAAAGTAGGTGACACCCTATGCATGTATTACATGAAGCAGTATCAAATTAGGGGACACTATGCATGCACTACTAGGAGTAGTAACCAAATTAGGGGACACTAAGACTGTATTACATGACCCAATGAAGCAGGTACCACGTTATGTAGTAAATGCATATAGTGTCCCTATAATTCAGTCACCACCTCATGTAAGAGATGCATATGGTGTCCCTCTAATTCAGTTGTAGAGATGCTGCCACCCCCCCTTACCGTACATAACTCTGCTTTGTTTTAAAGACGAAAGAAATAACGCTCTGACTTAAAGTGGCCTGAGAACTAGTGATCTTTCTATTTTGCGACCTAAAAGACAGTTGATGTGTAAGTGTCTAAAAGATAGTTGGTGTGTAGTTCCCCAGGGAATACAACGAATCCTTTGTCGCAGAACATGAAGGAAACCAGTGTGTTCCTAGGGTTTGCTAGGTTTAGGTTATTGCAAATTTGTGAAGGAATTTTAACTCTGACTAAAAAGTCCTTGGGTCATTTTTTCCTTCCTGTAGGCGACAATAGGAGCATTAGCGAGTTTAGGGCTGTTTTTCATAGGGATCTCTTTGCGTTTGTGTACAGCTGGGTTGTAGGTGGTCGCGAACGGTAGAATGTCCTTGAATGTCTTTGGTTTGTTTTTTCAAAGCCTCCTTTCGTGATGAGAAAACTACGTCGGCCACCGTTTTTTCAACTAGCCCGCGTGGGTAGCCTCGTTCAAGTTCACGGGATTAAAAATCCCGTTTGCATAAGTCAAATTTTTCCTTAATCGAGTTGTTCGTGAAAGGCGTAATGTCTCGTATGTTGATGTTCCTTCAAGTGGTCTCTTCGTTCGATCAGTCTACAAGTGAAAATCAGGGGTTCCACTGATGAACACGTTCGTTCGAAGCCAAACTTGTTGGTTTGGAAGCACGCTCCGTGCAATTACAGGCATTCAGTATTCCGAACAACACACAAATTAAGCTCAAGCTTAAGTTCAATTAAATAAATCAAACAAATAAATTCCCTTCAATATTTATTGCGGCCATTTCGAATTTCGAATATTGCAGCCCATTTCATAAAGTGGTCTGCCACAGCCATCCCATTTAAAAAGCAAAAACACTACAAGGCGAACTGACCTGATCAGGGCGTCCGTCGGTGAGAAGGTAGATTGCGTGACACTGTGGATCGGCCAGCGCGAGTTTCAGCGAGGCCAGTGTGTTTGTAGAGCCACCAGTACTAAGCCCTTTTACCCACTGCCACGCATTATCGAGGTTCTGAGGAAAAAAAAAACGACCATGCAATAGGCCATTTCCGAATTGCTGTTTGCCTCTGTTTCAAAGCGAGTCTTGGTGCTAAACCATTCAAATGATAATGAGTTTGATTTGCATGAAAATACAAAACTCATTTGCATTTGAATGTTTGTGCACCAGGACTCGTTTTGGAACCGAGGCAAACAGCAATTCGGAAATGGTCTATTACAACATTCCTTCCTATATAGTTCCTATTCCTTCTCAGCTGTGTGGCTTCATAGCTCAGTTGGTAAGAGCACTGCACCAGCATCGCAGAGATCGTGGGTTCGAATCCCGTTGAAGTCACTTGAATTTTTCAAGTGCATATAAGAGACAATTGCTTAAATTGCCCAGAAAGTGTGAGGATCACTTCTTCAATTCATTTCTAACCCGCACTTCACAATCATTTCATTCATCATTCCTTTCAAGGGAAAACACGCATGAGCCCAACAAATTGACCTGCTCTCAGCTGTGTGGCTTCATAGCTCAGTTGGTAAGAGCACTGCACCAGCATCGCAGAGGTCGTGGGTTCGAATCCCGTTGAAGTCACTTGAATTTTTCAAGTGCATATATGAGACAATTGCTTAAATTGTCCAGAAAGTGTAAGGATCACTTCTTCAATTCATTACATATAGAGTATATAATTACATTTTTACACGAAATGTATGTTATTTAACGAATAAAGAAAAAGAAAGCCTCAACGGTGCTCTGCTCTGTTATAAAGCACGCAGGAAGCGACGAGAGCACTAAAGAAGTCGGGAAACACGTGCCGCGGGCGAATATCTTCATGACCTCTTTCGGCGTGCTCTCGTCGCTTCCTGCGTGCTTTATAACAGAACTAGGCACGGCTAAGGCTTTTTTAAAATTGTTTTATGATAAAGAAAGCGTAGTTTTCTTGGTAAGCGACCATTTATTTAACCCAAGACGTTCGTTTTTATTCACGAGTGAGCGTGAGTGCCGTTCAATATCGTGCGTCGGACTATTATAAGGCACGCCAATATGGGCCAATCAGCGCGCTTGTAACAATGTACCAAGAGGTTTGATTGGTTAACGAGACAAAGGCTGTCAAAAATGATGACGCGAGCTCAGTGCCTTGAACTGCTATAAAGCACGCTGTGTAGGCCAATCACGGCGCTTGTAATAACAGTACTTTATTATAATTAGCGACCTTTAGATTGGAGTACGAGTACGACTACGAGTTTTCCTTACTGAGCACGCGCATTAGGATTGGAGGTCGAATTTTTTCGAACTGCGCATGCTCGGTACGAAAAACTCGTACTCGATAGTCGTACTCGGACAACTACTCGGACACGAATCTAAGGGTCCCTAATATTGTTGTGAAGACAATTTCGTACTTGCTGGGTGACGTGCGATTAGCGCGCGCAAACTCAGCAATTTTGAATTTGTAAATTCGTGAGCACCATATCGTGTGTAATTTTCGCGCGTGTCAGAGTTACGGTTTTTTTTTGGATAGATTTTTCGTACCGACCGGGACTTTTGTGGATTAAACTTGTTCGTTTTAGGTATCCAAGTTCGCCGTTTCGCTATGGGACATCTCGAGCCGTTCACAGTTTCACTTGGGACCACATATAAAGCAATGCCTAGCAGCTAGGTTACGGCGAGGTTTTCGAGCTAGCAACTAGTTGTTTGCACGCACTTACGGAATTGACGCAGAACATACCAATCACAAAACGCACGACACGGTCATATCAAAAACACATATGCACACCTTTATAAAAAAAGGATGGCACAAATTGAAATCAATCACCGAAGTGTATGGTTGCATGTTTAAAATAAATTAAATTAAAGTAAGTTCAATATGTAAATTGTTCGGTCTACAAAAGTTCTTTCAATTTGTTAGAAATATACTACAGGTATACTGTGATTTGACACAAAGATCTGCGCTGCACAAATTGAAATATTATTGCCCAAGTCCACTAAGAAGGAGGAGAAGGAGAAGGAGAAGGAGAAGGAGAAGGAGAAGGAGAAGGAGAAGGAGAAGGAGAAGGAGAAGGAGAAGGAGAAGGAGAAGGAGAAGGAGAAGGAGAAGGAGAAGGAGAAGATCACCATCGTCATTGAGTAAGCTTGCCAAATACATACGTGTGTGTTGCAATCTACAAGTCGGTCTCGCCAAGCCTGAACTCTGGTATCAAACTTCACAAGGTTAAACTTCACCTTATGGCGTAATTGTTCCTAGAATTAACAAAAATAACGTGAACGTTACAAGAAGACAGGACTGAGGCATTTCCACAAAATTTCACTTTCTTCTGCTCGCGCGCTCAGCAACGAACAAAGGACGGAAATTTTCCCGCTATTTCCATTGGACGTGAAAACGAGGCTTTTCAGTGAAGCCTCTTCTTCAAAGCGAGTCCAAGTGCGAAGTCTTCCCTACGAAAGTTAGTTTTCACTTACATGTAAAGTAAAACTACTTTTGCACTTGGATTCACTTTGAAATGAAGCGAAAAGCCAACACGGGAAATGGCTTACTTAACCGTTGCTTTGAAATGGACCAGTTTCCGAAATAGCCAACCAAAAATTCTGGCACAATGTAAAGCGTCCGGCAAAAGTCCACAATGACCTTGTAATAACAGCACAGAGACATTCGAGCGAAGAACAGAACTTTACTATACGACGAGCAAAAGAAACTGACACTAAAATTTAGACCAACAGAATATTAATTACATGTTACTAAGGCTCTTGGGGATACTAACAATACTCAACTATCAAACCCTGATTATGCACATATTTGCTGTCCTGACACAAATTGTAACACATATTATAACAGACCTCGACATAAAAGATGCTCCGAATCGTTCTAATTTATTCATGAACCAACCTGCATGAGTCTGTAGAGCTTGTCTTTCACAAGAAACAATCTCGAGGCCATGGATGCCGAAGTGTCAATCAACACAGCTACCTGCGAGACAAGAAAAAACAAAAAGAGCGCATGTTCAATACTGTTCAAAGGAGGACACAAAATAAATTCTCCATTTCTCTTGATCACATAGGGTTTTCGGGCAACCCGACAAAAAACAATTTCACCTGCTCCTGACAGATTTAGCCGCATAGTTCAGGTGGTGGAGCACGCACATGTACTGCCGACATCATGGCTTCAAATCCCGTTGAACCCCCGAGTTTTTTCAGGCTTCTTCAAGGCGGGGTTAGAGTCTGACCTGAACGCCGTTTTCCGCCGCTTAAAATGGGTTTAATGCAAATATCTCGTTCGCGTTTGTAGTGCTCAAAACACGAATCGATGTTCAGCGGTGTTTTGTAAATTTTTGGATGATTTTGGGGTATATCTGGGAGGAGGTTGTTTTTCTCAAAAGACAAGTAAAATTCTGATAAATAAGAAAAAGTGAAGATCTAACGTAGTTTACAATTAGTATATATGCTCACCCAAACAGTCCCCTACCAACCTGGTGCTCTAGGGTGGGGGTCAACTGTCTTAGTGTTTCAAAACTAATTTTCTTTCTTTTATCCCTCCTCTAAACCTCTTAAAATTTCATTCAAAGTCGGGTGTACCTCCGCCTTAACGGCAGTGGAATAAATTGACTTCGAAAGGGCGATCGAGGCTCCTTTCTTCATTTCATCAGAAGCCAAGTCACGGAGTCTGAGCGACAACATCACGAACTGAAACACCCGAAACCATGTTGCGAGACTCCAGCTGCGAGGCAGTAGTAGACATATACAAACCTGGTCTTCAATAATTGTGCCAAATAATTCTCTGCTGCCTTGCTGCAACCACTGCATTCTGTAAAAAAGATGAAATCAAAATAAATTGACTCGCCACGGGCAGTTTCCATTATTTTCGAGTGACTGCTTTTCTTAGTTTTATGCCCGCATCGTGAAATCGCGAAAATAAACTGACCTGTTGTCCAAACAAATCCATCAAACCGCTAAAAGGAAGTCTCGCAAAATACTATCGCCTTCCGAAATCGCGAGATCAAGATGTCGCCAAGATTGAAGTGAAAGCGCTGTTTGGTGTTAGGAAGAAATTAATGATCTTTAGTCACCTTTTCTTGTAGGAATCCAAAGCCGACAGCATTCTCTGTTCATAGTTTCTGTGTATAGGCCCGCTGACGTGCACATGCATGATGGAACCATCTTTCCAACGCACATGCGCGAACTTGTCACAATACCGAGCATTGACCAGTTTTGGACGCACGATCTGCAAGGCACAGATTAACTGCATTTATCACTTGCACAAAGGAATTACTTTGTACAATTAGAGCAGTAATTTCTCCACTGCTTTGCTTGTGCATTACTACGCTTAGCGATTGGCCGAAAAATCTCGCGCTACAATCTCAGCCAATCACAGACAAAAACAAAAGCAATTGGGACTTGGTCGCACGCGTTTTCCCGCGCTCAGCGATCATTCGCGCCACGTTAACGAAAAGCAGAAGCGCATGGTATAATAATCCCTTACTACAGTGTATTATAACAAGCCGGGGTCAATTTGCTCAGAGCAGTCTTCAATCTTCAAATCTCACCGCTATTTTAAGAAGCCTGATTGCCAAACATGCCATGTTTGGTAGCCAATTAGATCATATTTTTGAGTCACGTTTTTTCGCCTAGTTGCAACCGACGATACTTGGCCCCTATAGATCCAACTTTTAGTTTTTGAAGGTTTTCCCGGCCCCACCATGCGCACTCTGAAAGCTGCTAAAAAGGCCCGCTTTGCTTGACAACTCCTAATACGTCTAGGAAGACCAATGATTGCTTAAAGAAAGTGATTCAGTAAAGCATTAAGGCAAATTATTTCCTTCTCACCGCATCAGTGCCGTCCGACACGGGAGCCACTTGAAGATCCACGACACCGTCACAGTGTTTGAACGCCAGTGTTCGCAGCAAGTCATAAAATAATAGCTTCCTGGATTTTAGACCGTGTCTCTGTTAAATAAAGAATTGATAGCAGCTGTTAGAGCGATAAAGTGGTAGATATTATAATCTGCCAACAGTCCCTTCAAATTAAAGGCACCCAAGGCTCCCGCATCAATCACGCAATAGAGATAAGTGAAATTAAAGGCCGATACACACGAGGGGTTTTGCTCCCGGAGCATGCTCCAGGGTCATTTTGCACGACCTGACCAGTACACACAATAGGCCATTTCAGAGTTCACTTCAGCCTCTTCTTCAAAACGAGTCTAAGTGCGAAACCTTTCTTATAAAAATAAGTTTCTATTGATATGGCAAGTAAAACTTGTTACCATCCCAAAACTTTCGCACTTAGACTCACTTTGAAAAAGAGGTGACGCGAACTCGGAAATAGTTTATTGGTACGTGAGATACACGAGTGAAGAATGATGTCACAAGAGCCGAGTGAGCCAAAGAGTGTCGTTTAAGGGAGCTTCGAGTAATGTACAAAACTTACTCATACCTTCAGCCAATCTCTTGAACTCATGTATATCTCGCTCTTCCCTTTTGTATTTATAGAACCATCGACAGTTTGCTGTCCCTGTTCTGTGGCTGGAGACGTAGATACTGCAACAAGTCATGGTAACAACACTCTAAATAAACAACCCTCTTGTCCTGTGATTATTTAAATAACAGCAGTTAGAGGAGAATTCTAACACTGGCACCACTTGCTCCTACTCAGTTTCAATCATTACATGTCAAAAGTATGAACAGGGTTCTCAGTAATCAAGGAAGTCGATGACTAACTGCATTAAATAAACAGATGAAAAATCAGTGGGGAGCCGAAGGCATGAGCTTCTAATTTAGGCGTTTCCAAAAAAAAGAATTAACACTTGGAAAAGACCAAAACACACAAACTTCAAAAGTTTACACGGCCATTATTTAACGTCATGAAAATGGCTTTTTTGTAATAGTAAATTATATTTACCTTAAAATATGGGCCTTCACAAATTACACGTAGTATTTCATGAAAAGTAACCAGCTTAGCCATTGCTTCAATCAGTGGCCAGACAATGAGTACAAATCCTGACAAATTAAGGTTCATAACAGAATCTCACTTGGAGTTTCTCTCGGATCCTTTATTTCACACAATAGAGCTTGTATCTCAGCCAACGTGTTCCTTGCTTCATCCAGCTCTTCCCACAGCGTGATGACATCCTCTCTGACGCCAACGCCAAGCTTCAGTGATGGCATACCATCACCTCGGCCCCGCCCATGGGGCTGG
>BLFK01001071.1:729870-754870 GCA_014634185.1 Astreopora myriophthalma | reverse complement strand
ATGATGATGATGATGATGATGATGATGGTGATGATGATGATGATGATGGTGATGATGATGATAATGGTGATTACTACTGAGAACAACAGCGACTGACTGCCAATATCTACCATCTACCTGATTAGGTTAAACTTTGCAATGAACATGACTTGTTCCTTCAGCACTTGCACCAGAGCATGGAGGAAAGTACTAAACTCGGCTTCACTTGTTGTAGTCACATCCAGTACAATGCAGATGCAACGTTCTTCTATCACTCCAAACACTCGTCGACTGCAAGAAAACAAGAGAAATAGTGAGAGACTATGTTACTCTGAGAATCTGGCTCCTGGATGTCTGGGGCACTCAACCTCCATTTAGTGATGCTGTTGTTACGGTAACTAGTTTTTAAACACCTTACACATAGGCAAAAAATTAAGCTCCAACAAGTAGCTGTTCAAAATGTATCAAACAGTGACTTGATGTGACACATCATGCAATCTAAAATTTGCAACTCATTCTTTCCATGGTAACCATGTTCTCAACAGCACATTTTATATAATTTTTTAAATATTTGTTGCCATACATTTTATTGTTGTTGACACAGAGCCTCAGTGGGCCAAATCTGCTTTTTATGCGAAGTATATTGGATAACACAAAAGCAGGTCGGAAAACACAGCAGAACTGTTATATCACATGACAACATCTGAACTTGTTTTGTAGAACGTCAATGACATGAAACTGTTTGGGACACACAGGTATGTGTAATGCTATTCAATTTCCTTCCATTCAAGTTTTATTGGTCATCATGACAAGCTAAATGCTTCAGAATACCGGTAGAACTTCCAAGACTGTAGCTACTGTTGATGCTAAAAGCTAGAATCAGATAAATAGGCCATTTTACAGCTGTGTGCTCAGTGACCTGGCCTGTGAATGGCTGCCAGTAACCTTGTATTGATACAGACCACACTGTTTTTATCATGTAAAACGTGTTGTTATAATACAAACTTCATTTACATAAGAAAAGCTAAGAGGTTTGTATCAAAACAAGGTCACCCATGGCCTCACTTCCATTTGTAGGCCAGGTAAGGCAGCACAGCCACAACAAATTACTGTAAAATGGTCCATTATTAAGGCTCAAGGACAAGAGAAATATATTACCCACCCATTTTCCCTTACCTCTCAGTTGTGAGCCATTCCAGTCGCCGTTTATAAAGTGATATGGCTTGAGTGAGTTGGCTTTCAATCATGCGCAGTTTCTCTTTACTAGCAACAAGCTGTTAAAAAATGACAATAAATAACTATTATTCACAACATAGAATCAACACAGTTAAACAAGTCATACATCAAAAGTTTTTACACCAAAAATCAATGCGTCATTACATGACTGTGTATAATAATATAAGTCAGCACTTACAGTGTATGCACCGCATTTTATTTTTAAGCACTGCCTGGATATTAACTGTTTTACTTATACCGTTTGGAAGAAGCAATACGATTACTCCAAGATCGCATGACACCGACAGAACGTTCTGGATTTGCAATATTTATAGAACATGATTGACTTGGAATGTTCAAGAAAATGACAAAAATGCACAAAGTCCTGGAGGAAAAAAGAACTTTCTCGATCAATAGTTTTCAAGGTTGAAAACAGTATTTTTCTTCAGATGCGTTTTTGGTTCATTCCTTTGCAAGTTGTTAGGTGATCTGTTGTAGGGTCGGTTCGAAGTTCAAGTTCAGTTTCATTACTTAGTGATTTAAAATAAAACTCCACAAAAGCTTATACAGTAGAAACCCGCGTGTAAGAACCCACATTTTTGAAAGTCTGGCAAAACAGGTTCTTCTATTTTGGGGTAGTTATTGGCAATTTAGGCTAAGTAGGTTCTTTATTAGGTTCTTAATTGATATGAAGGAGATATAGTTATTGATTACCAGAGAAATAAATAAACTTGGGTTTGGTCCTTAAATATACAGTATTTATTCACAACTGTATTATGTTAAGCCTGACTTAACTCATTTCGGTCACACCCCTTGGTTAAAATGTTTATCATAATTTAACTGTAACCCACACATAAGAACCTTCTAGATCATGCTTGGCTAAACAGCTTCTTATATTTAGGGGTATTAAAATGGCAAAATTCTGCCAGCAGGTTCTTAAATCACTAGGTTCTTACATGGGGTTTTTTACTGTACCATGCAATAGAAAAAGACTAACGGATATCTCTTGTGCCACTTTTTCTTCGTAGTTACCACATTTTTTATGTCATCTGTGTCACCTGTATCACTGAACAAGCATGCAGCAGCATTGAATTTATGTACAATATTTATGTGTGTATTTACAATAATTATTTACGATGTTTACGTGTGTGCTTAGTTCATTATTTAATGTATTTTGCATTGTTTTCCTCATTAATATGTCTTGTCAGTAACTGTGCTCACACTGCGGGTGGCTCCTCCTAAAATCTTCTACAATTAGTATAGGATTTAATGGAGCCGAAACCAATGGTAGTATTGCACACATTTTGGGCATCCTACTGATGAACAGTTACGGATTTTAGATATTTTTAGAAGCAACATTTATTTACAGTCTGTCCACTTTGAATTCCTTTTGAACACCATACTTACATTGTACACAGTGCCGTCTCTGAAGGGAACCTGGGTAAAGAGTCCCTTGCAGTACCTTGCACGCACAGGTTTCTTCAGAGGTCTTACATAATCTGCAGAGAAGGTACATGTATCAAAAGCAAACACGAACTTGTCAGCTATAGTGACTTTTTATACAATCAATAGAAATTTAAACATCAGCAAGAAGAATTGTTGGCTTGTTTACCAGTACTGTAACAATCATTATAAGACAAGAAATGATGGACTTATTGGCAAATAAGAATTGATTATTAAATAAATAATTAACTAATTTTTGATTGATGATCAATCAATAATTAAAATAGCTATTAAGCTAGCAAGCCAAGGCTACAACTATTTGGAGTCATCTATTTTTAACGCACTGACTTCTTTTTAAACTTAAGAGGTTCATACCATCAGAGTGTCTAAATCCTATCGAAGGCAAGATTTGACCCATGTCCAGCTTGTGTCTCTTCAATCCATGGATCTGTAAGGATAAAAGATATATTTTTGCAAGAACGAGTAAGAAATTTGAACCATATACTTGCATATTATCAGCAAAAATTTGCTTGTGTTCCTTTGTTCCTGAAATTGATTCCAAACTTTTTCCCACCTTTTTGATCCCTAAATGGTTTGTGTTCCCTTGTTCCCTAAGATAATAATTTTGTCTTTGTTCCCCTATTCCCCAGTTTAAGTTAGTCATGTTCCCTTGTTCCCCAAGACCCCTGGGAGGGGCTCCATCATGCAAAATGGGTAACACAAAGCAAAATCCTTGACACTTTGCATGGCATTTTTACAAGTAAATCTGAATCAGGGCCGAGTTGCTTGAAGAAGAGTTAAAGTGCTGAACCAGGTGACTGTAAATACCACGACAACCTACAGATTTTTAATCAGATTAAACCTGGCGTCAGCTCTTACCCTGCCTTGAACAACTAAACCGAGAGCGATATTCAATGAGTGTGGCAAAACCAACACCAAAATAGTTGGATTTGCCAATCAGGGAGGTCACAAACAGTCACATGAGCCAATTGCAATGTAATGCAAATACATGTGCGCAGCACTAAGAGTATGAAAACAAACACACAAGCCACAATTATAGTTATTGAGTATGTGGAAAAAGAATTTTCAGCCAATCACTAAGTGTAGCAATAAATGCAAAACCGAAGCAATATATCACTAAGGTTATAAATTATTATTTCTCACACTCATGCTGTTTCATTATAATAATCTCACATATTAAGAAAAAAAATTGTCCCTGGTGACATCGAAATTTACTACAAATACCACTCCACAAAACAAACAATTTTACTGTCCAACAGATGCTCAGGCATACAGTTTTTACTTTTAATAACATAGCTTTGTACGGACCTTAAGCCACTGGCATGTCGACAAAAGCATGCGCACGTCAGGTTCCCATTTGCTCGTGTTTGGCGAATTCAGACGTTCACTTTTCGATGGAGCTGCTGGTTCATCCGTTGAAGTGGAATACCCGTTCATGTGGGTCCTGGATGCAAAAGGTACCGTGCCGTTTACTCTTGTCGAACCCTCTATTGGTCCTAAAGATGAAATAGAAAAGATACAGTAATCAAAATCTCAGTTTCAAATACAGCATGCAACTCTGGGTTGTTGGACAACTGCATATTCTGGGATTGACCTAGCGTTTTTTATTGCACGCATAGAAAAACTGATGTCAATTTGACAACCGGCCAGAATGTTCTGTTATTACTGGAAGACTGCGAATTTTCAAGTGATCGAAAAGAACTAAAAATGAGTCGAGGGCAACGCCATTTGTATTTAGGTTTATATGTTTTAAATCTGTCCACAGACAGTATACCTCATTATTACAACTTCGTAGCAGCATAACAGAGGAAAAGGAGCTTACTGATGTAACTTATATACTAAGCTTAGGTGAAACGTAGACCCACGTCGCGGATCACTGCCGGATGCAAAAATTTAAGCTTCATTACAAAGAGCATAGTTAACTATGCAAAGAGGGATGAGATAAATCGCATCGTAGGGAGTAAAGCGCTAAATTCGTCTTAAAAGGTGAATGGGTACCCGGAAAAGACTTCCTCGGCTGGATGGTTAAGGCTCTAAACATCACTGTTGAGTCTCTACGCGATGTCAACACGGTAAACTGGGACATGCATTTATAAAAACAACCCCTTTCGTCACCTGCACCAGATCCACTGCCGTGAGTGTGGCGGAAATTTTCGTACATCATATTTTCACTTTTCAGCTTGAATAAGTCGTTCCCTAAGACTGCGCGGTTGACAAATGCAAACGAAGAAGCAGCGACTGCGACATCGTAGCCCGATACCAGTAAAACACTCTTGAGTCTCCTCTCGTTGCTACACAAGCACCTTGTTTCTATCGTCTTTGATAGCTCTGTTTGTACTGCACCAATGGGGTTCTCGAATTCCTATCACGTGATTCAATAACTCGGCAGGCTTCGATCTTGTTAGAGGTAAGAAGGTGGTGTATGCCGACATATAGTGTACCGAAGTCACGGGATCGCAGCTCTCGGTAGGCCAACTTGTCTGATCGCCGTATCGAGTGATCGTCTGATCGATCGGCATGGATTTTGACCGGGTTTCGCAAGAAGCGTCTTCGCCTGAACTCGACGATGAATCGTTCAAATTTGAAGCGGGGAGCAAGCACGGGATCAAGGCCTTGATGGTGATGGACGATTTGAGAAAACGCCATCAGCTTTGCGATGTGACGATATGTGTCGGCAACAAAAAAATCTACGCACATCGATTGGTTTTGGCTTCGTTCAGCTCGTACTTCCTTGCCATGTTTACCAACGGAATGTTGGAAAGTCTTGAAGAGACTGTAACTTTGAAAGATGTTGACGTCAAGATCGTGGAATTGCTGATAGATTTTGCGTACACGGGAAAACTTGACATCACAGTCGACACAGTACAGTCTTTGCTTTATACTTCGTCGTTATTTCAACTGACCGCAATTCAGAAAGCTTGTTCTGATTTTCTGCAGCGACAACTTCATCCTTCTAACTGCTTGGGAATTCGTTCTTTTGCCGGTACCCATTCTTGCACTGGATTGCTTCAAGCCTCAGAAAAATATATCTACGAACACTTCAACGATGTTGTACAGAACGAAGAATTTTTGCTGCTTTCGCGGGAAGAACTTGCCATGTTGCTGTCTTCTGAAGAACTAAATGTTGACTCGGAAGAAGACGTTTACAATGCGCTTATTGCGTGGGCCAGACAGAATGTAGACGAGAGGCAGTCCTTCTTGGCTGAGCTTCTGGAACAAATTCGTCTGCCGTCGTTATCCCCCCATTTTCTGGTGGATCAAGTCGAAAAGGAAGAACTTATCCGTCAAGACATTGCTTGTAGGAATCTCCTGGATGAAGCGAAAAATTTTCACATGCTCCCAGACCGACGGAGTAAACTCGGAGGCCAGAAATCTCGACCCAGAAAATCTACATTTGGCAAATTAATTAGTGTGTGCGGAATGGACTCAACCGGCCACCCACTCAGAACTGTTGAACAGTATGACTTTCACAGTGGAAAAGTAAAGTGTATTTCTCCGATCAACACTCCACGCAGTGGGGTGGGTGTGGCCATGCTTGACGGCAAGTTGTATGCTGTAGGAGGGCACGATGGGACTTCTTACCTCAACAGGTTAGGAAAGCATGTTGTTCAGTACAGTATGAAGGGTGCATTAAACAGGGGGTATAGAGAAAAGGAAGATGTACAGAAAAGGAAACTTTCTTGCTTGTGGCCTTCCCCTCCCTTGTGCTTCCTCCTAGTGCACATGAAGGGTTTGTGATGGATTTGGGCATTGTTCTTTTTCTCACTTCACAGTTAGTATAGAAATTTAGGATAGTATTAGGAAGAGAAAGAAGGAAAACCAAAAAGAAGGTACTCTAAAAATGTGGCCTGGGGGCATGCTTGTCCAATATTTAACAGATAGATTCCATGTTGCTGTGCGCCTGTTCAGTAATACACGTAGATCACATATGACGTCAAAATGTGGTAAGAACAAAAAAGTGGCGCACGAGGCGATAGCTGAGTGTGTCACTGATGTTCTTACCACATTTTGACATCTTCTGTAATCTATTACTGAACAGACGCACGGCAACATGGAATCTATTTGTTTTATATAATAAAGAATTAAACTTTGTATGCGTAAAAGCGAAAAACTTTGTAATCTTATGATGATGTGAATCGTGCATCTGTCCTCTAATAGATCATAGGCAAGAACCAATCAAAAATGCGAGAATAACTTGGGTTATCATAGTGAGGTTGATCATAGATTTCATGGACATCACACGTAAATTTCGAGGACATCACAAAGTGTCCCCTTAAGCTTAGTTAGGTAGCTACAGATCATTCAAAGATTACCTTTGTCAGGTCACCAACATAAATGTAATGGCAGTAATTAACAGTTCTCTTATCAAGTCCTTTTATGACATTGTTTTTGACCTTGTTTTTTTTTCCTTGACTCAGTGTGGAATGTTATGACCCCGGTTCGAGGGAATGGAAGTTTGTTGCATCTATGAGTCATCCGCGTCGTTATGTTGCTGCTGCAGCTCTGGGTGGTTTGTTGTACGCAGTCGGTGGTTATGACGGCATGTCGGTTCTGGATTCTGTTGAAGTGTACAACCCTAAACTAGATCAGTGGAGGAGGGTAGAGAACATGTCAAATGCACGCAGACATGTGGCTGTTGGAGTTTTGGAGAGTAAGGGAGGTGACTGTTCTGGACCAGGTAAAGATTGCACAGGTGCATGTTTTTGATGGGGAGAACCTGATTACTCATAGAATTCTGATTGTATGGGTGAAACCAGTAACAAACATTTGTGTGAGCTCTGTTACACATCTGACACGGGCACATGAAACAAAACTTAGGTGCCATCCACACTAATGCGTTTTTGTTTGAAAATGGGTACCTTTTGATGTGATTATGGATATCATCCACACTAAAACACCCGAAAAATGCTGATGAAAATGGAGCCTTTCAAAAACGGTTTACAAAGTGGAGACTTTCGAAAATGCATTGTTTTGAAAATGCTGTTTCTAGTGTGGTCAGGTGAAAACAGAGAGTTCTGAAAATGATGACATAGAAAGCATGGGGAATTTTGAAATCACATTAGTGTGGTCAGGTGAAAACGGTGATGTAAAAAGTGTGGGAGACTTTTGAAAGTAACTTTTTAAACATGTGCACAATCCACTTCCCTTTTGTTGGGATCATTTTCGAGCGTTTTAGTGTGGATAGGGGAAAACAATATGAAAACACTGGTGTGGATGAAAATAGTTTGCTTTGGTTTTGCCAAGATGAAAATGGCTACTTTTTAACTTAAAATGCATTAGTGTGGATGGTGCATTAACCTTGAATGATGTCTTAAGTTTGCATAGAAACATCAGTATAAAGTTGTGTTACTTTTTCCTTTTCAGGTTACTTGTATGCAGTTGGTGGACATGATGGTCTCATTTATTTGAAAACTGTGGAGAGGTACAACCCAGTAACCAACGAATGGACTTTTGTTTCATCCATGGGTGCACGCAGGGGTGGTGTGGGTGTGGCCACCCTAGGAGGGTGTCTCTACGCTACGGGTGGATATGATGGATCCTCCAATCTCAATACATCAGGTACAGTACAGGAACCTTGAGCAAACAAGAGAAACGTTCTCTCATAGAATGATACAGTCAAAGTTAAACTGACTATGCAAGGTTCACTAGCACCTTGCAAGTCCTGAACAGTCCTTGAATTGTAAAAGCCAAACATTTTCTTGAAAATTGCATTTGATGTAGGAAAGTCCTTGAAGCTTGTTGCTCATGGCATCCAACCCAGCTTGGTTTATAGATTGTTACTATAAAAAAAAAAAGAAGTAAAAGAGTTACATTGGTTTGATTTTGTACTGCATGGAGTCCTTGAAAAATGGGAATTGCCTCCTTGAAAGTCCTTGAATTCTTGGTCAAGAAATGGATGGCTCCTGTCTATGTGAGCATTACGTTCTGGCAGTGTAGTCATGATACATAAGAATTGGAGGGAATAAATGACTTAAGTTTTAAGTGTGTGTTCTTACTCTTTTGTATCTATAGAGCGCTATCATCCAGATGAAGACCGATGGGCATTTGTGGCACCAATGAGTGTGTGCCGCAGTGGACATGGTGTCGGAGTTGTTAATGGGTGTCTGTATGCCCTTGGAGGTCACGATGGTGCATCATATTGCAACAAAGCGGAATTCTTTGACCCTCAGATTGGGGAATGGAAAACTGTTGGCCAGATGGGAATGCGGAAAGCTGTAGCAGGTGTTGCTGTTTTGAAGGAACATTGAACACTGCCTAGGGGAACAGTCCCAGCAGTGAAAATAAATTGGAGAAATTTTTTCCTGAATCCATTGGCTCAGATTGTTTTGTCAAGACGTGATATTTATTTGAAAAGGATTGTAGGAATGTTCTGTCTTCTATTACTGTATCATGAGCAAAATGTACCAATAATGATATTAGTACTTCCATTTTTCACATTGAAAATAAGTATCTCAAAATATTTAATACTCGCATTGGCTTGCTTACTTTATTGAAATCCTGCAACCTAAAGCAATCTTCATGGTATTCAGCCTTATGTAAGGGAAGTCCTGTGGTTGACTGCCCAAGCACAGGCAGCCCAGACATGCTGTGCTGTTAAGTTAGTGCTAACTTAAAAAAAAAAACAGCAGAGTAAGACTGCAAAATAAATATTGTAGATACCTTTACATCATTGTATATCCAATTGTCCTTGAGGCTGGTTAATTTTTGGTCAATTTTGTACAGTTTTCCCTTTAATTTGAGTGCTTAGCTTGCTATATACCTAGTAAATGCATATTATGATGTCACAGTGTCCACGTTGGTGGCCCAAATTAATCCTCCTGCAATTGAACTCTGTTCTTAAGGTGGCTCAAACCAGTTTCAACACTTTCAAGAGACTTTCTCATTAGAAGGATTGACACTACAACACACTGTATCAAGTGTCACCAATGTTATGGTACCATATGAAACACCAATTATTGCTGAACGTGATGCAATAATTATTTTTATATAAGTTACCATGGCAACAGGAAAGCCCTATAAATACCCTATATTTTGGCCTTTATTTGTTCATAACACAAAACTGAACTCAGTGACCCCCATTTTTTATTGTTGAAAAGTGATCAGCAGGCCAAGATTCTGGGGAGCAGACTCAAGAGGCACCTTAAAAAATTCAAAAATTTAAGGTGGCTCTGAATCCGCTCCACGGATTTTTTTTAAGCTTAGCAGAGAGTTTTATCTTGGGGTCACTGTGTTAGTTTTTCAGATATGGGCAACTAAAGCCAAAATAAAGGGTTTTTTCCAGGGCTTTCCAATTGTTATAGTAACCTATGACCTCACAATGATGGCTGCATATCGTGAAGCAATAATTGGTGTTTCATACGGTAACATACCATCGCTGTTACATGACACAGTGTTGTAGTATCAACCGTTCTTATTACACCTTCTCTTCAAAGTGTTGAAATGGGTTTGAGCCACCTTAAGCAAACATTTTGTTTTGTTTTGGTTAAAAGAAAAAAAAGCAAACAAAACACATGGCCACTGATCACATGAATTGTGGCAACTTAAAACCAAGACACATCTTGCCTGTGTGTAACGTTTGACATCAGATGAGCCACTGGGCCTTGGGATCTGTACAGCATGGGGGTTGATCTAAAAATAACTTGGGGCATGTGTGGGGGATGCCCTCTCTTCCCCCTTTATTTTCTCTTGCTGTTTGCCATTGCCTTTCAAGTGGAATCTGATGCAATCAACAGAGAGAGGTACAAGGTTTTACCCAACTGAAATTCCAGCAAATTCAAATTCACTTTGTGGTTTCATGTTGTCTTTATTCCACAAAAGTAATAATTAGGATATCGATTCATTCACAAGGGAATGAATCTTAGGGCCTATACAATCTGTACACAAAGAAATAACTAAAAACTTTCATTGCAAAAAAAAAAATCATTAAACATTTATAAGTCAATAATATTGTCCACTTTGCTTATAGTTTTAAGTTTATAGTTTTAGTTTTCTTTAAAAAGTGATAAAAGTTTAACATGCTCCAATCTAGAGCCAAACTTAACCTAATTAATCATAAAACAATGAGTGTTGCTTTAATTCTTTCAAAGGTGAGCAGCAGGATGTAATCCTCGAGTACAACCGTAGCTGTTGAGCAGAGTTTACAGTGTTCCTAGTTGCTTTCAAATTATACAAGAGAACTTTAATTTTCTATTCTGATGGATAAAGGTCTTCAAATGTTACAATGTGGCATTTCACGAAGGTCTCACACAGCCGAGGCCTGGGCCCACTGTTGTGATTGGTTGCTGTTGACTGACATGGCATCAGGGGTGGAGGGTACCTCCACAGATGTACGGGCCAGAATTTCTCGTTCAAGTTCCTCACATTTTTGACGCAACTAAAAGGCAATTGATCAAGAAATCAGCATCGAGAAATAAATGTATGGGTACTGACAGTGACATACATAATTCCACCCTTAGCTACAGGGCCTTCAAAAATTCATTAATAATTCATGAAGAAAATTAATTTTTAATGAGTGTCTTTATGTCTGATAAAACGCAGCTAAATTTTTACCTCCAGTTTTACCTGGGAAAATAATTAGAAAACCCAAGGATTATTAAAAAATGAATAGATCTGCAACAGAAGTTTTTGAAGCTGTTCAAAAAACTTGCAGCAGTGTTTTATCGGGTCTAAAAACACTCGGCTACGCCTTGTGTTTTATACCCGATAAAACACTGCTGCTCGTTTTTTAAACATTACTTAATTTCAGGATTTAGAGTTATCTTTTCATACCTGTTCACAAAGGATATGTAACTCCTGGCTTCTTTGTTCCTCTGACTCCTAAACAGAAAAATAAGTTGTAACATTAACAGAGTTAGGTAACATTAACAGAACTGGCAGTCATTTGGTCCCACCACCAAGCTAGTGGCAGTTATGGGGTCTGCTCCTGAAATGACGTCACAAACGGATGTCACAGTCCAATGTTGACAGAACTTTTGCATTGCAAATCCGTCTTTTGTCACTTCAGGAATAGACCCATGCATCTCACTAGCTTGGCTGTGGACCACTGTAAAGCTCTGAAAACCGTAGCTGTCTGAAATATTTCAGGTATGTTGATCGTTATGTGACCAATCGCAGAAAAGCGAAGGACGTGAGGAAACCTCAAAACCACAAACTAATTAGCATTTGTGTTTGCAGTTTAGCTTTCTTACCCCAGATTGGCCTTTTCCATGCAGTACAATAACATTCAATAAATAAAATATTTTTTTTGTTAGATACACTTAAACAAGTCAAGAACAAACTGTTAAAAACACTTACAGACAGGCAAACTAAGTGATTAACAAACTACATCTGAAAACATTCAGTTTTAAGGACAAAATTAATATCAGTGATCCAAAAAAATATGCAAATCTGCCTTGCCTGCCAAAGAGAGTACTATGAGAAATACATGAAAGATATATTATACATCTTCATGTATTTCTCATATAGTACTCTCTTCGGCGGTTGGTTGGTTGCATCTCCGATATTCCTTAATGTGACAGTGCCATGCAGTTAAGAGTCATATGGTCATTGAATGGTTATTCGTTGTGATACAGTCGTAGTCTACACCCACATTTCACCCTTGCTCGCCACAGAGTCTCCAGTAGCTCAGTGGTTAGAGCATCCATACTAGATCTCGGAGGGTCAAGTTCCCAGTTGAAGATGCATAATATATCTTCATGTATGCCTTGCCTGTATAACCATTATTGAACAAGACAACTTACAGACGTACATGTACCAAATGCCAAGGACTTTCTCACACCAAATTTGAGCTGAGCAAAGAGTAAAGATGGAGGGACTTGAAAACACACAATCACACACCTGGGGTTGCATGGTCGGATTCCAGCGAATGTAGTAACGAGTCCATAAATCCAATCTTCTCATACTAGCCACGGGAAACAGCACCTGGATAACGTCAAATGGAGTACAGTGTATTTGTTAAACAATTCATTTATAAGCTGTAGTGAACACTGTGTATAAAGTCTATAAAATGTCACTTGTTACTGCAGGGAGGAGCCTGTAAGGCATCACAGAATGATCTTTACAGTAATTGAAGTGAGGCTACTATGCACTATCCCCTATACACTACACACATACACTGTTATTACATACTATTTACTATACACTATACACTATTTACTATACACTATGCACTTTACACTATGCACTATTTACTATACAGCATTTACTATGCACTATGCACTATTTACTATGCACTATAGACTATGCACTATTTACTATACACTATGCACTATTTACTATACACTATGCCCTATTTACTATACACTATGCACTATTTACTATGCACTATACACTATTAATAGTAGTTTCAAGCGATATCACGTAGAACACCGTTCCACACCGATGAAGTGTGGTAACCAAGCAATAGTCCTTATATACGATAGTGACCATGATTTTTTTAACATAGTCATGAAAATTAGCCATAATTCATGGATGTCATTTCTTTATCATCAATAAGTTTGAGAATTTGAAAATGAGGACAATTCCAGTGTACGTACGTGCTGGTGTAGATGCGGAGCATACAGAGGGTTCCTAAACTCCATGACCTGGAAGGTTATAAACAAAGACACAGCTCAAAACAATAACAACAACAACAAACAACATATCCTTATTCAATACTCGTTGCACAAAAGTACAGTAATCATCTTGTAATAGGTGGAAAACATACTCTTCTTTGCGTGGGGGACACCCATAACTTCAGATATATTATAATTTTAATTTTGGCCAGGAAGAAACACAAGAAGAAAACAGCTTGACTTACTTGGGTGTTGATGTAGGACCACAGTGAAACTGTCTTGGTTCTTACATCCTGTTAACCAACAAACAAAGGTCAAATATGTTAAATCTGGAGGTTTTTGCCACAAGCAAATACACATGTTCTCTATGATTTTCTCTGTGGTTTTCAATTCACTTCAAAATGCTGCTTAAACACATTTCATATGCAATATTTGTTACCTCTTTAACTCTTTGGAGCTCAGAATTGTACAGGAAGGTACCGAATAAGCAGCTGAAAAGACAAATGATTTGCAAATCATCAATTGAAAAAATGGTTCAATTTTTTGGAACGTTGAAATTTTCTCTTTCAAATATGAATTTACAATCTAGCAATAACAATATGGATAGGTATAAGTAATTAGCCTCGATAATGGTATCAACAGCATTTAAATCCCAACTGTGGCTTTAAGAAAAAAAAATGAAACAGCAGACAAATGCAACAGGAGTTTTCATCGTACCTGGTAAGATGATCCAACACGGTTATCAAGAAATGCTCATTGAACTCGAATGCACAAGGAAACTACAAAAACAAAGTTCAACTTCTGAGGGTATAATTTAAGGGTGCTTTACTTTTGTCAGAACTGGCCAGCCAGACTGGTCAGTTTGCAAAGGAAATGCAACAGTTTGAACAAACAGCTGCATGATATCCCTCACAATCTTTTAGAGGAGCATACATCATGCTTGAGAAGTGTGTTGTGAATTAATCTCGCCCGATTCGCCCGTGCGAATGATCTCTAGCCGTAGCGCACGGGTGCCTTGGCGATTATGTTAATTTTGTTTGCATGCTAGAAAAGATTTCGTATTCGTATTTTTCATGCACATGGCTTTGTAAATCAAGGAATAAACCGCACATGGTTTTGTAAATCAAGGAATAAACAGGAATAAACCGTCTCGAGTCACTTGGTTGGAGTCGCCTTTGGTTGTTGAAACTTCTTGAGACAAAGTGTGTTACTTTGATGGCATCATAGAGTTAGCCCTTCCAAATGCCAGGTCTGGCCAGTCAGTTTTGTCAAATGGAAAGCAACCTTAGTCCAATACACAGTGGTCTATAGTATCAGGTAGCTGTTTTACCGAACTTGGCAAATACCTGTTTCATTGGCCTTAGCAACAGAAGGCAGGGGAAGCTATATCTTCCGTGCTTGGTGGCGCTTGCTTGCTTTCCACGCACCCACGCCATAATTAAAAAATACCTCATACTTTGATTGGATTTAGATTTTATCGCCAAATTCGAATTTTTCACTGGCTGGCCAAAAACATTAGGCTTGGCTTTATAACAAGACAGGCTTGATCAGATGCAATGCGACAGTTACCAATCGAAATGGAACTGAGCAGTAACGCTTGTACTAAGGGTTGATCTCTTCGTGGTAGACAATAAAACTGTGGAGGAAGATGAATCTTACTAACCTGTTTCGTGACTTGCCAAACGCAATCCATAAACTGAAGGAACACTGGTGAGCGCTGGTCATCTGCATGATTTTTGTCACCATGCCCGTAACGCTACAGGAACAAAACAAAACATTTTTAACGTTTCTCGCTAAATGGAGTGAAGACATGAAGCAGTTATTTCTCCAATAATTATTATTGATGAAATCATACCCAGTGGACAAAGACGCCCACAAGGACGGATCACTTATGTACTGTCCAAAATTTTACCACATTTACCTGCTGAAACTTGTGCCCAAAACTGGTCCATTCCTTTTCGATAAGTACCTGTGATAAAAAAGACTCGTGAAGAGAGTGTGTGAAAAAGAACAAAAACTGAAAGGAAATTTACCTCAAATCCTTCAATGGTTCGGTAGTAAGGGTCAAGCAGAAGCATAGCTAATGCCGTCAGCTGAGGAGAAAAAGGAAAGCCAGGCATTTAAAAACACTGAGAGAAATGCCTTTAAAGGTATCTTCGTTGTCTGTGCACAGCAAAACTTTGTCATGAAAATTCAAGCAGGGTGTGCACTAACTGAGGATGAATTCTTTTGGGCATACAGTAGTTCTGTTTTTTTGCTATTTCACTAAATGGGGTGGCCTCAGGATGTGAGCACAGAACAGTCTGGACCTGGCTTTAGTGTGCACAGTGCATGATTTTCGCAAATGAGCACATATTCCATGTATTTTGAGTAAACCGTACGTATTCTGTTCATTCCATTCATTCTGTCGTCGTCAGCAGCAGAATAAACAGAGTGCTATTCTGTTCATACCATAAAACCAAACATGTCCTAAAAGAACAGGCTGGATTAATATCTTTGGGAATTTCAACGTAACTCTATTGATACTTGGTAACTCGGTCACAAAGTCCTCAGCAAAATACATCGTAACCGTGTCAAAAAATACCATAGCATTTGTGTCAGCCATTGCATTGCAGAGTAACATTGTATCTCTCAGATACTATGTGCATTCAGCGGTCAGTATTCTACAGTGCAGACCACACGACTTGATAATGCACTTTCTAGGTCGATTATTGCATTTTTCGGAAAGGCAGTTGAAAAAAGTTGTTATTTGCGACCGAAGGTACCTAACTTCGTTTATGAGTTTTCCCGTGTCAATTACATATTTATGCCTAAAATCTCCACCCAGAGGGTTTGGCTAGTACCGGTATGCATTAAGTGCCGAGACCCTAGACTACTACTGTACATTATGAATGCTCACCTGTGATGTCCTGTCCCAACCGTCGCTGCAGTGTACAACAACTGAGGTACGACACCTATCCACAGCATCAGCTATCTTGACTGCACCAGCAAGAATGACCTGAAATAGTACCACAAGTAAGCACTACAAGTACATGTTTAGATTATTCAATCTCAGTACACGTGGAATAGCCGCCATCTTGCATTGCAATAATGAGTGTAATCTGGAGAAAGCTACAAACCTACCCGGTGGTCGGGTACGGGGATGTCAGGTGTGAAAAGCATACTTGTTTTGTGACCCCACTCCTGAAGATTTCCCTTGGTAGATTTGGCACTCTCCTCAAAGTCACTGATCTAGCCATTACAAACCCAGATATGGTGGCAGTCCAGAGACAATGGAATCGTGGGTTGTAAAGGTTTGACGTATTGAAAACACACAGTTCCCTGAAATGCTTTTGTGAAGGGCTTGAAAATGCCATAAAAGATTCCCAACAGTCACGCAATTTGTGTGGACTCCCTGTGGAAACGCCCCTAATTGATACACAGTTTATATGGAACTCAGTGGGTAGCTCATCCAAGTCGCAGTCAGATGCACCCAATTAGAGATTAATATTACCAGTTTACCTTTATGTGCTCTAACCAATGTGTTCCTTCCAAGTTTGTGAGCCAGCGAACATCATCAATAGTTGGAAAGCATATATCTTTCAGTTTACGCAAGCTGAGAGGTAACATGGAAAGCTAAAGGTTACACAACTCGTCCAGAGTCTTGATGGGTACAACCAAAAAGAAGAGTGGCAAAACAATTCAACTGTCAACCATGTAATACCTTTCTCTCATGACATGAATGTTTGCAATATCTAGGAAAACAAGCTCTGTGTTCTGATAGTTCTCCTGCACTTCATAACCACCTCCTTTGGCCTAAAATGACCACAAACTATGAGTGATTGTGCTTGCTTGATTGATTAATGCCCCATACAGTAAGTATCCAAATTCAAGAGGGGTAACTGAAGGTTTGCCTTTGACACATGTCAAGAAATCCAAGCAACAGGACCACAAAACAAAGTCACGGAGGAAGTTGTGTCAGGGCTTGGGGAGGGTAAATGCTCGGAGATATTAGCTACACCAAGGTACTCTAAAATCCGAGGGTAAATAAAGAGATTGATGATGATGATGATGAGATTGATGATGATGATGATGAGATTGATGATGATGATGATGATGATGATGATGATGAGATTGATGATGATGATGATGACGATGAGATTGATGATGATGATGATGATGATGATGATGATGATGCTTTCAAGTCTGTCTCCAGGCACCCAGGCACTAATGGGACGGTACATAAGTGCCTCCATGAGGAGACTTTTTTTTGGGGGGGGGGTCCCTTCTGCTCCACAGGGGGGGGAGGTACCAATTCTCTGAATGCCTTTTATTGGCTGGTTACTCTATTTTATAATGCACAGTAAAAGTTGCATTTCCTCTACCTGATTAGCTAGAGCATTTATCTTTGGTCTTGCATCCATGATCAACAGCTTGTGGCCTCTTGCATTGGCTTCTAAAATGGCCTAGACATATAAGAAGCAAAATAACTATTGTACAGAATGCTGGCGATTAAACCTTTGCAATTTCTTCACTTCCTTATTTGCTGAGTGCTTTGTGATTACAACTCTTTTAACTTCATCATATGATCTGGGTCCCCAAAAGTTGCCATGATAATTACATATACAGTATGTAATTTTGGGTACTTACAAATATCATGTATGAAGGACTAGTGGAATAAAAGCTTGTGCAGTATATTTTCGAAGAAATTGCTTTAAAGTGGCTCAGATTTTGTATGTTGCCTTCAATTCAGCTAGAAATCATTACTCTGTGTTTATTTTTTTAACCTTTTGCCACAATACTTTGAAGAAATTAGCAATACCAAAAGATACTTTTTCCTCTGAGGTTTGATCAGATCTCATTCTTTGCCAAAACAAAAGATTTCCACAGAAGATTTCCACAAAAGATCTAAAAGACACCACACGGAAAAAGTTTTTTTTTTCTTTGCATCGCTCATTTCATGGAAAAGAAGCCGGGCAAACAGACAAAACCAACAACAGTAACAGATTCTGGGTCGATTGAAAGCTGTGTGTTTAATCTGAGCCACTTTCAACCAATTACTCACCCCTCCCACCCTAAGAAATATACTACACAGGGCCTTTATGACCAAAGCCCTTCATATTTTGTTAACTCTATTCTACTTTACGCTAAGGGTGCTTTCCACTTGCCAGAACTAGCCAGCTACACCAAGTGGTTTGAAGGGCTAATGCTACAATGCCTTCAAAATAACACACTCTGAGCATGGTGTGTACAAATTCAAAAGAATGTATGAGACTATTGTATAACATTTCCTTCAAACGGTTTCATTTTGTCATTCTGCAAAATGACCAGTCTGACCAGCCACTTCTGGCAAAAGGAAAGCACGTAATATATATGATGCAGAAGGTCACTGGAAATTCTTGGAGAGGGGAAGCTGGGGTCCAAGGGAGAAATGCACAGAGGAGGTTTGTTGGGGAGATGTGCAGGAGGAAATCAATTGAAACAGAAAAAAAACCCACTTCAGATCCACAAATGTGCATAGTCAAGTAGTTACTACCACTATAAGGAGTAAAATCTCTCATAGCCATAAAAAGAAGGGTCCCTGCCAGCAGATGCCGTACATGACCATGTTGAGATTTAGCAACAGACAGTATGGTACCTGGAAATATCTTTCATCATCCTTATTCCTGGTTTTTCCAACAAGTCCAGCATTAGGCTGACTGGCTCGAGTAATGGAAGCTGAATTCTTAGGGTGTAACCATGACAGAACCTAACATGCAAAAAATATATAAACAAACAAACAAAATTAAAGCCATCAGCAACAGATGAGCTTGGGAGCTGATGTTGTGGAGGTTGGTGGAGCCAGGAAGTGGTCTGTCAGGGGGAGGGAGGTATCCATGGCAACCATGAAAGCAGCCACCACCAAAGGCACTATTACACTAAGAAGTGAATGCAAAAACAGCTATGAGGATCCCTGTGAAAATTCCAGGTCTGCCCCTAAGCCAGTCACAGGGGTTACCACTACCCTTGCCTAAATTTAATTTAGCTACAGTACATACAGTTGTAAAACAACATGACCAAAAGTTGGCTTTGTTTTATTTGTTCTTTTCAGAGGTACGCACAAACAGAGAGAGCTGGGCTGAAACAATAGCAGGTAACAATATTGTAGTATGTACATGGTTTGAACTTAGGAGTCACTTTAGAACTTAATAAAGTAAGATCGTCTGGGTTAGTGTAGTCCTGATAAGGAATGTTGTTGAGAGCATTAATTGACTGACGTTTTGTGTTGCTGCCACTGTACTTTTGTAACCTTTTTTATGTTTTTTCGTTTGGCTAGTTGTAGGTGTTGATTGTGTTCCTTTGTATGTGTTCCTTTCTTTAGGACTAGGGTTCCTTTCTTTAGGACTAGTACTAGTGTTCCTTTCTTTAGGACTATGTTCCTTTCTTTTGGGGTGGATAAAATTCGAAGTGGTGGGAAAATGTTTGCTCCAGCCACTTTGAATGTTATCCACCGCGGCCTCGTTTCATAACTTACCGCGGAGGACTGGGAGGAATGCAGGAAAGGTCTATTGAAAGAGGTTGGATAATTACATGTTGTTTTCTTTTGTTCACCATAACTTACCGGGATTCTCTCTCTGCTGCGAAACACTGCCACTTTTGTTAAATCATCCTCACTGACAGAAGCTGGTACTACAAGCTAAGATTAATATAGGATTGCTCAATTTACAATGTTATAGACCTTTTTGGCTGATATGGCAGCCATCTTGAAATCCATTCTTCTGAAAAATATATCATGGGATGCCCAGCTGGCGGCAAATTCACACACAATGTGGGTATAAATTTGGTTTAGGTTCAATGATTTTCAAACCAGATCAAATTTTGTATTTCCTTTGTCTCAGATTAACTATGGTGTAAAACAAAGGATGTAAAAATCAAAGTGGTTTGAAAATTTTCATAGGGAAACCAAATTTATACCCACAACATGTATGACTTTGGGGGCAAAGTCATACATGCCCATACATACATGCCCCGTGGGCACCCCATAATATCTTTCACAGAACAATAGCATACAAGATGGCTGCCATATCAATTCAGTAAAAAGGTCTATTGATGATCACAGGTAAAAAAAAAAAAACTCATTGTCATTCAAAGTAGACTTATGTGGCTTGTCAACTACAATGCAATTCCCCTGTGTGACTTACAACCCATTCAGAGTGAAGCTTAAAAAAAAATATAATAATAATATGTGTTGTTAGTAACTGTGCTCACACTGTGGGTTGCTCCTCCTAAAATGTTCTGCAATTGGTATAGGATTTAATGGAGCGGAAACCAATTGTGGAATTGCACACATTTTGGGCATCCTACTGATGAACAGTTATGGATTTCAGATATTTTTAGAAGCAACATTTATTTACAATCTGTCCCCTTTGAAATGTTTAAAAACTGTGGTTCAGTTAAAACATGGTTTATTGTTTTCTTCTTTAATGATATGCACTGATTTTGTCAACTACAAAAACAGCACAAATAAAAGCAGAACTTCAAACTTACCAGAATCTTACATGTATTTAAAAAAAAAGCAAAAACCACTCCTTCAGCCTAGCTAGCTTCTGTGACTGATTTTCATTTTGCTAAAACTAGCTGAACCCTCAGACAATTTTACCCATCAGGGTGTGAGTTGGCCGACGCGTTAATAGAGTGTTGGCCGACGCGTCAGTAGTGTGTTGGTGACATGTCGGCCAATGCGTCAGTGGGATCTGATTCGTTACCATTACCCGTCACTGGGGTACCCCGTGGGCAGGAAAGGGCTAAACATATTGTGTTGTTGGTGTCAACAGGACACTAGTTGCTATAGATTTCTGGTATTAAAGTTAAGGGAAATTTTAGTGTAATGCCAAGACTTACCAGACTGGGATACGTGTCACACAACTCATATTTTTCATTGATCCTTGTGATCTTCCAACACTCATTTGGGACATTCTGCCATGAAAGTAGGAGCCACATTAAAAGTAGTCAATAATTAGTAAAAAACTGACATCATTGTCTTTAGTTTAGAAATATTCTACCTTAATTTCAAGCATTATAGAGTGCACTTAACGATAACTTTTTCATTTTACCTGTCTTTGGAATTCCTTCTCCGGATCATAGACATCCCAGCCGTTAACTTCAAATCTCTCTTTGTATGTAAATGCAAAGAAAGGCTGAGAAAGACAATATATAGTTTGTGAATGTGAGGTTATCAATAACTTTTTCCAAGACAGCAAGCTCATGTTTCAAATGACCCCAGACTTGAAAAAACCCTACCTTTGAATTTGTCACAGGGAAGGCATACAGCTAAACAAGACAAAAAGGAGAAATCAGAAACAGTTATTGTAAAATGTAAAATGGCAGCACCCTTAAAAGTTCTAAATTAACAATGGCGATAGTCAATTTCCTTTGTTTCTAACCTGTAATCAGGTCCTCATTTCCTCATGAAATTCCAGAAGGATCTGTGAGAACTATTTTCCTCAAATGTCGAAATTTATTTCCCTTTTTCCTGGTACATTTAAAATAGTGCTAAGCCCATATTTCCAGCACGTTGACACAATAATTTAATTTGACGTATGACTGGAGGAGCCCTTTAATTAGTACCTGTTCTTGTTAATTAATTAATTATTGAAATTAAAGCTGCAATACCATGAGCTTGTCATACACCACTCGTCTGGAATGATTTTCTTGTTTGTGTGCAAAACGTAGATTTCTCATGTCCTGCAAAAAATTTATGAATTTAACAATGAATACATTCAAGTAATTTTATGCAATTGTTTTATTGCTGTGATTAATAAATAACTACCATTTCACGTGTCCTTGTCCTCAGTTTAAAATCTTTATACTCTACTTCAGTGTGCTTTTGTGCATGATTGTTTTTCGCAGACAAGTACAAAATAATAAGTTAAAATTTTGTCACCAAAACTGATGTTAAGTGCCGATGGTCATGTCCACATTTTGAAATTCCTGTAGCAGGGTCGTAACGAGGTATATTTTTTCATCGCTGATCCCGTAATTTTACCCAATTTTTTTATCCCTGGTTCCAAAAGTGATGAGAATTTTGATCCCTGATCCCGCAAAATTTTGTTGATCCTTGATCCAATGAAAAACACCGCTGATCCCGATCCCGGGGGTTGTGATCCCATATCCCGGGGCTGTGATCCCGGATCCCACCCTTTTTTTGGCCTTTCATCCTTGATCCCATATACCTCGTTATGACCCTGCTGTAGGGTATCAATTGTATTTGTGCCAGCCAGTGAAAACATAAGTTGACAGATCTACACAGGGGTTTCAATAGAAGCCGGTTACCAGTGGTAGACTGCTGCCTACTTTGTCTCTCACCGCCAGCAAGTTTGTCTTTGATTTTCACTAAAAATCCTACCATAAACTTCAATGGGCTATCACAGATGGCTATTTCAAAAGTTATTGAAACACCTGTCTACTGGTAAAAGTATTGCCTACAAAGTAGTTTTTTTTAAGTTTAGAAATTTTTACATACACCTGTAGTTGCCACAGACCTTGCAAAACAGTTCCAAGCCATATGCATTTTCCCCTCGGCTAGTGGTACCACCAATCTTTTCTACACGGTAGATGGTCCCAAGAGGTACCTCCACAGTGAAAGGTAGATCCTGAAAAGTGATCATGAAGTTAGTCGACACAGTCAGTAAAAGCTTTTGGCTTTTGATATTCTGTTGAGACTGAATAAAATAATTATTGTTACAAAGTTCATCAAGAGAGTTAACAGGTTTGACAGGTCAATGACACTGTGTACTTGATCGTGATTTTGCATAGTTTGTTTTGCCCCCTTTATGTTTCACTTTTATTAAAATGTCTTTTTCACAATCTGACCAGATGCAGAAATTTTTCAGGAAAATAGGGTTTTCTTTTAAATTTCCATCTTTCCTGGTACAAATTGATTTCTAGCCCGCACTTCATAATCATTTCATTCATTCATTCATTCATTCATTCCTTTCACGGGAAAACACACATGAGGCCAACAAATTGACCTGCTCTCAACTGTGTGGCTTCATAGCTCAGTTGGTAAGAGCACTGCACCGGCATCGCAGAGGTCGTGGGTTCGAATCCCGTTGGAGTCACTTGAATTTTTCAAGTGCATATGAGACAATTGCTTAAATTGTCCAGCAAGTGTGAGGATCATATCGTCAGTTGATCAAAAATCTTTAATTGCTAACACCTTTTCAGTAAGAATAATTATGTTAACTTATTTATCTTATTTTAATTTGTCCAGAACTAATTTTGCTTATTTATGAGATTACATTAATTGTATTTATAGGTAGTACCTCATCAGCCTTGAAGTGAAGTCTGTAATTTGTGATCTGAAGAAGGCCACGTACTGCGCCAGTGAATGGACACAAGTAATTCACGTCTTTGGCTGGAGAACAGTGATTAAAGCAGTTAACCTTCACTCTAATATTGATGTTGCAATGCAGGCATTAGTTTATTCATTAAATACCTATTAATAACCGAGTTCAAAGGCTGTACTGCAAGTTACAGCCTGCATTTTTTCCAGTTCAATTTACGGCCCGAGTGCGAAGCACTAGACTAGCACTGCCTGAGAGAATGAGGTTAGTAAGATATTATCTCTTGGTAAACGAACCAAACAGGAAAGCACACTCTGAGATTTAGCGGGCCATACTGTAGAATATGGCCTGTTAAATTGGCCAATCATAGGGCGCGTACTATTTGAGAGATATAATACCTCTTACTAACCAAGTTCAAGGGCCATACTGTAAGTTAACTGTAAGTTATGGCTCACGTTTTCTGAAGAAACGAGGTGCCATACAATGCAGTACACACCAAGAAAACAAGGTTAGTAAGATTATACCTCTTGGTAACAGAATTGAGAGGGAAATTGTACCATGTAGCCCAGGGGCCATACTGTAGAATGCGAGCTGCTAAATTGATCAATCACAATGCATGTAGTACCTGAGAGATATTAATTGAATAATTTTATTTGTTACTAACCACTTCCTTGAACTTTCTCCCCCTCAAAGAGTTTCAGGTCAGCTTGAGAACTAGGGTCACCCTAAAAGTAAAACAAAACGGTTTGCAGGATAATGCAACTTTACTTTAAGACATAGTTGGTTGTCAGGAGCACTCCTTTTGATGGGTAGAAACATCTGGTGGGTGCCGGACTAACACGTGAAAGGAATAATTATTTCACATCTAACATGACCTCGTTAAAAACCCCAATTGGAAGGGGGCAACCAGTTGGTTATTTACACGGGGTGATAGATTTGAATTTGGGACCACTGAAGACGCGTCAAGTTGGTGGTCAAGCTGAGATTTCAACAGCGTACTGCAACCCAGTAGACTGCGAAACAGCAATATTTTTGTGTTGGTTGAATGCGTCTTGTCAAGCAAAAAGTCTGGAGCGAGGGTGAAAACTAAGAGCGAGACTGGAGAGGTTTTTTCCTGTCACTTCAAATGCCCTAAAGCGCATGAGAATTCAAAAGCCGACTGTCTGGCAGTCTAGCAACCCAGCATCCTAACCACTGGGCCACGCTGCCTCCTGGGACACTAAATTAAGGGCACATTTTTTGGGGACTATTCTGTTTACTCTTATTCCGGTTTAGGATTAACGGAATAACAGGAATAAGGTTTTCCAAAAAAATGCGTCAGTGATCCATCTAGAATCAGGCACTAGTGAGTCTTGGGACTCGCACAGCCTAAAATCTGTGAGTCCCAGACACAGGAGGATGAGTCCTTGGGCGTCCTTGCTCAATCCATTTTGTTTTTTTTTTAGTGCATACTTTACAATACATGAAATTGCCATCTTTTCGTAG
>BLFK01001071.1:683297-716257 GCA_014634185.1 Astreopora myriophthalma | reverse complement strand
TTTTTTTTTTTTTTTCAAAGGTGGATACTGAAGCAGAAAGGCAGGGTGAAATTTTAGCTTTTTATGGTGAAGAGGACACTCGTAATTATGAAAGTCCAGAGCCCGCCCCTGTGGTGGAAAAAGATGATGTGGTCATGAAGCCGACAGATGCAGCAGAAAAGAAGGTTAGGTTTTCAACCGTTATTATATCTCTTGATTCCTGTGCACCCTATGACTGCCATAGATATTCAAAGATGTCAAAGTTGCCTGCGTAGCAAGCGTTCCATACGAGTGAAGATTTCTGTATTTTGACCACTGGAAAATTGCTTCTCTCCCCACTTCCACCCATCCGCCTATTTTCTCGCCCCAATTTTTACACAGCCAGAATACGGAAATCTTTGCTCGTACGGAATGCTTGCTATGCAGGCAAATATTCAAGAGATCGGCAGCTTTATTAATACCCACAGCTTCCCATTACACCAATTCATTCCTGATTTCATTTGATGACTGCGGATAGTGCAACTTCCTCTCTCGCTATAAACCAATAGTTACAACTCTATGACATTGGGTCAATGCTCAGAACATCATTCTTCAAAGAGCTCTGAATAATTATATTCAGGCTGTCCATATTTTGGTTAAACGAATAGACCATTTTACAGTTGTGGCTGTGTCACCTGGCCTGCGAATGGAAATGAGGCTACCGGTGTCCTTGTTTTGATACAAACCCCTTTGCTTTTCTTATGTAAATGACGACTAGTTTCCATTACAACAACACGTTTTGCATGATAAAAGCAGCGCGGTTTGTATCAATACAAGGTCACCGGTAGCCTCGCTGCCATCCATAGGCCAGGTCACTGAGCAAACAACTGTAAAATGGCCTATTGCACTTCTTATCACAACAGTCTTTTAAGGACGGGTGACAGTTTTGTCTAATTGTTATACAATGCGGTCTCAATCCCTATTCTGTGAGCTGCAGATATTTCTGAATATCTTGTCACCTGTCAAGCGTGGTCACACAGCTGCTAGGGTTATTTGTCACGTGTGGACCACCATGCCTTTACACCACTGGGTGACAGTGTGAATGAAAACAATGGCTCATAACTATACAATCTTTTCTTTAAATATCAATGTATAATAAAACAATAATAATTATTATTTAATTTGGTTTTTCATGATATCTAGGGAATAATCAAGGTCTCTGTAAGTGTTATCAGCCTCATCTCCGGCTTCACCTGAATTGATGACACTTACCTCGCCCGCCTTGATTATTCTAGATAATTTATCACAAAAAAACTCATCTCAGTAAGCATTATCAGTGCCAGCCTCCAGCTCGGGCTGATAGCATTTACCTTGCCCTTGATCGTTCTGGATGCCAAGAAAAACCTCACCCAATAATTGTTTATTAATTTGGTGCCAGAACCAGTAAGAATAGCAATGAATTCTCCTTCCATTTAACAGGTTAAAGATGAGCCTCCTAAGAAGGAGCTGCCTGAAGATGAGCCGCTCGCAGAAAACATGGGTAATGCAACCTTCCCTGTCAACCATGATTGTGTTCAGGGAAGATTCTCGTAACTATCAGTAGTCGCATAATAGCTCTGTTTCGATGTAATTAGGAAATTCACCCTAAAACAATTAGCAGGACTTTGAGGCTCCATACAACAAAAGTGGTATTTTGTGTTTCTCCGGGATTTCCAAGGTGATGTCTTTTGTGAATTTTCATGTATTGAAATTGGGGCTATTTGAGGCTATTGTGTTAAGGCTATTGCTATGATCGTTGTGTTAAGCCTGATTCACGACCTGCGGCATACTGCATCAGCGGTGCAATGGCGTGACTATTGTGTACATTTACACAAATGCAAAAGGCAAGCTACGTTGATGTTTTTTTCACCAATTTGAACAACTGAACAGAAGATCGTAGAAGAAACAAAGTGAGAAGTTGAATGACTTGAGAATAAACCTGATTCGTTCTTTGTGATTTTAGTCATGCCACTGGGGTGAACCATGCTTGGCATAACAGAAATTATTATTGTTCATCTCCAGTTACAGCACAGGTAATAGTAAGCTGTTCATGCAGGACTGTTCTGAAAACGCTATTGTCATCACTGTCGTCATCCCTCATCATTGTCGTGATGATGATGATGATGATGATGATGATGATGATGATTATCAACGTCATCATCAATCAACAGCCCATAACTTGGAGCATACAACTTCAATATATTTGTGTCACAGCATTTTCCAAGACCGAGCTATTTTTAGACTGATTTTCCTGCAAATTGTCTCCCACAGGAGCCTTGCTAGAGCCAATCATTAGTGTTTCATAATTAATTGTTTGAACGCGTGTGGATTGGAACTGAACTTTTCGGGAGAAAAACCTGTCTAAAAATAGATTGGTTTGTAAAAACGCCATGACATACATGTAGCTCCCAGTATGCGAGTTCTATGCTTGGAGTTATGGGCTCCTGTATCAGTGCAATCCTTTTTGTTTTATTACTAACATTATCATTATTATTTTGCTTGAAAGGTTTAAAGCAATCTCTTTTTGAATTCATAGCTCTTACCCCTTAAAATAATTCTTTATGTCATTCACTAAAACAAAGGTTAAAATGATTTTTACTGTAATTTAGTAACAATAAAAAGTAAAAGTACAACAAGACATTAAAGGTGCAACTACTGAAGTGAGGAAATCATCCAGTCATTGTTCGAGCACAGTGCGGCAGTATCGCAGGTGTCATGAGTTCAGGTTCTGTACGAGTCTGATATTGTTTGAAATGTTGCTTTTTCATCTTCACAAGCAGCAATCAAAATGACGAAGATCCCTTCAGTAGTTATATCTTGTGTCTACCATTCTACAGATGATTAATAATAATATGGAGGAGAGTGTTTTACTGGGAATTAAACCACTTGTAGATTCCATAGACCGAATTCCTAAATGGCAGCTAATAGGCTATTCCTTTGTCTTTATGCTAATTATCCCCACTAGCCTCATTTTAAAGCAAAAATTGTTTTTAATTTTTTACATGCTGACGAGGCTAGTGAAGATAATTAGCATAAAGAGAAAAGAATA
Organism: Astreopora myriophthalma; assembly: GCA_014634185.1. Lineage (NCBI taxonomy): Eukaryota > Metazoa > Cnidaria > Anthozoa > Scleractinia > Acroporidae > Astreopora > Astreopora myriophthalma. Next base: position 713,211 of record BLFK01001071.1, on the reverse strand, counting down.
ATTTATTCATCGCCATTTATGAATTCGGTCTATACACCACTTCATCCGGCATCCAAGTAGCATATTTTTTGTTTGTCACTATCTTTATAGTTCATTGGCGTCGCGATTCCCACCTTTTCCAGCTTTTCGGAATGAACTTGGTTCAGTCACCATATAATAAGAAGAACATTACACGTTGGCTCCAACATATGAATTGTATGTTCTTGAGGCTAAAACAATGTCACTCGTTTGCTGCGCTCATTGTGGGAGATTGTTCTTGCCACTTGAACATACGTAAAATTCGTATCTTCTCGCCTACGTGTAACAATCCTCTATGAATGTTTTACACATGTAAAATTAATGAACATATTGGGTTCCATGGCAAGGCTAAAACTATAAATAATAATAATAATAATAATAATAATAATAAATTTTAATAATGATAATAATAAAATTAATAGTAATAATAAGTAAACCACATCTTATACCAGACACCCTTGGCTCTGGTGGATTCCTCTGTACAAATAGAAGTGGTTCGCCGAAGGCATTCAACGGAGAGAATTGTCTACAGTAACACACTTGTATTGTTGTAATGCTTTTAACGGCAGGGCGATCATTTCTCCACGCTATAGATCGCTTTCACCGTGACGTCATCAAATTCTAAAATCAAAATCGTGAGGTCTTCTTGAATTTTTATCTTCAGCTCCTTGAAGATAATCTCGAACTGAATCTTTTTACAAGTTTCCAGTGCCGTAACATCTTTCGTTTTCAAAATTACGGCATTTTCAATTTCCGAATTTTCACCTTGCGTGACAACAATATAGCGGCTGTCTGGTTGGATAAAAAGGCTCTCCTTATAATTTTCAACAATTTAAACGTTTAAGTATTAGAAGATTATGTTTATGCGTATGTATACCAGCTCAAGAGTAAGAAGAAAACGTTTTCATTGCAAAGTGATTTCCAGACGTTTTCGTTGATCTGCAGCGGCCATGTTTGTGTACATGTGTACACAAAGATGGCGCCGCCATACAAAGCTTCTATAAGTTGCGTGCAACGTTTCCGCAAGTAACTGAAAAATGGTGTACCACACAGACTTGAGACTTTGAGAAGTTGTTTATGTACTTCTTTCTTATAACATATAATTTTCCTGGCCTTTTTCCTTGAATCGTTAAGAATTTATTTTTTTTTTGTGGCGTGACAGTGAAAACGGTCCATTGATCTTCCCAACTCGAGACAAGCGTTCAGACTGAATCGTAAAAATCCACAATGTTAATGTGTTACATGAATAATTCATTCATTTACTTAGTCTTGACAGCGTTCTCTGTGCAGTCAACTTCTCAAAACGGAGAGCGCTCGTTGATTGATACACTGTAGCGGTGAAAATGTTCAATAAAAGGCTGTGTATAGAGTAACAAACAGGTGCGTTGCTGTCGACAACGCTCTCTGTTGAGTGGCTTCAGCAAACTTCTTCCTATTTGCACAGAGGAATTCATCCAAGCCAGGTCACCGTCCGAAGTTTAGTGTTTGTGTTACTATTTGTACCATCACCTTGCATTGAGATGTTCTGTTAAAGGGAACCTCCACTATAACAAGAATATAACTTTAAAATACTGAACATAATGCTTACCATCAAAATTGTTCGAACTTTTTCTAATGGAAGCGTTTGTATCTCAAATAAGCAAATTTCAAAAACGCTTGTTTTGGTTTTCAACTTACCCGGGCGCTGCCATTTTGAATAATTGTGACGTGTAATGGTTGCTTTATTGTATTCACACAAAGAGCTTTTGTTTTGAAAAAATAGGGCAACCATTACGCGTCCAATTATTCAAAATGGCAGCGCCCGGGTAATTTGAAAACCGAAACAAGCGTTTTTGAGATTTGTTTATTTCAGATACAAACGCTTCCATTAGAAAAAGTCCGAACAATTTTGATGGTAAGCATTATGTTCAGTATTTTAAAGTTATATTCTTGTTATAGTGGAGGTTCCCTTCAAACACTCGGCGTTCTGTCTGGTTGGTAATGATCTTTCCGATGTGTCTCCCGCTTTAACTTTCGATGGATCCCTCATATTTTTTGGGTGGAAATTTAAAAAACCAAATCATATCCTTTTATGGGAAATGCAAGTACAAATTGCTCGTAACGATAATAGCTAATGCAAGCTATATAAATATAATCCTTTTGTAAGTTCGCATCAATGCAGAAACAAACGGCATGCTTGCGTTTTTTAACATTTAACATATCATCAGGCGAGGTTAAACGTTTTTAATTCAAATCGAAAAATATCTTTCAATAGGCCCCTCTTACGTAACACTTCGTACTCAGCTTCTAATGAAGATTTGATGAACTGTCTATTAATTATCCGCAATTTCGTGTCCATGTGTATTCGTAGCCTTTGGCAAAGGTGATGTTAAAACTTTCAAGGTATTTCCTAAAGGCCCGCGCAAACGGCTTCAGCATCTGTTCTGTTCTGTTTTGTTGAACAGCAATGTCGAAACCGTTTGCTACCGAAACCGTTTGTTTGTTGAATCGATGTTGAAGGAGTTTAAAAGGGTGTACACTTTGCTTCAACATCCATTCAAGGGAAAGGTCTTGAAAGTTTTTTTAAATTTATAATAGCAGCTTTCTTCATTGTCTTGTTCTAAATGCTTATTCTGTAATAACCTTTTTTTTAACATCAGCCTTCTTTCTAACGTAGTAACTGTTTTATCTGATACAGCAAAGTGTGAATTCTGCAACTACATTGGAATAAGGGAGTCGTTTTTCTCAAAGTCCAAACGCTTCTGTAAAATGGAGTGCGCGAAAAGATACTCGTCCGCATCCAATATAAAACAGAAGTCAAAAGGAGACAGGATTGGGACTTCAAAAAAGAAACACAGAACTTCAGACCGACACCATAAAGTTTCTTTAAAACTCGACCTACTTTCTAACATAGTGACTGTTTTGTCCGATACAGCAAAGTGCGAATTCTGTTGCTACATTGGAGTAAAGGAAAACTTTTTCTCGAAGTCCAAACGCTTCTGTAAAATGGAGTGCGCGAAAAGATACTCTGCCTCGAATATTAAAAAGAAGTCGAAGGGAGAAAAGATCGGAACTCCGAAAAAGAAACACAGAACTTCGGAAAGACACGCACATCACAATACAAATGCGGGAGCAACAACGGCTTCGGCATTAGCGTCTACGGCGGCAGCAGCCTCCATCGGGAATGCCCTAGATCAAGCTGGAGAAGAGGTATCAATTTGAAAAGCCTTCTGCATCTGTTGGTGACGCGAAGCACTCTTAGTAATTACTGTTCCGCAGTGCAATGTCAGTAGTTCACTATAGCCTTTCATTTAAAGCGAGTGCAAATGGAAATTATTTTTCATTCATATGTCAAGAAAATTAATTACCATAACAAAGTTTTTTTTTTACTTTGGCTTGCTTTGAAGTGCTCAAATGGCAAATGAGTTCTTATTCATATGCAAAGTCAAACTAATAAGCATGACAGAACTTTTGCACTTAGACTCACTTTGAAAGAAGGGCTAACTTGGATTCGCACGAGGGAATTTAGGATCCAGTGCGAGCAGTCCGTGCATCAGCTCTTAACTCTTGAGTTGCATATATTTGAAAACTGTTAAGGTCGGGACACACTAGGCGACAAGTCGCTGCAACACGTCGCGGAGACTTGTCGCTGCAACAATTCGCCTCGTGTGACATGGTGAATTTTTGTAAAAATCGCTGTCGCTGCAACAAAATTTTGTTGCTGCGATCAGTCGCACGAATTCAAACTGGTTTGAATTCGTGCGACTGATCACAGCGACAAAATGACTGAAAACTCCGTTGTCGCGCCGTATGTACAGTGCTGTGCCATGTCGCTGCGACAAAATACAAATTCACCAATGAGAGTGCGTCATTTATCTTCCCACGACACCTCAGGAACTCGTTCAAAATGACGACTGAACATGTGGTAAACTAGTTCACATTCCCCCTCATGCGAAATCATTACGTGTGCAGCGAAAAGATTGGGAGGCAGTGCACTCGAAGCGACTAGTCTCTGCGACGTGTTGCAGCGATTTGTCGCCTAGTGTGTCCCGACCTTTAAGGCGATGTAACGCAGGAGAACTCACAACGACAGTTTTTTGCTAAACGTTATTGGCAACGGGTCGCGAGTTTGCAAAATCTCGCACTGTGTTGCCAAGTCAAACGTTGCGCGAAAAATCGTCCGCAGCACTTTGTTACACGGACTTCGAGTTTTCCGCGAAAAATCGTTGTTTCGAGTTGTCCCGTGTAACTTTAAACACGAAGACGTGCTGTAAAGGCAGCGGTTCCTTAGGTACCTGCGAATTCTTTGTCAATCAACCGTCGACGCATTCGCATTTTTTCGGTCATTACTGCCCTTTCCGTCTGATGTATGATAGGAAATCATTCACAAGACAAAAATCGGTAAATTATGTCTTCCATGCATTTACTGAACATTTAGCAACACCTAAAGTCACTCTTCCCACCATATCGGTGTTTTTTTTTATTTTGACCGTTGGTCGCTATTTTGTTTTGTTAGCTCACTCGAGCTGAAACAGGGGGAGGAGCCATCCCTTTTATAGCGCGTCATCGTGTTTAGCTCACAGTCTCCGTTATGTGGCGGGAAATTTGAAAGTTTTGGTTTTACGACACTGAATTGAAAAGCGCTCAGTTTTCTCCAGTACCTTCATTTCATTTCAAACCACCTTATTCTCCGTCAAGTTCAGATTCGTGTTACTTTGAGATAGAAAAATTTCCTGTGACTTATATGTTGAAAATTGGCAAAACTGTTTCCTCCCGTTTCAAGTGAACTAGCAGTGACTTTTACTATGAGTCCCTTTTTGTTTCATTCATACTCTAGGATGACATTGAAACAACAACTGCGAGTGCGACCCCATTATCAAGAGAAGGTAAATCAGTCAGTAACTGCTCTTTTCGTTGTTACTGTTATTTCCATATCTGAAGATAGCTCGCTGACAGAAACGCGTTTTTGTTATTTGAAAGATGTCGGCGAGAACTGGCAGAATCGCAGTTTCGATTGGACAGAGTACTTGAAGAAAACAGGAGCTAAGGCAGCTCCCACGCATTTGTTTCAACATGTGAGTAAACGTTATTATAATTCAGTCGACGTGGAAGGTGGTATTTTCGAAAGTCAGAATACCTCACTTTAACGTACGCCTTTTACGTGGATGCCACAGGCAGACCACGTTTAGAAATCGTTCGCGTTCTTTTTTTTTTCTTTTTCTCATCGTGGTCTCATATGGTAATTAGCCACATGCTTGTGCTTCTCACTGAAGTTAAGCTATGTTGGCTGGGGTTACTACTTGGATGGTTGGCCATGCATAATATCCGTGTTGTTGACTTGTTCTTCTCGTTTTGTTGTTTTTCTTTTTGTTTGCAAAATAGTACAAGCAACACTGCTGGCAACACCGTTTGTTTATGCTGCACTGAATGCTGACTTAAGCATTTCTATTTAACGGTTTATTTGTTCGTATAAACACTGACTGTTAACAGCCATTCATCGATCAACGCATCCCACGTGAACGCCTCCAGGCGTCTTGTTGTCACTAGAGAGCTTTAGCATCGGGTTTACGCGGCTAATGGCAAACGGCAAGTTGCTGTTAGTGATAAAACCGTGCATGAAAATTCCCCTATTCTAGCTTATTTCTCTCTTTTTAGTATTTGCTCGGTAGCTGTGGCTAACAGGCAAGAGAAAAGCTGAAATTAAATAAATCTCACTGATTTGCACCGTGCATGCTAAAGTAGAAAATAAATGGCGCGTTTTCTTGGAATGATCCCAAAAGGCGCATTTCCTCAAATGCAATGATTCACCATTTGTCATGCTCTTCTATATCAGGTCAGCTTGAGCCCCTGTTTGAAGGGCGTGCATGTGGGAATGAAGGTTGAAGTGGTCAATTGCAGCATGGATGTCATGGACGACACGGACGTGGCATTCTGGGTGGCCACTGTGATCGAGATCAGACATTACAGAGTTCAACTACGGTACGAAGGTTACGAGTCAAATCCAGCCGGTGACTTTTGGTTCGATTTGCGATCGAAAAATATCCATCCTGTTGGTTGGTGTGCGAAGAGGAACAAACTACTCATCCCGCCCCCAGGTACAGGCAGTGCTTAGTGAGATTGTGGGTGCTTTCGATTGGGAAATGCCCGAATTAGATCTTAAAATCCGGATCTTCGGATTTCCAGTCGAACACAAAATCCGAAAACGGATTTCGCAGCGGATTTCGTTAATTGAAATCCTTCCCCGACATGGATTTCAATTAACAAAATCGGTCGCGAAATCCGTTTTCGGATTTTGTGTTCGATTGGAAATCTGAAGATCCGGATTTCAAGGTCTAAATCCGGATTTCCCAATCGAAAGCACCCTTAGGGATCTAAATTCAGGTTTGCACAGGTCATGAAAAACGTGGGAACTCAAGGAATTCAAGAATTTCATCTTCCAGGCCTGGGAAGTCATGGAATTTAATTATTTGTCGGTCATGGAAAGTCGTGGAAAATTAGAGTTATGTATGGTAGATACATCATTGCAGATGTTGAAACAAGGAGAAAGTAAAATAGAGGCGAGTTACGTCGGAAAATATACCCCAAAACAAGGATAACTTTGACAATTTTCGATAGTGGCAGCCGCTAAAATACTGGAGAAGGTCATGGAAAGTTGTGGAATTTGAAAGCTCAAAATATCTTAGAGTATGAATCCTGGCGTTTGCTACCATGCACCAGGGCGAGTTCGGTTGTGCAAACGCAGGCTACCCTGCTATTTTCGGGGGCTATTCTGTCCACTTCTGTCCCACTTTTGGATTGGGTGTACAAGTGCAATAAGGTTATCCGAAAGAACTGGTACTCAAATATTTTAAATTGGCAGTACTCGGCCTTAAACTTTTCCTGGTGTGGCTTAAAATTGTCCAGCCAAAAGGCAAGCGAACCCAAGCTGTGAAGTTTGTTTAAATTTTAACGACAGTAATTGATAATGTCGTTTTCCGCCTTTTCTATGTCCAATTTAACGGTGTCATTTGAGTAGTGGCTCCGAGCTTGTCTCGAACTTCTTTCTTTCTTGCTCTCTTCTTGTAATCGTTGGGTCTCTGTTTTCTGTAGCTTATCTTTCGAAAACCTCTTCCAATAGGACTAGCTTTATGGCTAGGAAACCTCAAATTTTGATGGCCCAAATCCAATAGAGTTCATCGAAATCAATTCACTGCAGACTTTTCTTCAAAGCGAGTCCGAATGCGACATGTTTGTGATGGTAATCAGTTCTACTGATCATATGAATAAAAACTAATTTTCTTGAGGACGACTTCGCACTTAGACTCGCTTTGAAAAAGAAGCTGAAGTGAACTTGGAAATATCCTATTTTTAATTGGTGCCTCTTGGACAAGTGGAGAACGGACGTCTACAAAACATGGACCCGGATCCATGGACCACCCATGTGGACTGGGTCTAAAACACAGGTCACGTGCAGGTCAGGTCTCAGGTTATCGTTTTTACCAATACTGAAGCAACCCTTAACCTTAACTATTACTAACCTTAGGCCTAAACATTCTCTTAGTGTAGCATTTAGGCCTAAGGTTAGCATTAGGGTTAGGGTGATCCATGGACCGGGTCCATGTTTTGTAGACGTCCGTGGAGAACCGTTAAGGTCGAGCACTGAAATGGTGTTACATGTGTGTCTTTGTAGCGATCAGGGAAAAGTGCGGTAACTGGAGAGACTATCTGTTCAAGTGCCTCTCAGGAGCCAAGACTTTCTCAGCTGAATTTCTGCAACAGTTGCAAAGTCAACCCTACAACAGATTCCAAAAGGGCATGAAAGTTGAAGTGGCAGATCGCAAGAACATGTACTCGATGTGTGTGGCGACCATCGTGGATGTGATTGGAGATCGCCTCAGGATGCGATACGATGGACTTGAGGAAGACGTTGCTGAGGACTTTTGGTGTCACTACCAGTCTTCTGAAATACATCCTATCGGCTGGTCATCTTTGGTCGGACACACTTTGCAACCACCTATCGGTGAGTTTGGTGGAATACTTGAGTACTCTTCGATTGAAGTCTTCAAAAACGGTTTTTAACTTAGTGCTTGTCGCAATACCAAAATACAAATTATTATTTTGATCGATCACAGTCGTGGCGGGTAGACAAATGAACCAATCCGACTTCGAAGGAGATCTTTGCGGTCGGCTCTAAGCGCGGGAAAAATTCCCCGTGTGCGAGCAAGTGGCAATTTTTTTTAGTTGAATTCTCAACTTTGTCCACTAATTCAATATATTTGTTTTTTTTATTTTAGGTTGGAAGCACAGCCTCAGCAAGTGGAACGAATTCTTAGCAGATGATTTGGCAAATTCCTTGGATGCACCCCAAGAATTCTTCGTACAGGTTTGATCTTTCATGTCTTCCGTGTTTTTTGCAACGGTCCATTAGTCGTGGCGCAAACTCTGCCAGTTTACAACTTTGTTTACGGCTCTTGATTTTTGTGGAGCCCCAAGGATTAGGCCATTTTCGAATTCGCTTGAGCCTCTTTTTCAAAGCGAGTCCAAGTGCGAAGTCTTTCTTAAAAAAATCAGTTTTCATTCATATGCAAAGTACAACTTATGACCATCACAAGCTTTCGCGCCTGGCCTCTCTTTGAAAAAGAGGCTGGTGTAAACTCGGAAATTTCCTGTAGATCGTTTTCACATGACGTCATGGCGGCCATATTGGTGTATTGTTTCAGTAAATCAATATGGCCGCTGGTCACGTGAGTGAAAACGATCTATTGAGACTCAAATAAGCGGTTCATTATCATCGTCATCTTCGTCATCGTTATTAGCGACCGCGAGTACGAGTTTCCCTGTTGAATACGCGCATTAGGTTTCGAAGTCGAAATTTTTTGTAAGTGCCCGTTCTCAGAACGTAAAACTCTTAGACGTACTCGCACTCCAATCTAATGGTCGCTATTAGCCGCTTGCCCTTGACGAGATGCTTAATCTCGGTAATCATTGGCTCTTTATTTTGCAAAGATTGCTTTGTAAATAATTGAAAACCTATGTATTTATTTATTTATGTATTTATTTATTTATTTCCACTCTGTTGTGTAGGATTCAACTGGCACTGCGCCAGGTGTGCACCAATTCAAAGTGGGCATGAAATTCGAAGCTATCGATCCATTTAACCCCAGCCACGTATGCGTCGTTACCGTGATCAAAGTGTTGCGGTTTAACTACTTCGTCCTTGGAGTGGATTCCTTGGCGACCTACTTTGTCTGCCATGCTAATTCAATCAACATTTTTCCTTGTGGGTGGGCACAGTCGTATAATCTCCAGCTTCATCCACCAAGAGGTAGTGTTTTTGTTTTGTTTTGTTTTTGGGTTCACAATTTATACTCCGTACAAAATATCTACCGTATTCACTAGAAAGAGAGCCGCGACTGCTATTAAATTGATCGACTCGACGCATTTGCATTGAGAGTGCAACTAAACATTGCCAGAATAGCTAATACTTCTTTTCCCTGCTTCAGATTATACTATGGGTTCATTCAGCTGGCCTGAATATCTCGCCAAGACCGGTGGTATCGAAGCTCCTACGCATTTGTTCAAGCAGGTAATAAGCGATTTGAATGCTTGAAATCCGTGAAACGTCGTCATGTTTTGAGTTCAGATTGGGAGCTCTGAAAAAAACATGATAAGGGCGAATGGCTTCGCTTTCTAGTCGCTCCCCAGTCTTAAGCTTCATTTTCTCGCCCGCTCTAAAACTTTCTAGCCAAACCCGTGCGTAAGCTATCTTAGGAGCGCAGAATACACCGCTGTTTCCATCTTTTGCGGTCTTGCTGCGATGCTGAAAATAGGGAATGTTACAACAGATAGATACAACGATGCGCTGCGAATGACTTAAAAAAAAAAATCTTTTAACAATCCTCTCGAACGCGTGTTTTTGTCACATTTTGCCGTAAATCAGGAGAGCAGAAATGAAAACGGGTATAAGATAGGAAGCAAACTGGAAGCTGTGGATCTGCGTGAACCGGCTCTGATCTGCCCCGCCACAGTGACTGACCTGAAGGGACCGTTGCTGAGAATCCACTTTGACGGGTGGGACGAGTCCTATGACCAGCTGGTTGATATGGACTCGCTGGATATTTTCCCTGTTAGCTACTGTACCTCGGTGTCGCATCCTCTACAACCTCCAGGGTAAATATCTTTATTTGTCTTCTTGACCTTTTGCTGCACAATAATGTTGAACGAGCGAAGCCCATTACAGAACACGCGAGAACCTCGTCACGGGAGGAGACCTCCCACGCGTCGCACCTACTCGCGGGATGGATTTTCGCGCTCGCAAGTTTGCATGTTTCTCCTGCTCGAATATCTTTTCATCTTTACTCGCTTTGACCCACGTATACATACATACATATTTATTAATCCTTTAAGTGGAAGACACTGTACAGGATGCTAAAAGGTCAAACGGGCCCGACGGGAGTACATTTAAAGGGAACCTCCACTGCTACAAAAAGATAACTTTAAAAGGCAGGAAATGATGTTTACAATCAAATTTGTTTTAAAAGTTTTCAAAGAAAGCGTTTGTGTGGGGAGAAAAAAACTCAGTTTAGAATGGCTTATTTCCACCTTTAACTTTCCCGGGCGCCGCCATGTTGAATAATTCTGACATAAGTTGGTTGCCCAATTGTCATTATACAAAAGCTCTTTATGTCAGAACAAAAGGGCAACCAAGTTACGTCACAATTATTCAAGATGGTGGCACCCGTGAAATTTGAAACTGAAAACAAGCTAGTCTAAAATTCAGTTTTTTCCCCTTCAGATGCTTTCTGTGAAAACATTTCAAGCAAATTTGATTGTAAACATCATTTCCTCCCTTCTAAAGTTATCGTTCTTTAGGAGTGGAGGTTCCCTTTAAAGGCTACATATGTTCCTAACATATAAAGCTTATTGGAAAATACTTAGGTTAACTATCATCATCGCCATTGCAAAATAATTAAATAAATTAATGTAGTTTCCACATGAGGCTTAACTTAGCTTGGAAAGACCTAACTGATTCTGCACAGACAGCATCCCTAGACAGGCTGTTCCAGAGGGGAATTACCCTTGGGAAAAAAAGAATGCTTGTATGCATTTGAATTTGCAAATATGTGCATAAACTTATACGGATGATTAGCTCGAGTTCTAGAATACGAAGACTGGACTGAATTTGGAAGAGGTAGATGGACTAATTTGTGAACAACTTTATACATCAGAGTTACTGAGTCTACGTATCTGCGTTTTTCTGAACTATCCCAGCCCAGTGAGTGTATCATACCTGTCACACTAGAATAACTAGAATAATCAGAGGAAACAAACCTAGCAGGAGCACGTTGAATTGTATGTCCAAGATTTAACCCAGACTTCATAACCCCAACACGGCCTTCATAACTTTCACTTCAGCTAAACCCGGCTTAATCTTGCACTTGATTGTGTATGGTGATACAGGTCTCACGAGCGAACGGAAAGTTTACGTTACGCCCCAAATCATTAAAGCTGACGATTTTTGTTTGTTTGTTTGTTTGTTTGTTGTGATTTTTAGCCCAATGCCTGATAGATACGTGGAGAGGTACGGACCGGTGACCGACGTCAGTCGTCAGACCGTTCCCAGGCCCCTGAGTCGGCCGGTAAAGAGGAGGACCTCGACGGACGATGACGGGCAGAAGAAGAAGGGTTAGTGCGGAAAGAAAAATGTCAGTGCAATTTCGCCCGTATTCTGCGATGGATGGTCGCCAGTAATGCATTAGCTTCTCTCCATTTTCCATCAATAGGCGTTACGCCTTATGACGTAACGCATCACAATTCTTTGTTCATTGACTACTATAAATACCAGGATGCAATGTTACGGTAGTCACTCAAAACAAAAGAATTGATGCGTCACGTCATGAGGGGTAGGGTCTAGTGTCAGTACCCTTGACTAGCAGGGCTGAATAACGTCTGCGCATGTGCAAGCTGTCACGGCACGAGCGATTGCGCGCGGCCTAAGTACCACAACAACCCTTATGAAAATGGCGGCGTTTTCAAAAATTCTCGTGTAGACCCCGGTGTTTTGTAAAAAAGAAGCGTTTAACTGAAAACGGGAGCTTGACGTTTTCAGAAGACGTCCGTCGAAAATAGGTCTTTCCACACCGTTTTGTACAAAATTGTTTAAAGTTTGTACAAAAGGTGAAAAAAGTGCGGGAACACGATAGTTTTTTGCGCGAGCTTTATCGATCGTGAAAGTGGAGGGAAAAAGCATTCCCTTTTTGAGTCGAAAACGAAAGGAATCTTCCTTTCTTTCACTTGCCTACCTTCAACAAGACGAAAGAACAACATATCACCTTCGCGCCGAAATTTGATCACTGTTGTCATGACAGCTTGCTCATGCGCAGACGTTATTCAGCCCTGTTCCCTTTACTGCGTTTCACGTACCCTAGGTACCAATCTTTTTCTTGTTCACCTGGATCGGTACTCATATGCCAACCATTTTTTATTTTCATTCATAGGACAGCGCGTGTAACACGCGGGTCACACGCCGGTCATGTTCATGACCGGAACTTTAAATCCCGCAAGGAAAGCAGCTGGCGTACGGGTGAAACTACAGTTCACATCATCAGTTGTTATTTCTCTCTCTTTTCGCAGCCAAACCGCTTTATCCTCAAGAGATTGTATACATAAACAAGCGCTGTTGCCTGGGTCCCCTCCTGAGTCGTGAATTGATGCGCAGTCTGCCCGATGCTGTTCGCGGCTCCGTCGTTGGACCCGAAAAGTTCAACATCATGCGCCTGTGTATGCAGCATTTGGTGTCCTCCTCTGTTAACCCCAAGCAAGTATTGGAACTATTTAGCCGCGAGTTTTACCAGAGCAAAAAGAACAGGTACAAGAATGAACGGCACTCTTTTCAATTGAGTATTTATAAGTAAAACAAAAACCATTGAAGTTATTGCTTTGGCTAATGCCAGAAAACACGGAGAATCAAATGGGCTACAGTACTTAGAATTCGAAGACAATACCTGAAGCCAACACTACACGCAGAAAATGCGCCATTGATTAGTTGTTTGAGAAAGATGCGCAAGATATTTGTTGCAAATCGCTAAGCTTAGATGTACAAAAGCAAAATCGCTAGTCGCCCTCCGTGTTGCATGTATGGACTGTAAACAGTCGGTCTCTTCTGCGCTGTCTTCAAGTGCAAATTTCAAAGCGCGGTATGAACTTTGATGCCACCCTAGCGTGGCTCGCGTCGGTCTCGCGCGTTTTGTAAGGAATATCGTGGGCAGAAGAATTTTTCGACTTCTCCCCGCTAGGAATTTCATTCACATCTCTTGCCCCATCCTAGTCAGTCTGTCAAACCAGTAAGAAGGTGTGAATCGCACGCCTATAATACAAGACGCATGGACCGTCTGACTATTCCCCGTTGTAGGACAGCCACGGCATTACAGAGCCGTTAAACCATGGAACACGCTTAGCGTTGCCACTCGTAATCGTATTTCCATAGGTAGTTTCAAGAAAAACGCAAGGTTATACCTACGCGCGCGAATTTCGTAAATGGTGTCCTTTTTATCGTTGTAAATTAACTCTGAAATTTGATGAAGTATTTTTTTACTCTAATCACACTGAAACGATTACAATTTTTTTTTTGTAAGTAATCTTAGTAATCACAAAACACAGCAATAGGAGCGGGACTCTCAAGCGTTACAATATAAAACAGGAGAAATAAAATTAAAAGAGAGGTTGGCAGAGATGCCTCGGTCCATTGACTCTTGCATAACAGACTTGAGAAACTTTAATAGCATACCAGCCCCAAGAAACACTTCACAAGCACGCCTAAAATACCTCGACCGGCATTTGTCACGTAACACAGCGCACATTCTCTTGTGAAATTAACAAAACGTTACGAAAATACTTGCATTGTATGCCTTTTTGTCGTTTTCTTCCAGGGAGTTACAGCTTGGCGGCACTGTTTGCATCGAGACCAAGAGTAAGAATGGCAAGCGGTTGATGCGCCGTGTCAGAGTGGTGAACAAGGCCGAGCATCTTCAACCGTACCTCAAGCGCGTCTGTGAAGTTCTTGGCTGCTGTTCTGAGTTCATTAGTGCTACTCGATATCCTTTGGGACACTGCGCCCAAACTTGCTGCCTAAAAGGTCAGCACAAATTTCAGTTCTTGAGTAATTGTGAGCTACTCGTGTGGGGTTTGCTGTTTTTTGTCTATTAATGGTGTTTTGTTTCACAACGTTTTACCAAGTTGTGTGTGTGTGTGTGTGCGTGCGTGCGTGCGTGCGTGCGTGCGTGCGCACGCAAATCCACCTCACGCACACAGTAGAGTCCTGGGCCCCCAAAATATTGTACTAAGGGAAATTGAGAGGTATGTATTTGGCATTTGACATGTGAAAGCGGGGCGAATACTCGAATGCGATCAATTTTGTATCTTAGATTTGACAGATAGAAAACTCGCGTCCGACTCAAGGTTAGTTTTGCGTTTAGGTATTATTATTGTTCTATTTGTCTCCACTCCTTGCAGGTAAAGACAACGGAGTGACTTCTTCAAGCGACGGTCACGCTCTTCACGAGTCCTGCTTGGACATCCTATCGCCGGCCGCCTTGGCAGGTCTTCCGCCGAATACAAAATATCAGCAGCACCCTGCCGCAACCTTGTTACATCTACCCACCGAGAGGGAGTCATCCCGTGACTCCATGGTCTCCTCTACCAGTAATCTACCCTCATCCTCGGAATCGCAGGGGTCAGACGCCGCCTCAGTGCTCTTGTACCAGAGCAGTAACAGCGGCAAGGACCCTCGGCTGTGGAACGTACAGGAGGTAACGAACTTCATGTACTCGATCGGATGCTCCAATTACGCCGATGCTTTCGTCAAAGAGGTGGGTATTTCTCGCTTTCACTGCGGAGATCTTGTCGGTGTTTTGTTCGAAACCCTGGTTTTTAATTTTCATAACCGTAACCTTTTGCCACGTGAGTGGGATTAGAAGGGAACCCCGCCACCCACTTCGACATCCAATCAGTGAGTTGTAAAAGGCCCGAAACTCCTCAGTCCTTAATTTCAGAACTGTAACCCGTTTAGTTGTTCTATAAATAGAAGCAGACTGCACTTTCCCGAAACTGGACCAAAGAATTTCAAGTCCAAACTTTGCAAAAGGTGGCCGCCAACTATTCCATTTGAGGGCTATGGACTAAGATATGTAGTTGCGGTTTTCGTATGAGCACTTGCTTTCTCATTTGAAACCAAACAGACCATGATTTTACCTTTTGGTAGGTGTAAAAGTTACGTCTAAATGAAGTCATTGAAGCTGCAAAGGTAGCATGGTTGATGAAATCTCCTTGCGGATGTTTCGGGTTCAGATCCCGTTCTGATCACCAACTAGATTTGTCTGTAACTAACCAACTGGTCGCCTCCTTCTAGTTGGGGTTCTTAACGTTGTTCTGTTTGTTTGAATTGTTTGTGTACACCACCTCCCCCACAATAATACCACTTCTTACCAATCCTGTGAAGACCACACGTATTTTTTTTTTTTGGGGGGGGGGGGGATTGGCCGATAGTGTTCTAATGATCAAACAATAGCATAGCTAGAAACAGAGGGTCGATTATAAAGACAGAATTTAGCCGGCGATTAAGAAAACCGCGTTCCAAATCATTTTCATTTTGGCCAATGACTGTTCAATGTTGAGAACATTGTTTAGAGGTCAAGAGCAGGGAAGTTAAGCATTTATCTACTTGAAGCAATTCACTTCTAGGAAGGTGCGGAGGTATACTGATTGTTGTAAACCGAGGTCTAAGTTAGACTTCATTTAAATAACCGGCCCATACTGTTTAAATGATTCGTATCCAATGTCCGTTATGCTTTAACGCGGTGCACTATGAAAATCCCTTGTTTCAATGGCGAAATCTTCATTTTTTTAATTTGTGGAAAATTTTCCAGCGTGGTCTTAGTTGAAGTAGTCGCAGTGTAAAGCGACAGCGTTTTGCGAATATTTCAGTGCATAAGCAAAAGTATAACATAAGCATAAGGACATGGGCAGGCACAGTATTAACAAAATTCTCGATACTAGCTTTCCTTCACTTCATTCAAGATCTGCCATGATTTCTTCAAGAGGTCTGGGTCAAAGTGAGCGATGATTGGGTGACCGTCTTGTGCGTATGCTTGTGCTTTTTTTACCCTCGTCCGTACTGCGGCATAAGGAGAAGGAACTATGCTTGTTTTATCTTGTGCTTATTTCTTATGCTTATTCCGTGGGTGTTATCACTTCCTTATTCGTGCTTATGCGCTAGCGAAAACCAGTCCTTTTGTCAATTTCTTGACAAAACGAAACTAACAACGAGTGGGAAAGATACATCCTTCGCCGAGGTGTAACCTAAACTGAGATGAGCCTCAGCTCGTACACGTGACTAAATACTGGCAGATGGCCACAGGAATACCAACACCTTTACTGTTCATGGGATACTAATGTGGAAGTATTTATCGAAGGATTCCTTTCAACTGTCTTTCTTGTTTGTAGGAAATCGACGGTCGCGCTCTTCTGTTATTGACGCAAGAAATGTTGGAGTCGCTAACTGAGAACAAACTTGGACCCATGACCAAAATCCAGAGCGCGGTCAAAGCTCTCAAACAGGCGTGGGGCATATAAAAATTTAATTCAGATAATAAGAAATCATGAATTACTCAATTTTATTCGAATCAACAGCATTACAGATGTGCTTATTACCACGTATGTTTTGTAGTAAAATCAGTCAACTTTGTAACTATTTTAATTTGTTGTCCGCTTTGGCCCTTCAATCCGTGATCGGGATCGGCATGCGAATTCTCGTTACTCGTCCTCGTGTGTTTTTATAGGTCCGATTGGGAGAATTAACCGACGGAAAGCTGTTGTTACCCTTTTGTGTTGAGTTTTGGCATTCTCATCGACACAAGAGTGACTTTTGCGTTGATATTTTACGGAGAAATGGCATTCTGACTGATCATTGCAAGGGCCGAAGGGCTGGAATCTAGTTGTGTAGGCTTAGTGTAATAATAATGGGATAATGGCTGAAATATGTGGTGTGTAGTTATGTAGACGTGAAGTCGTCAAAACAGATATTTACTGCCCTTCAGTTGTCATATAGTTTTCCTTGCGTTTTCTGTCGGCCGTCGACGCTATCATGAAGGACTACTTCAAACTTATCTGCGGGTGGTACACTTTGATGTGATTTCATGTAAATTTGCGTTGGTGATGCCAGCTCTCTGCATAAAAGGGACCTTAGGAACTACAACGACAGCGTCAGCGGCAATGCTACTAAACAATAGACTTTAATGAACAAAGCAATGGCTCGGCACGTGCGTTTTGAGGTTTGGTACATTTCTTTCCCGTTTTCTGCCAGTCTGCAGCGTGAAATGACGAAATCTCGAGTTCGAAGGAAAACGCGAGCACATGCAAAACGGCAAAAATTTGACCTTTTTGTTTTTCTTACTTGAACACCGTCCCTCCCAATTCAGTTCCTGGGCGGTTCGTTTCGTCGACGTCGCCGCCGTCGTAGATCATAAGGTCCCTTGTTGAACCAGCCGGCTTCGCCTATTAGAACACGACGGTGTAAATTTTTTTTCTAGAAATTGGTCATACCCAGTCTTTTTCCGTGTTCCGATGAAAGGAAGCAAAAGAATCGAAGACTATTCGGGGTGGCTAATTAAAGTTCGGGAGAAGCCTCAGTTTCACCAAAACAGAAGGACGATATACATGTGATTTAAATGACAACATTTTGAACGGAATGCTTTGTTAGTGTTTTCATTTTGTTTTGACGACTTTTAGCGTTAGATGCGAGTTATTGACTCGGAGCTTTCTTTATGCTTAAATTGTGTGATAGCGTATTTGTTTAGTTTCGTGAGTTGTCGCCCCAGTGCGTATTGGAAATTCTGCTGAGTGACCGTAGTGTGTGAAGAAGTTCCTTTAATGAACGAAAAATTGGCGTCCACTTATTCGCCTTCAGGCCCTAGCCCGCATTCATTTCCAATTCCTCCCCAAAGAATCTGTTTCACGAGCTGTGAAATCCACAATTACACTTTTCATGTCCAAAGTCCAACCTCGGTGCAGCTAAGAAGAATTCCCATCATTACGTGCAGTTTCGGGACCATGGTTTTGGTGTGCGATAGTCTAGAAAATTGACCGAACTCTTATACTCTTGTCACAGGACGTGCACGATAGCTGACAGTAAGTACATTCAGAAAGTTCAAATCTATAAACGTAAGTTGCTCATGGGTAGTGAATGTAAAGGGAACGAGAGGAAACGGACAATTAACTACTCGTCGCAGTTGGAATTGGTTTGGCTTTTTCTTTGTAGCGCTCTAGGCCTCACGACAAACTTGAAAGGGAGGGGCGGAAAAGCGTTAGGAATTCTAACTAATTAATTTGCCTGGATTTATGAGAGCAATTTTCTAATTAGAGGTGGTGAGTTGCTATCAGGGTCCACCAGCTCAATGCCAGAAATGAACCGAACGTCTATTCGGTCTGTTCTGATTGGACACTCACGCGACCGACTGCACGGTGAGGCAAATTCTATTGGGTGGCACTTTCTTACCTCATTCCTTACACGCTTTACAATGTGTAAACACCGTTTTGTTTTAAAATTATGGATGAGACCCCGAGGCATCAAGAGGGTAATATAAGGAACACTGTTCAGTTGCGGTTTTGTTCTCGTGGTTGATAGTATTCGTTTTGTTAATCCCGAACACTGACCATTTTTTTCCAAATCAGATGCAATCCTCGCCTGCTCAAAGCTGCATGAAGCTTGTTTTCACTGCCCTTTACCGCAAAACCAAATTCCAGTTCAATACTTGTACAGCGAAATTCTTAATTATATATAATGACAGTTAAAATATAATTGATTTGCAAATAGTATTAACTACCAGCAGTGAGTACTTGTGCCTTAATAAAACCAAGGACGGTCTTGCTAGAAACTAGAAGTTTGAAAGAATTTTTTTCGTGTACGTTGTAGCGTCCTCGTCTGCGAAGGTGGGGAGAACATAGTGCTGGGTCCGTTTTGTGTGGATTGTCATCATTGCGGGTTTCACCCCTGTGTTATGCTGACCGTTGCAAAGAAGGCTGACAAATGTCCAGGCCAGAATGGGACTCGAACCCATGACCTTGCGATTGCGCTGCACACTGCATGCTCTGCCAACTGAGCTATCAAGCCATCTGGGATTCTAAGCATGCGCAATTCAGTATCGAACTTTCGAATCAGAACTCTTTCCATGGCCTTTCGATCCTTACCTATATAGGCAACGAACGACGACGCCGGGGACGAGATTGTTTTCCCTTCGGTTGACTTGTGCTTGATGTTGTTATTTGTGTTGTTGTTTTATAACTTTGTTCATTACTAGTGAACAATCCTTTCAATTCCATGGCGACAGAGTATAAATGATCAATGCTATAAAAGCAACTGAGTTCAACTGAGTCCATCAGTAGCATGCCTGAAATGCGTGCAATTCCACGTTTTGATTTCAAGTTCTCCCTCACCAAGCGAAGATATAAACTTACAGGCCATGAAGTTAAGCGACACCAGGATTTGAAGTCCACGTGATCCCAAAGCAAAGCAAGAAAAGGCAGCCGGCCCCAAGCGCGGTTTTAGTTTTGCATCTGATGGGTTGAAAAGTTCGCTCGAGTTTTCTGATCCAATCATAGCTAGAGCAAACGAAAAGTAAAACAAAAGCGATTGCGCTATTACTTTCGACGCTCAATTGAAAACTCTATTTACCTGCCAAGGTTCACAATTTTCGAGCTCGCTTTTTAAAGGCGCTATGTCACGCAATTTTAGACAATTTCATGACACAGCTGCTCATAAAATAAAATAAAACATCACAATAACCACTTACATCTCATGTAGAACGACATAAAAGAAATAAACCAAAGCCAAAAAGTGCATGGATGGGCAGAAAAAGGACAAGATTGACAAGGATTACATTTAGGTAATCTTGAAAAAAAAAATCGGGCTGACTGTTTTCAAGTTTCATCATAGTTAGTCGAGGGGACTATGGTTTCATATGATTAGCCTAGATACAGTGGATAATGGTCATTTTTGCTCAGAATCATCTTGTTTGTCGTGAAATCGTGATCATGCAAGTAAAGGAGTTTCATTTTAGCATTTTCGAGTCCATGACTCGTTATTACCTAAAGGTTTCTCCGAATCACTCCAAAATACGAGCTTGTTTGTTATGGGTCAGTGTTCTGCGGGCATGTAAAAATAATTTATGCGCGAACATGACAACTAACAGGGAAAAATTTGCATAAATAAGGTAACATGCAAACGAAGCCGCGTGCCTTAAAATGGCGGACGAAAGAAAACAGAAACTGGTTCTTGACGTATCAAACAAACAATACAAGGAGATTCTACTCGAGACTACCGATTTACTGAGAAAAGAAGGAATTCTTTGCGATGTTCGGATACTCGTAGAGGGTCAGGGTTTTCTCGCTCATCGAAGCATCCTTGCTGCGGGTAGTCCGTATTTTCGAGGGCTCTTCACGAACGACATGAAAGAGAAACAAATGATGGAGTGTAAACTTGACGAACTTCCGTCTTCAGTCATGGAACCGCTGCTGTGCTACATTTACACTGGAAAGGTCACGCTTACCGAGGACAATGCACAGAGCCTGGTGGCAGCGTCAGATTATTTAATCGTCCAAAGCCTCAAGGACATTGGCTGCAATTTTTTGGAAAGCCTTCTATCGCCCTCAAGATGTTTTGGATTGAGAGATTTTGCCGAAAAATACAGTTGCGAAGCTCTTAAATCGGCTGCCACGAGTTACATTGTAAACCATTTCACTGAAGCCTGCGACACGGAGAGTTTCAAAGCCGTCAACTTCAAGGTCTATTCCGAAATTATCGCGCGAGATGATCTCGAGGTTTCGCGCGAGGAGGACGTCTACGAGACGTTGATAACGTGGGTGAATCACGATTTGGAATCGCGCAGGGAACATTTTGAGGAGTTATTCAGCAAAGTTCGATTATCAACGATGTCGAAACATTATTTGGTGAACGAAGTTGAAAGAGAGGAGCTTGTAAGTAGCAGCTTTTACTGCACGAAGCTTTTGCTGCGAGCGTTGAACTCGTTTGTTCTTCACACGTATGGCGATCAAGAACCAGCTCGAAAAAACCTCAAAAGGCATTTGGATGTCATCGCTGTGTGTGGTGGAAACTTAAGCAAAGAGGCAATCTGCTATTCGCCAGAGAACGACAAATGGCTCCCGCTTGCAGACATGCTCCGCCCACGAGATGAGCATTGTACAGCCGTACACGACAACGTTCTGTACTCATTCGGTAGCACCCAACCTGAAAACGGCCAGTCGGTCGAGCAATACAACGCCCACACTAACACATGGCTAGCGGTAGCGAATATGCCACAGATGCGCTGCGCAGCCACTGCTGTAACATCTGGGGATCATATCTTTATCATTGGAGGGAGAATCCCAAACGGAGGCTCCACCAAACAAGTCATGCGCTATGATGCGGACATCAACAAATGGTTTGTGGAGACGCCCATGTCTTTTAAACGCGCTGGACTGTGCTCGGCGGCGTGCCACGGTCTCGTCTACGCAATCGGTGGCTTGAGTGACAGAAACGAGTTTCTGAGAACTGTGGAGCGATACAACCCACGCACGAAAGTGTGGAAAGACATCGCTCCTATGCACGTGGCGCGGTATTTTGCATGCGCAGTGGAAATGAACGGAAAGATCTTTGTCATCGGTGGTCAGTCTTTGACCGGTGCATATCTGTCTTCGTGTGAGGTGCTTGACCCTGTGACAGAAGAGTGGGCTTCACTGCCAAATTTCTCCGAGCCTCGCCAAGCTGCCGGTGTTACCAGGCTTGGAAGCAAGATTTTCTTGTTTGGGGGTTGTAATAACTCGGGGAGCCTTGACAGTGTAGAATGCTATGACGAGCGGAAGAGAAGCTGGGAGACGTTGACCAAGATGCCTTGTAAGAGATCTTGGGTCCAATGTGGCGTGCTTCGAGTCACTAAGGATCTTTTCCAAATGATTAAACTCTTTAAATCGGCTTCGTAGAAGCACACTTTATTCCACGAGGAAATGACTTTAATTTGTTAATTGACATTATGACCAGCCCATTAACATTATGAAGTGACATGTATTTGTCGATTGTGACTCGGACATTAAGAAAATGCATAGAACATGCATTAAAAAAATTGTACACTGAATTAACTTGTGAGTCACCTGTCTTGATACTCTTTACGAGTAAGGCATGCATTCCGGCTGCAAAACCTCTCAGAGATGTTCCTGAAGAATGCAAGGAAAGTTAATTCAAATGTCGCTCTTGTATCGAGCAGCGAAGACAATGGGAGACAAAAAGAGGCTTCGGTCCAAGGCCTCAGTAACAAAGGGGTCATTAAATCAAGTATATTTTGCACCCGAAATATTTTTCTCGAAAGAGGAACGATATCAGAATTAGCCCCTTTACACTCGCACAAAATTTGGCACGGCACCCCTAAATTTCGGTACGGTACATATGTCTTTCGGGCACGGCCCGGTATATTTTTATCATGTGAACAGAAATGACAGAGAGCTTAATGGGCACCCTTGCAAGAAATGTTTGAAGCATGAGCTCGGTATTGTACCGAAAATTCCGCGCGTGTAAGCCGATTGCCGTGTCGTGTTCCGTGTTAAACGGCCATGCGGTGTTATTTCGAAGAACGTTCAATGCACATGCGATTTTCCAGTTACCTTGCGAAATTCACAAACAAAACAATTGTGTAAACACCGAGTGCCATGTCAGGAAATCGTCGTTACTGTCCTTCGATTGAGGAGTTTCGTGCCAATTTTTCAGCGTCTGTCAAACTGCGTAAACTGGGAGTGTCGTGCCAAGAAATCATCTCTGCCGTACCATGCACGATTTGGGAGTGCCGTGCGAGTTTTCCCGCTTGTGTAAAAAGGTTTAAAAGGAGTTTATTTTGTTTACTTGACAAACTATTAACCGTGATTTTCCGAGCGATTCACTTTCCGTCACGGTGTTTTGTTTACCTACGCGATACTGGAACACCCTCGAGTGGTATATTGATTCCCCGTTTTCGATTCAATTTTGCAATTGGCTACGGAATTGACAGGCACTCTACCCTAGAGTCTTGGGTCCGAGTGCCGCAATGCAAGGTGACCCGGACACGGTGTTGAAGCCACAAATGTAATAATTGACCTCAAAATGTAATAAAGCCCTCAAATGTAATAAAAAATGACCACAAATGTAATAAAGCCCTCAAATGTAATAAAAATTGACTTATATTACCCTTTGTATTCAGTTAACCCTTTCACTCCCGAGACCCACTTTAGTGATTTTACTCTGTCTAACGCCAGGTGATTTTACTCTGTCTAACGCCAGACGATTTTACTCGTCACTGGGGTAGCCCTTGGGGCTGAAGGGGTTAACATCACCTGCCAATCAATTTGTTTTGGTGTCCGCCTTTTCCCTTCCTCTTTTGTATTGGAATGTAACTATGTTTAGGCCCTGTTTACAAGCAGGTAGGGTAACCCTACTGCTGGGGTTACCCTAGCAGGACGGTCAAAGATAGCTCGGGTTTACAAGCAAAATTTCACAGGTAGGGTTACCCTACCACCCGGGACAACTTTGTGTGCTTGGTAACCGCCAGCATTGTGTTCAATGGAAACCGCTAAAAAGTTGTCCCGGGTAGGCGAGTTGTCCCTAGCAGAGGGTTTACAAGGCAGCTGGGGTTACCCTGGCGCTAGGGTAACCCTAGTGCTAGGGTAACCCTAGCTGCCTTGTAAACACGTCGATGAAAAAAAGAGGAAATGTGGGAGCCTTAGGGTAACCCTCCTGCTAGGGTAACCCTAGCACTAGGGTTACCCTACCTGCTCGTAAACAGGGCCTTAGAAGCCAAATGAAGTCAAACAAGATCAGTTTTCTTTCATCTTATAATTACCTTGCCAATTTCTGGGGCACGGCCTATGGCCACAGGAACCACAGGAAAACATTTTTTTTTTAATATTTCTCTTTTCCTTCTGTTTTTAAATTTTATTTTATTTTTTTGTTATTTTTAGATTAGCTTCAGCTTTTACTTCAACCCTTTCAATTTGAAGTTTAGTTGACTTGCAGGCAAGTCTGTCCGTGTTGCATACTTCACAGCATACTTTAAACAGCTCTTTGTTAAAAAAGTGCACCATATTAAAGGATGCAAATAGAGGGAGCAAAAAATAGAGAGAGCAGCCCTAAATAATGATTCATTCCGGTTAGTCTATTTACCTGACGAGGAAATTTGACTGCCGGGAACTACTCCCGTTGCTTAGCACGTGACCTATTTTGTGACTTTGCACTCATTTCGGTATGGTTTGAAAAAGGACACTGTGTGGTTAGAAAAAGAAGCGCTCTCTCGAATAACTGCGTTTTTCGAAAGAGCGCTGCGGCGCTTATTTATGACCGACTTAAATTGAGGGCGGCGCTCTCTCGAGTATATATGGTTTTCATAGCATTTGAGGATTTTATTACATTTGTGGTCAATTTTTATTACATTTGAGGGCTTTGTTACATTTGAGGTCAATTATTACATTTGTGGCTTCAACACACGGTTTCTTCGATCAACGTCGTTCTCGGGGTCCAAACGGACTATGTCACCTGGGGCACTTGTGCATTGGAGTCCAGGCTCAGGCTGATATGGACATCACGAATCGACGGAAATTGTGCTCCAGGAGCAACAAATTTCTGAAATATCGCAACAAACAGCTTCTGCAATGACTAAAGACCATTTCTTGCAGGAAAATAAAGCTTTTTGACGAATAAACGCGGTGCAAAGCAATGGAAATTCTCCGAGGTGCGATGATTGAAAAAGTTGGGCCAACGTTTTCAAAGCCCCTTAATCTTCTCTCCAGAAAGAAAGATAGTCCAGATAGTTTTTTCAGGCAAACTGGCTGACTAGAGTGGTCTACATACCACTTTCTAAGCGAGTTCGAGGGCCCTATTGTAAATTACAGTACGGAACGAGAAAACTGACAAGGTAGAGGTACATATCTCTTAATTTTGGTAATCCAATCGAGCTTGAAAGCACATCACCACGTCAAGTGGTGTGTACAGTAGAATAGGGACCGCTTCGTGGACCAATCATAGCGCACGTAGTAAATGAAAGATATAATAAAAGAACTTTTTTTTTATTGAATGTAATTCGGTACAAGTTTATTGGCAAAGAACAAGCAAGCAAATAGAAAGGCACATTAATAGTTTGAAGACGATCCAATACCCTACGCAAGAGAAGTCACCAATTTGGAGAATTGGTGTGGGCATAACGTTATTGAACCAGCTTGTTCGGTCCGTATATTGGAAAACTATTGGTCGAGTTCCTTTTTTGCACGTTTATGGCCGAGCCTCAAAGGCGAGGTCCGTAAACGTGAAAAAGGGAATGCTACCAACATTTTTCCAACACGGACCGAACAAGTTAGTTCAATACGGGTTTATTATATTGGCTCTCATGCACAGGGCTTCCCATTCCTTGAGTCTTGTTTATCTCCAACCGACACTGTTATCGTCTGGAAAGTAAAATTCGTCTGTTTCATTCGTACTGGAACTCCGACATTATTAAGTGAAAAACAGTTCTTGCACTTTTTTTTAAATCTCCGTGAAAACTGAAACAGTTTGACAACCTCATGCAGGAGACCAAAGCCTCCATGTGTTATGGTCCGGGCAACCGGCACAGGAGAAGACCAGGTTATTTTTAGTTTTTGAAATTCCCGCGAAAAGTGATTGCCATGGTTGCAAGCACTCTCCTCTGGGCGAAAAATTCATGGCATAAATAATTAGCTGTCAATCGCTGCCATGCTAAGCCATTTGATTGGATGAACGTGCCTGTCTATGTTTTTTAGCGCGCGAAATGTCGTTCCAAAAATGGCACGTCTAGTCCCGTATGCGTTGGCGTGCGAACCCAATGGTTTAGATGGACGGACTTAGCTGGCTGTATGGGCTCTTGACAACCTCTATACCTTGCTTCGTGACTGGTCCATCTGAGCGGCCCGTATTGCAAAATTCGGACCGCTCAGGGAACCAATCAGAATTCTATTTTTCTCTAGGACCAGTTTGCCCAGATATATAATGAAGTTATGGAGCAGAAATGGTCGGCAAATGAGCGCTTGGGCTCGAGCTCCACGCTTCTCCTTGTCATCTTCTGCAAAACCGACAACAGGTGAAACTCAGCAGTTGGGCAAACTGGTGGAATCATCCTTTAAAGCAACAAAGAATAAACTTTTGCGAAGACAATGAGATTCCCACGCTACATGAAACAAAAACTTTCTCATGTATCAAACTTCTCAGTAGGTGGTGAGACAACTGGATGTATGCCCGTTGTCCAACGCGACAACTTGCGGTTGACTTTCTTCAAGCCGTTGAACCACTTCACTGGTGTTTAACAAGTTAAGCGGAAAAGATTCCGATCCTTTCACATGCAGATGAAATAAAACTGAGTTATTTTTCGATCTTTTTTTGTGAAGAAAAATAATGATCTCTTTGTGGAATCACTACAATTTACAAATCGCAACTAAGGTTAGTTTACGAGCAGGGCAAAATCAGCCCAGGAGACATGTAGTATCTTTTGTTGACCACTGAACGCCTTTAAAAGTTAACTGTTTAGACCGATAATGGCTGTTTGACATTAAAAACAAACACTCGACTTTTTAAAGTATTTTCCTTGACTGTCAGCGAGACCCGAAGCCGTAGACAATTTCAAGAGTTTTAAGAGAAAGCATTCCTCAGTGTTTAGTCTGCTTCGCCTCACCCCGCTGGAAGACGTGCTTAGCAGGTTTTCAGTTTTCTCTATGGAATATTTAATGCATAGTTACGGCGTCAGGATCACAAGTAATGCTTAATTTTAAAAGTCCGTAAAATTCCTCAGCCTCGTGTTAATATTGAACTAGCTGACAAAAGAACCCAGTTTATTCCATTATTTACTACACATATACCCCGAGGGCTCGGGTAACCGAAACAAATGCTTGGGCCAAATGCTTCGCAAATATGGAGAAACCGCAACTTTTGATGTAGAACAAAGGTTGGCTCGAGCTCCTTTTGATCGTCAAAGCCGTTTTCAGTGTTATCTATCTCCTTTATCAAGTTAATTCAATATTATCGAATTAAATCGAGTCGATCACAATTAAACAAGTTTAACAAAGCAACAAGTGATTTATTCGTTCGAAAAGCGACGCTCGAAACTGTAAGGCTTGGAGAGGCGGCACCGGTAACTGGGTGAATGCTGTATAAACGAGGTTTATAAAACGCACTATTTATCTGTGAGGCGAGATCAAAACCCGGAGCTTCACAAAATGTGTGTGTTTGCTATCCTGTCGATTACCGGACTATGTTAATGCTAGTGATTAATCAAATAATTCAGGCATTTTTTGTTCTAATTTTCGGTGAAATTAAAGGATGTAAAATGCATACGACCACAGCTTTCGAGAAACGTTTTCCAAACTGTTCAGGTAATGTCTCAATGCATAGCCTTGGGAAAGAACGCAAGCGATCCTGTGGGATTTAACGCCAGAGTGGCTCGTCGCTTATTCCTCCGAAAATGTGGTGCAGGACGCGCGAATTATTGTTGTATATAAACAATGCGACAGCATGGTGTAATTGAAAATACGGTATGACTATGAAAATACGAGGAGCACAACTGATAAGCTTAAGGTCGTTTGCGAAACGACCGCCACCCAGACGCTATGCCGTATCGGAACATTGTCCACGCCTCGGTGCGATTAATAGGTTCTTTTTTCACTTAGTTGTTATGCAAGTCATAGTGACAGCCACATTCGTACAATCACGTTCCGAGAATAGCCACGAGCTTTGCCAAAACACTCAACAAAAAAAATGCATTTAATTGAAGAATGGATTAAAAGCCACAGTGTTTTTCCAAAGACAAGGCAAATATTTACAAACTGGGCTTGAACTTAATGGCATCCTGTTTGCTGATAGCCAACTGTCTAAGTGCAGTGTTTAAAGAAATCCCTGTACAAACATATTTGAAATGTAAACAGTGTCCAAACAAGGCTTTTGATAGGAAAACGGCCTCTTAACCATAACAACTACACATGCACTAACCCGACAGTCTGTTGCTTGGCGTTTTCTGACGTTAGTTTTTTCACGATTCCCTTTCATGCGTATTAAAGAACTTGTTAATACCCTGGGAATGCGTATACCGTGGAAGAATTTCATGGTTGTAGACACCTCTTGCTAGAAACATCTTTGGAATGACTGTATCAATAGATTTGTCGCATTGCTTGTTGACTTAAAGAGTGTCGAACGTCTTTTAAAGCAATTGAAGTGTGTTTTCAAGCGTTTTCTCCACTAATTTCTTTAGCCCTCGGTCCTTATCTCCGCACTCTCCTGTTCCCACGTCAACGAAATTAAAACGCTTGATAGTAATAGAGTACTTCAGTGTCATACTTGGTAAGTTGATGTGTCGTATGGACGTACGCACGTGCCTATTTCAAAAGTGTGTAGCAATGTGTTGCGAAATAGGAATTTGTCTCGATGAAATGCCTGCCTTGAGGAAACATCTCTCCCAGGATGCACTCTTCCAGGACTATTCCAAAATAAGAAAACACGGAAAGTTCGCTTTACCTGTTCAGTGTTTTGGGACTTATTCAAATTTCAGAATGAAGGAAATAGCATTTTATTTATTCTGCTCCCGATAGCATAGTGAACGGAACACACAGAATACGTTCTTTTGGGGCAAATTTTGGCGCGAGTGATCGTGCGCGGCCGCCCAAATGTCAGTTTTAGTATTGTCCAGACTATTCGGAGCGGAAACCAGAATGGGAATAAACAGAATACCTAGTTTCAAAAGAATGCCCTCTCAAAGAGATTTCTAACCGGCAGACATTTTTGGTTCTCTCCTACAGTCTGTCTTAGAAGAATGTTTACCATACAGACGTCTTTTCCAGAGTGAGACAGTAACAAATAATTGAGGTCTTATATACAAGTAAATGTGATGAACAAGCCAACTATCAATAGAGAAGACTTTTAATTCCCCTCCCCCTCCCTCACCAAAACTGCCAATCAGTTGAATAGTTGCTTGTTTACAAGTGAGGGACCATTAGCAGGAAATTTACCCTGTCCTACCTTTGACCCCATAGATTTTCTAACAGAATAGTCACCTTGTCAAACGGGAGGGCTTAGATGGATCCTTGGTGGAGAAGCACATCGCATCTATCCAGCTTATAGGAGCTTCTCTCTTTAGGGGTTTGCCAGTCTTAAAATAGTATATCTTAGAGAGATCTGTGTCTTTGATAGGTTGGTGGTACCCGGTGTCTGTTTTTAAAGGATGCTTCTGTCAGAATTGTCTTCCTCAAGCATGAAGCTATGTCTAAAATAATAAAGCATCATCGTCTGTCTTATGAGCTGATAACTTGTGCTCATATCTTCATGGCGTTGGTTTAGAGAAGGATAAAAATGTTTCTCTCTCCACTGTGGATATTGAGACAGCTAGCACCGAGTAGCCTCGGGACCAAGGACATAAGACATAAGACTACATCGGATTTAGATCGTGACGTTTCGACTGTATATTGCGAGTCTAGATTGGCCCATGGTGTCGATTGGTTAACCCTCACCTATAAATTAGTTTAGCTCGATGATCGGCTGTGATCTGCTGGTTTTCATCACAGGTTGTTGTCGCAGTTTAGGTTGATGTCTGCCTTGAGGAAGTTACTACCTTGGGTGAAGACTATAAAATAATTGTTGTTTTTTTTCGAAGAGGTCTCCAGAGGAGTGCTCGTCTCGAAACACCTTTTCCGCTCAGAGAGGACCCTGTCTTATATGGGTGTGCCTCCTTTTAGAGATAACTCTGCGTTAGAAACAGAGGTATCTGATTCAGTGACGTATCTGCCTAGTCGGAGGAGTATACAAAAATGTCCAGTTTAGTGAGGTAACTACCTATTTATAGTGAGGAGTCTGCGTATCGAGAGTTTCCTGATTTGTGGAAGT
>BLFK01001071.1:675172-678030 GCA_014634185.1 Astreopora myriophthalma | reverse complement strand
CTAATTGGCAGCTATTTCTCCTTTATTTGAAATGTACGAACAGTATTAATGAGCCCTTAAGCGAAGTAAAAGCTTTTAAAATTCCCTAGCGAGTGTTAATTATGTATAGACAGCACGAATTTCTGTGAATTTCCACGCTTGTCCAAGGCTGCCTACTTCGGTTATAAGTACACAGCGTGATAACAGCTTGTTACCTCCATGCGTTGTGTGCAGATATCTCGTGTTTTGAAGTGATCGATATTGCGATTTGTCGTTTATCAAATGATGGTTTTTAGATCCAGCCATATGTATTTTTCTCTGATACTAATATTGCTGTTCACGTGTTCCCATTTAAGTGTTTTTCAAGGCGTGATTTTACTCCGTCTTATTACGAGTATTTATAAAACTGGGACGGATTCATGCTGTCCCCGCTAAAACTGCGTGTCGACTGTTTTATCAACATGGAGAAATAAACGAAGACAACGATTCAATAAAAGGCATTCTGAAATAGATAAAATGGATGACATGTTACTGATTAAGTTCGTATTAATTTATGGACCCATAATAACCTAGTAAACCCAGACAGCATTCATCTTTAATCAGAGGTTGATGATAGGCCAAACTTGTTTTGTAATTGGTTTCAGGGAAATTTCCAACAAAGGGCGTCGTTTTTCTTTTTCTTTTTCTTTTTTTTTAAATTGCGTTTTAAATTTTTAGCTAGATCATCGTTCGTTCAATGTTAAGTATGTGCACTCAGACGGGATAACTTTTATTAATTTCTTAGACCAAAGCTCTTGCCTTGAGTTTATTGTGGTGCTGTCACGCAAGCGGCTGTACCAACGCGATTTTCAAATTCTGAGTTTGTGGATAAAATGAAACTGTGGCCATTAATTCAAATGAAAGCTGCGCTATTGAAGTATGGATCTTTTCATGAAATTAGCAATGTATGTATTGAGTGTGGAAAGTAATTCCGCACTTTTGGCAAAGTCGCGCAGGTGTCCTCACCTCACCCAGCTAACTCTTGCTCGCTTTAAATTCTTGCGTTTGAATCCGTGCTCTTCTGGTTGGTTCAAATTCATGACGATTGCGACTGGATAGACCAATTGCTTTTGGTTCAGCAAACGGTTCTCGATCCAATTGGTCTACGCCAATCGTATAATTGTCTTTAATTGAATTGACTTGAATTATTCGATCTAAAAGTAATACATAACACACTTTCAACGAAAACCGCTACATAAACGCACGAGAATTTTCCAGCAATGAACACTTACTTCTTTGACGATATCCGGTTACATCGGTTTCGGTAAACACGGGTCAAACAGTTCAGATAGGCCAGAAACGGGTGAGCGAAATAGGTCAGCAAAACATAACGTTACATTCAGTTTTCCGTGAATAAACTCCAACTTTATCTAGCCTAAAGTTGTCCCATTTTTTTATTGAATTACACAACTAAATGTCAATCAAATCAATCAACGAAATGTCAAAGCGTATTGTATTAACGAAACAGCTTTGGTTTTGGCCCATCCAGGTTCATGGTTTTTAACTCAACAGAACTGAAATGGTGGCTTAAATTGTCAGTTGGCTCCGGTTTGATTCTGTAAGTCATTGACCACGCCCAACAAGACCAGTCTCACGGTGGTATGAGCAACACACCTATGGCTGAGATTGCTGACACAAAACTGCTTTTAATACTATCTTGAAGTTGAGGCCCCAATTGTTCCAAGGGTGGATAGCGCTATCCACTGGACAGTTCACTTTCCACTGGATAACTCAGTTAGTTTTGCTGGCGCTTTTGACGGATCCAATCATTAGAGATTTATCCGGTGGATAGCGTAATCCTCCATTTGAACAACTGAGGCCAGAGTACAAACCGAGCTGCTTATTGCACCTGTTGTTCTAATATAGAAACTGATTTTATTTACTTATTTAATTATTTATTTGCTTCACCTTACACTGACTGAAACAACAAAAACAAAAACAACAACAAAAACATTTTGATTGTTTTCAATACCAACTCATAATACTCAGTGATCTGAGAAGGTGCTTGTTTTTACCTTTGCTGTTTTCTAAGCAATAGATAACACAGTCCTGGTTCGGCTGTTTCGTTCAGCACTAAGCACCATGCATAAAATATTCAAGAACTGAATGACGTGCTTAAGGGCGCTTTCCATTTGAGAGAAATGACCGACCAGACCGGGCATTTGGAAAGGCTAACTCTACGACGCCTTCAAAATAACACACGAATGTAAGGGATTATCATGAGACTGTTTGTTCAAATTGTTGCATTTTCTTTGCAAACTGACCGGTCTGGCCGGCCAGTTCTGACAAAAGGAATGCACCCTTAGTCGTCTGTCCTTCTCTCCTGCCGTGCAAGCGTATCCACGCGGTTAGCGAGGACTTCAAGCCTTTTTTGCGACATGTTTTACATGCATCCCAGATTAGGGAGAAAAATAAGAAGTTTGGAGAGATCCAGACCCAAGGACATGGCTAAAAGGGCGCAACCGTCTTCGTTATTGCAATTTTAACATCGTGGTGAATTTCTGAATGATGGCCGCGTGCTCTCCGCTGTGCGCAGGATAGAGAAGCACTTGTTTTGGTCGCTTTGCCCTCAAAATCTTAGTGATTATAGGGCATTGTGCATAAGAGAACAATAGGAACCCAATAGGTACTAGATAAGTGACTGGACGACACAAGCAATACCTACAGCGGTGGGGATAATATATACCCGTTTTGAAAAAAGGGAAGTTTAGTCGATGTTCAGCAAAAGCTGTAGATACTTGGTTGACATTTTTAGAAGGTCATGTCACGGTATTTTTAGTTGGTGTAAAATGAAAAGAAATGCGAGACTTCATACTAGTGCCGGGTACCCAAAAATAATG
>BLFK01001071.1:622672-670172 GCA_014634185.1 Astreopora myriophthalma | reverse complement strand
CTGGAGATTTGCCCTGCCGTTGCCCTTTGCTAAAGTAAGGCTCTCCTTTGCTCACGAAACCGGCATCTGTTAAGCAGAACTGTTTTTAGTTCACCGAAATTGACGGACAACTTTGTACCATGACTACGAAATCTTTTTTAACCGAAGAGTTCAATTTTTATCGGTATAGCCAGAATCAACTTAATTTCAAGAAGACGTTTTCCTGAACGCAAAAAGTGGAAGTATTTCAGTGTGGGCAGGCGGACAGAACGCGTCCAAAACTAACAAAACTGTGCTTGACTTGCATGTTATATGTATGAACAAAATGAAACAGCCATTCTGTTGGCCTAGTTTCTCCTTATAGTTGAAAGAGAAAGGGCTTAGTTCTTTATCAGTTTAAGGCTAAGTTAGCCTTGCTGCCCTGGAAAAGGAATGAGTGCTATCGCCTTGAATTCAACGACTTGCGAAACAACAGAATTCAGTGATATACGCTAATTGAAATGATAATTTAATTCCAGTTAAAAGGCGATTAGGAAGCTCTCTTCTCTTATTATTTAATACCGATTCCATTTGAAGCAAAACTGGAACAGTTTATATGCCAAAGAGCACGAAGTCGTGTTGGTACTTTATCAGCTGTTTTCCTTCACCGTCTTGTATCTCATAACAAAAAAACAAACAACAAAAATAGTAGTCTTCGACGAGTCATTTCAAGTCGCAAGACTTCAAAGTGTAATTGGAATATTAGGGCCAATTTGCACCTGAGACTCTGCTTTTGTTGTCGCACGCGTTGCTTGTAGCAGCATAATAGAGTGACAAATATTTCGTGAAACTAGTTTAGTTATCTGTGACAAAAATCAGTTTGCAAGGACAGAAATCGACTGGGAACTTAACCCTGAATTTTTGACGAGTCATTAGTTTGACATTCTATTTTGCAAGCGAGAGGGAAAAAAGACGCTGTTTCTCAGAACACAACTTTTACCATTGTAATTCAGAGTCCTTTCCGAAATTTGAACATACAATTGACGAATTATGAGCGCAGACGTATAAGCTCAAATAAGTTCAGAAACAACACCCACATTTTCCGAGTCAATATGACTTTTATTTAATCCTTTTTTCTTGTCTTGATGTTCATATATTTATATATAGCGGCAGAGTAGAACCATTGAGGTAGGAGAATAACGAAGACGAAAAAAAAAATGCGATAGGAATACAAGCCAGTCAAGATAGAATCAATCTTTCTGATGATAAACAGAAGATTGAGCCAAGAGGGAATTGGCGATAACATTTCCTTACATGAATAGATTTAGTATTTTCTCTAGTTTTAATATTTACAGCGAATATTTTCTCTCTATAGACCGATACGGTCTCGTATCTATATTTCTCAGCCTTGAGACAAGAAGCGACCGATATGCGAATACATGATAAAGCTTTTAATTGCATACAAATATTATATGAAATCAAATACGAGGAGTTTTTATCTTCTACAAGGCAAGTAGGGCGGTTTTATCTGCAGAAAAGTTAACTTCTTCGGCGCAAAAGGGCCCAATCTTATCGTGGACTTGTACAATATTTAAACTGTCGAAACTCGTTAAAAGAACAACAACATAAAAATCGTTTTCACTAGTACGCAACCAGCCAAGGGCCTGATCTTGAACGGACTCAAAAGTGTTTTTCCAATCTTGTTTAAAATCTCGCATGGCTATTCCATGAACGAGACGAGACGGAAAGAAAACTAAAACGTCACAAGAACAAATTTGAGGTACGGACAGGTTTCTTTCCCTTTGCTTTGACGAAAGTTCAATTAATATCGATATAACACGACAGTTTCGGCAACATTGAATAATATAACTCAAAGCCGTGAGAGTCTATACACGGACGAAGAATGTTGCTTGTTTTCGACCTTGTTCAAGAAGATCGGCGGTCCATTTCGTCATCACTGTTCTACGTTTAACTTCCAGCGTTTATTTCCATTGGGAAAAAAAAGTCGTCTCCGTCTTTCTACTCGCAGTTTTCTCTACGATGCGTTTAACGATACTGAAGGCGGCGCTGGTAGATAGTTCGAGGGATTCGTCGAAGTGATGAGCGGGCCATAGAGTCCGGGATGAAGTGCGGGAATGCCTGTCATCGAAGGTCTTGAAAAGGCGGTCGGCGTGTGAATCGTTGGGCTTATAACAGGGCTAATCATACTTGAAACTGCGTTGCCTTGGCTCATGCTTGGCATGGAATCCCGGGCGCTCATAAGCTTCTCCTCCCCGCCATGTTTTTGTTCTTGTTTGATTCCTTTTGCCTTGTTCTTGTTCTTTGACGAGACCTTTCTGTTCCTGGTTTGTATTCCGTCCTTCTTCATGGAAAGAGGGCGGTTGACCTGTTGTAAATCAGAGAGCACAGAGAATAAGTCGCCAGTTTTCAATAATACCGATGGCAGAGAATTAACTGGCAACTACAATCACTTTAACTATACAAAGCTTACTGAGTGGTCTTCCTAGCATGTGTTTGCTTTCAGAGAAAGTAGGTTTCTTTAAAGCCCATAGATGAGTTTTAAATGGTGTTTAGTGTGCCAGTTTTATGATTAGTCGAAGGAGAAGAAAGTAAGAGTAGTTGAGAAGAGAACTCGTGAAAAATTTTTAAAGGTGGACATCAAACAAGGCAACTTAAGCAGAGAGAAGAAAAAATAGTGGAAACTTGCTCAATGTCATCATTTCGTGACCATTGAATGAGCAAGTAAGAACACTGGCAATTCTTTTGCATTACGAGCGGAAATTGGATTATGGCGTGAAGTGGTAAAAGAAAATGGAAGATTCCGGCAAAAAGCGCAACCCCGCGTTTGCCAAAACAACTTCTGCGCCACACTCAAACTGAAGTTGAAAAGAATCCATAATTTCTTGAAGGAAGTCTAACAAAAACTTAATTCAATCGTCCTTAAAAAATGAAATCCGTTTAAACACGCTTTAGTATCAATAGGCATTCCCCACTTGCCGGCGATCCTCTTTTCTGTCTATTGTTCGTGAATGTGTTTAATCAGTGGAAGCGCGA
Source organism: Astreopora myriophthalma (assembly GCA_014634185.1). NCBI lineage: Eukaryota > Metazoa > Cnidaria > Anthozoa > Scleractinia > Acroporidae > Astreopora > Astreopora myriophthalma. The sequence continues at coordinate 667,160 of BLFK01001071.1, read as the reverse complement.
ATCATTATAATAGAGGCTGAAACGGTCTTCGGAAAATTTGTCGAATAAAGTCATCTCGACTTATATCCGTTTCGTAGCAACCACGAGTGATTCTCTGAATGTCTTTCTTTCTTGTACGAAAACGGCCTTTCCTAAAAACAAAGCAGTTCTTTCTTTTTGTAGTCAAACCATCCGTTTTACTGCGACCTATTTGTGAAAGTACAATGACCGAAGGGCAGGTGGCATAAAGTTTAAAATACCGGGTATTAAATCTCTTAAGCACTGGAGAACTAAAACGTCTTCCCAAAAAAAAAACTCCAAAACAACAACAACAACAACAAAAACCTAATATTTAGAAATTAAGCCTGTAGCCCAAAAATGAGTTGGGCTCTGCGTTTCAACATGTTTTCCTTTTAAACAGTGCACGGGCGCGGAATAAAAGTACAACTTTCAAATTAATAATTCACACAAGTAACTAATTATGTGGTAAAACAACGAGAAAACAAAAAAATAGCCCTCCACGAAACAAAAATAGAAGGAAAAGGAGTTTGGTCACTTAATATATGGTACGAACAAAAGTATTTTTAACATAATTATTATTCGGGCGTTTTAAATGAAAGCTGAAAATTCACCGAATCATTTGTTCGCCGAGTCATGAAGGCCTAAAAAGACAACAAATATAAAAATCTCATTATTTTCGTAATGCACAGGAAATGGGCTGAAATCTAATTCTACTCAACGAATAAAAGGAAGCTATTAACTCGATATAACTGACCGGTTTGATGTTTTGAGTCAAAAATTCAAGGCCAAATGACAAAGAGTTTTCGCGAAGCAGAAGGCTAGTTTACTGACAAATTGTTCCAAGGCAGGAAATAAAATTGCCTGGCTTAACATAACACGTGCAGTTTAACGGACATGAAACTTGTTTTATATTAAAACATTAACATTTAATTAGCAGAGAAGCTCCAGCCTTCAGCTATTGAGAAAGTGCTGAAGCCAAGTTTTTTGAATCACATAAAAGAAATTACGAATGTACACAAAGGCGGACAAAACGTAGACTGTTTGTTTGGAGCTCCACATGTGACGTTCTGCTGGCTTGAGCGTTTGTATGCCAAACAAAAGTCATTGAACATGTAAAAACATTTACAAGCCTTGAAAAAAAAAAATCGGAAGCCAAAGACCAAAGCACATTAAGCTTTTACTCAAAATAACTTAACCGGATATTGGGATGAAATTACCCCAACTTTGCTTACGACTAATTGAGGAGCTTTGTAATAAAAAAATCAACATACATAACGGCTATAGGAACAGCTGGAAAAGATCTCAGTGAAGCCAGAAGAAACAACTAGTCAAAGGATTGGTCTACGTTTTTATTAAAAAAATAAATTGATCTGCTCATTTGCATTGTAAAAAAAAAAGAAAAGTTGTTTTATATCTGGTATCGTTGATAGGAAAAAAAATCATCTCTACACGCGAACGGATGAGCGATTTCGGTCGGAAACATCTTTATCTAAAATGAATGAAATTCGCTTTTTTACCGTCGTAAACTTTGTTTGTTTATCGTTTGTAAGCCATTAAGGATAAATGAATTTCTGATAGTGTGATAAATAAATCAAGAAACCCACCAGTTATCGAGCCCCATCTTATCTATTGCGCTTATTACGTTCACCATAACGCTTTTGTTTTCAGAAATCTTTCGCGCGGTTGTGAGCAATGAGAAGAGCGCGTTGTAGAAATCCGCGCGCGCGCAGCGCTCTCGAACTTACCGCGTGGAGTTTCCAGTAAAGCCCGCATGCATTGCAAACAGGGTCCCCGTTTTGGTTGCGACGCCACAATGTAGTTTGTGTGGTATGGCAATTAGCACACGAGGTTCCAGCTCTGCGGGCAGCCGACTGTTTAGAACAAAAAATAAACGAAGAAAATTAGAACTCTGAAAGAGAAAACAAGTCGCGATTTTGTCATTATGGTCAGACTGTTCCAAGATAGTTGTAGAAGCTTTTGAATTTCAGAAACACAGGGGGTTCGTTCAAACGATGAATGGCATTTTTAGTTTTTCAGTGTTAGAGGCGATGACAGATCACCAAGTTTTTTGCCGTTTGTCATTGTGACAAAGTCTGCTTGCAACAATAAAATTCAAATAGAAAGAGAAAATACGAAATGCCTAATTTGCAAACTGTACTTGAAATTAATTCTTTTTTCAACATCTCGAAATGAAGAATATTGAAAAAAGAACGTTTACTAAAATCCCTCCGCCTTTAAAAAGACTTGGTGCATTCCCGCGTCATCCCCAATCTTGAGATTATCAGTCACTAGAGGAAAGGCTTCGAGAATTTTGACACTTTTCCTGTCAACGATTTTAGGTGCGGCGAGTTTTGAAGCGGTAATTTAAAAAATTAGCTAAGTACATCACGACATCAGTGTTGTAAAGAACAAACGAATTACCAAAATGGGCAAGACAGGCGCTAAAGCCTGTTCTCATTAACAAGCCACCCAAACGACTTACCAATCTCCTTTTTGGTTTGATAAGCGGTCGACTTGACCCATTCATTTTATGGTACAGTCCACAAGCGTTGCACAAGTAATGACCACCCCCATCTCTCCGCCAAAGAGGAGTTGAAGTTGCACCGCAGTTAACGCATTCGCGGCCATCGGCTGATCAAGGAGAGACGAACAACCATAGATCAGTTGAAGCCCAATTTTCCACGTTTCCCAAGTTTCTTCTTTTCTATTTTATCTTGTTTTATGGCAACCACTCGCGATAAAATGAAAATAAAACGATAAGGAAAACAAATAGATCCCTGACTTACATGTTGCGTGTAACAAGTTTCTTTTCAGCGAGCGCTTCGCGTTTCTCGAAATAAACCGTTCTGGCGAAAGGTCAGACTTAACGAAAACATAGCAGATATTTTGAAATACACATTTCCCCAGTGTCCTTTTGTGTAAGCTGCCCATCATATTTCTTACAAATTGCCATACTACAACAATCTTTTCGTTTTTTCAAAACTGAAATGTAATTCTCCAGTCGACACCCGAGGAAATGCTGAAACTTGTCAGAAAAATGTCAAAGTCAATTACAAATTCTTTGCAAAAAGAAATTCTATGATTACTGCGTTAGAGTTTCGCGGTGGTTACCAGCCAAAACTAGAAAAAAACACGCATGCCAACGCAAAATCTAGAAATAAGCTACTGCTTACAAGTTACCGAGTTCTTGAAAGCTGGAATGCCGCTGTCGTTGGAGAGATTCAAAAGCGAATCTACCGCACAGTAATTAGATTTAGCTAGAGGGTAATGAGGTCGTTCAAAATTCAAACAGGCGTTGAAGAAATTTTGTGAAGAGAGAAATCTTCAGCTCCCGCAGATTTTGTGGGAAGGAAACAGCACTAATCTCCTCGTGGAAGTGGTATTTTGGAGATAATTGAATTTGGCGATTAGTTTTTTGTTTGCTCGAATCTTAAATCCCACTAACCTGAATTCGAACGGATCTTGGTTCTGTTTCTAGGAAAGTTTCTATTCGCCATTAGCCCGGGCAAGCCGGGCAGTGGTGCGAAAGAGGACATATTTAGCTCTGAACCAACGTAATGTGGGAGAGCCGGAGAAGGATAACCCGCAAGCGTAGACGCATCGGGCCTTGGGGAAACGAGCGGCATTCCGGCTTTCAAACGAGCCTTTTCTTCACTACCGTAGCTGAAAATATCGCCGCCCATCACTCCGCTGTCGACTGAATTTTCCTTCGGAGGAGTCGGAGGGAAAGGGAACAAGTGCGCGGAGCTGTGAGACAGCGACATAGACCCCGAAACAGCTGAAGGAGGCATGGAGACAGGAACCGGACTCGGTCGATGGCCCTGCTGGAAAGACGGACACCAAACTGAGGCAGGATTTGGCGTAGAGCAGCCGTGCGACATCAAACCAGGAGCTGGCTTGCTTTCAATCCACTGTATCGGCGTGTGAAAGTGCGGACGGCAAACCTGACCAGGTGGAACACGAGCCGTTGGCAAAAACACTCGACTGCAGCTTCCTTGAGGCCCAGACGGGCCTTGAGGATCTTGAAAAGCCGTGGCTCCGTGCGCGGCCATTTGACACATCGATGGACGATAAGCTCGACCGCCGGGAGTGTAAGACCAATTTGCTGCATTTCCCGAGCCATCTAAGTGGTGAAAGAAAACGTCTACTTCGTCTGGTGGTAGAAGCTGGTTTGTCTCGACCAAATTCATGTTATTTCCTGCGCAGTTCGTGGCTGTGGACTGCATTCTCTCGCTGCTATGAGCGCTTTCGTGTTGTTGACTGGAGGCCGGATGTATCCATCTGTGTTCAGGCCCAACTGCTTCCATCTTCAAAGTCGCAAGTCGAGAAAAACCTTCAAGAGAATAGAGGCGTTGCTCAGCGCAAATAAACCACAAAACTGACAGAGTGGCGTATATTTAAATGGTTTAATAAGTCCCATAACAATAACTACAGGAAATAATAGGTAAAAGGAATTTCATTGTCATGGAATTATATTCAATGGGAAATTCGGTGAACGGTGCAAGACGCTAAAACGCGCGCATGCATCTCCGAACGGAAGTTCCCATTCACCGTTTTACAAGTAAAATGGAGGTTCCGCAAACTTATCTGATGAACACACTCTACAAATCTTTAAAAGCTATTCAAATAGATATGGAAGTTCTCTGGGGCTTCTAACACACAAAAGGAGATCTCCGAAGCTATAGGGAATGATGATGTCGTAGATAAGGCACTAAAATAGAGTGCGAGGGAATCATCTTTCTGAAACTTCCTTTCCTCGCAACTTCAAGGGTACGTGACAAAATGAAGGAAAAAAAATCCCGAGATCCGCAAAACCCCGCCGTCACCGCGCACCTAGTGAAGAGCTAGTTCTTGACGTTGCGTAGCAAACCAGCGAGTTGCCCTTCGCTGTTTTGTAAATACCTGGCTGTTGAGTCTTACGGGATAAACCCCGCGATGAACAAGCCGCGTTGTGGTGTCTGGTTGTGTTCAAACAATGTTTGAAAGGTTTTGTAAGCAAACCAGGACTACGGTACGCTCCCGCTTGGCTGGCGCCAACAGGCCTGCTCGAATACACATTAAGAGTGACAGGTCAAAGACTCGGCCAATCAATTCGCGCAGGGGATGACATTTTGTTCGATTCTCTTTTCCATTCAAGGCATCATTGGTACAGAAATCAAACAATCAACTCTTGCGCTAAAGTGAGCTGTCAATCACGCCCTTGGCCTCCGTGTAGAGTTTTCAAACAGTAAATTAGCGGAAATTTTCACGTGAGCTCTGCTTAATGTCTGAAGACACGTGACGAGTCCCAAATGGGGGCGTCAAAGTCTTGCAAAGCAACGACCGACCAGGAAACAAGAAACTCCTGCTTAGTTGTGAACTTCAAGCGTTGTTAAGGTTCATGCCTAAATTGCTAAAATACATGGCATTTCATCTTAGCTCAACTCGTCCCGAATGATTCCTCGTTTATCACCGGTGAAATCGACCTTTTTAGCTGTATGTTATCATGTGACGTTTCCTACAAGCGATAAATAATATCCTATTTGACGAGAAGAAATTAACAGTTTTACTGATCCGCATTAAACACGGTCGAGTGGCTTCCCCCTCAACGTACCAAGAATACATCCCGTTGCGCAGTTTGTTTGCCAGGCGGTATTCGATCAAGCAGGGCTTGCTTCGATTCGACGGTCTCTTCCGCCATCACAGCGCATCGAAAAAACAACATGGGTGTTTTGCTTTACAACCAATTACCAAAAGCCGCCTTCTGATTGGCTACGATGCTAAGTTCATTGTTAAGACAGGTGGAACGTGACCGCAAGATAAAACTCGATAACAAAGATAAGCCCCTCGCGGACATTATTGCGTATTTCATGGCTTGTTATCTGTGTAAATGTTTGCAAACGAAAACCTCTTTGGGGATGATAGAAAATAAATTGAACTCTAACTTCGCTATGTGGCTCCCGACAGGCGTGCAGCTTTCACGACTAACTTCGGCTGTGACCTTTCGCACAAATATGACAAGCAAGGCGATGCAATTGGTCAGTGTTATCGGTGTTCCAAATTTTCAACAATGTCTCTGATTTGCGTGCGTGGCCGTGGCAGTAGTCTCATCTAGACAGCAAGACGCTGGTTTGCAGCCTGTTTAAACGAGATCGGAGTGTTTGGCGACCTCCGGAGTGGACTGGGCTGTGATCATTCACACAAAAACGTCTTGTTTCAAACCGCTGTTTTAATAGTTGATCGAATTCCAGCCGAGGTCGTTGCTGAAATAATGAAAATATTTATGCTTTTATAATCACAAAGCAAGAGAAATTCGTAAACAAGCAATAAGAGTAATCTCTGTAATCACACCTATTACCAAGACACTGAAAAGTTTGAACACGATGATAAGAACGAATTCATCATGCAATTTACACTCTACGGTGAGGGCGCTCAAAATGTTCGCTGAATTTACCACAATTCATACGCGCTTTAAAATGATATTGAAAACCAAAAGGGAACAATATCACGGGATAACAGGTTCAAGTGTCCTCACTACCAAAAAGAGAAATTTAAATGCTGAATCATTAAAATTTTCTTTCGCGTCCCACCTGCAGCTACTAGAAGAACACAATCAAACCAAGAAAAGCGTGTTTACATACCGCGGTTGTTACATTCCCACGTGCCAAAACGAAACGAACGACAAATTGACCCCTGTTTTTCTTCGCTCCAACAATCTCGAGTATTCTTCTCTTTACGTGAGGTACTTCAAGTTCTTCAAATAGACTCCACATTTCCGCAGGTATTTTTTCGTTATCAACATTTCAATTATTTTCCATTATAAGTCATAAATTTTTTAAGCCAATACTCTTTAGGATGACAAGAAATAAAGATAACCCTTTTATGAAAAAGAATAATAGTTTTTGAAAGAAATTAGTGTGTTTACTTCAACAAATGAAACACATTCGGCGAGCAATAATAGCACACGTCCGTTTGAATGCACGAAATATCTAACACTAAGGTATTCTTAACTCACAGAACCGTGCTCCAAAAAAAAAAAGTGTCTCGCAATAGCAAACGCGGAAAGGGTAGGGCCTTCAAAACAAGTAAACTTATTTTATCGTAATTAAGATGGAGAAATCGAATTACTTAGCTAAGCAGAAAGAAATAACTTTTTTCATTAATAATGTATTCTTCGTGAGATCCCGGCGCTAACATTGCGTGTGCGGGTTTGTTCAAGTGAACGCAATTTTGCGCGAAGAAAATAAAATTAATACAGCAATGTGGAACAGTCCCTATTTTCTTAACTCAACGGACAAAACTTTGTCCAATCACAGGAAATTAAATACAGCACCTTGGAAGGTTTGATGTTTGTGAGTTTGCTAAACGGGACACAATTTCGATTGATCGCGCTCAATTACTTAAGCTACTAGGAGCAGAAAACAGTTACCAGAAAAAATGGGTTTTCGAAGGCCTTCTTGCACAGCTCTCCCATAAGCGAGAGGGCACAGACTCCCCAAGATGCAGGACTCTTGGTTAACCGAATTCAAAGCCATGGTGAACGAACTGTACGGAGAAAACTGCAGCGGATACGCTGGCTCGACGTCTGCTGTCGTCGGCGGAGTTTCAGTTGCTCAGCTGTATCTCAGAGTACACATGCTTTTGACTAAATCCTTAAACACACATGCATTGCTTGGTGGAGAGATAAGTGGAAAGAGGAACGAGGTTATCAGTATAATAGAGCCTTTTTCCTTTGTGTATGCTGGCGATGAAATCTTTTGTATAATCGCCAGCAACATACGTGATTGTACTTCTGATTTCTGATGAAAACACACAACTGTTTATTGCGCATTTCGTCGTATTTTGAAAGAGAGTTTTTGGAAATCCCCGAGGCTTTCAAAGCCGCCGCCCATAACAAGAGCTCAATTTCGGCGTTACTTTGTTTCGCAAGGCCAACCTGTGAAGTGCAATGGGTGATAATTTGAAAAACTTACACGCAGGAAACGACTTCGTTTAGCTTTATCAGATATGAAGGTGTCGTATCTTGCTCACATACTGTCCACTGTCTTCAAACAGTATCGCCATATCACTAAAACAAGTATAGTGTCTACGATCGGTTTCATATCTGGAAACCCAAGTAAAGGATTTAAAAGACACTCGACAGTCGGGCTGATAAAGGTAGAATAGCGATAAACAAGGATTACGGACTATAAAAGCCTTAAACTTGAATTTCAGCGGAACAACAGTTCCTCTTGCCAGCCATTCCATTGAGACTTTGACGCACGCTGAACTTGGTAGTTCAAAACATGGAACTTGTTGCAAAAAAAAAACGGAAAAAATACATCTTTACTTGGACAAACAACGATGGTAAAATGATATATTTTTATAATGCCGAGACGAGTTGAAGCTGCTTCGTAATCGGTGTTGAATTAGATGAATATCAGTCGAATCCAGTTGCCGGCAGTGTGGAGACGTTGAACAAGAAGGAATTTGTTGTGGATAAAAGCATCTGCGAAGATAGTTACAATTTGCCGCGGTAGGTAACTTATGATTCACTTCATCAACGTTGGAGGCCTCCGGATTGTTATGTTTCTGTACTGGAAAGGAAGTGTGTTTTTTGACGAAATACAGAAAATGAAAACTATAGGTAAGCTGACAACATGACGAGCGCGTTCTTCGACCACAGGAATCCGTAAAAAAAGTGGCTGAAATTTGTGGCCACAACGGCTTCAAAACGCATTGACGAACAATCAATCCAGGTGTCATTTCGTTAAAATATCACAGCATCCGCTTCGAGGAAGAAACATTAAGCCGATGATTTAACAGTTAACACAACAGCTTTGTGGGAAGAGAAAATCACTCCGTGGTAGTTGAAATCATATTGTTCAACCCTCGCGCCGATAATTGTCCTGCGAGACCGTTAACAGATACTAAGCAATGTCTTCAGATCGATTCTTTACCACACAAGCACATGAAAGTGATCCATGGTTAATTTCAACAAAACCGTTGAAATCTAGATCAAAGTAAGGAATAGTTTAACTAAAGATTCTTTGGCCTTTCCGAGGCGCTTTAGTTAAGCCTGGCGTTTAATATTCGAAAATAGGATTGGCACAAAACGTCAGTTTCCAAGCAGGAAATTCTTCAATTCTTTGGGCCCATTATTACTACATATTATACAGGATTCGAGTGAAGTCCTCAAGCTATCTTTAGATTTGTTCAATATGAGCCGAAAACCAAGTGATTCCAGAGGCTTTTAAGCTATACGTTGTACTTGTTAGCATGAATCAAATTCATGCAGGTCTATGATATGCAGCCTTTAATAAAATATTGAAAACGAAATCTAGATTTTCATTTCAAGAGCCGAAGTGATGAACATTCGATACTTCACAGAGACGACTAACAACAACAACTTTCCTCTCACTGATAAAAGCAACATTTCATGTTTGCTGTTCACCTTGTGTTCAAATCGAAATAAAAACTAACAAATCTCGAAATAAGGTTCGCACGTAAACACAGCTCTTATCTGCACGTAAAAACCAACAAAAGGTTAACCCAACAACAAGCGATAAACCGAGATGTGTTGCACAGTTGATGTAAAGAAATTTCCATAACAATTAACCCAAGAAACGTTGTCGCACCACGGACAACTTATCAAGCGTACAAGGCGTTAAGCCGAACGATATTGGGTCGGGATATACAGTTACAATCAACTTATCCTATGAAGTTTAGAATTCTCGTACAGTGGAAGATCTGTGGAACAAACATACTGTCTGACAACCGTGTCGTATGTTAACACAGCACTCCAAGCAAGACAAGTCGCCAACAGACGATTTCCACTCTACATGCAAATTTGTACAGTTCATGAGCGTGAACCAAGTCCGGAAGATGCCTTATCAGTCAATAAAGCAATTTACTAGTCCTTAAAGTTCATAATTTCAGCTCAAAAGGGTGAGATGAACTTACTAAATCGGAATGGCCTTCGGTGGCCGAGACGACAGCGGATTCCAGAAGCTTCCACGAGTTTTCGTGATTGATGGGGAACTAATCCTGTGTACACTTGAATTTTAAGCCTCCCTCTATTCTAAACGGCTCTTGAAGAGAGATTTCTTATGAAAAAACGTTTACGGCACGCTAATTCAATTTAAACCTAGATGTCTTAATTTAAGCGGATTCAACCCGCTTAAGCCGATCTTGAGAATCTCTTGAGTAACGAAGCAGTGCGCGTTAAGAGAGAAGGCGTTTTAGGAAGGAAGTATCTTAGTCAAAACTGCTTGTTTAGCCTGGTAACGTTTTCTTTAGTGAATCATATAATCTGTGGAAGCAAATAAAAACCGATGACCCATGTGGGATAAATTTCCTGAAATTACGACGCGTAAATATGGAAACAGATGTAGCAATTATAATTGTTTATGGTTAGAACTCGCTGCAGTTTAATTTCTCTGAACAAATCTTGCCCTAACCTATAACATATTTTGAATCTCACCCGCGTATGCGTTGAAGATCATTCACCATGCTTTTCAAGCTAGCCGTAGTCAAATTGATGAGTAAAGAAAAATTACCGATAATTCGACTGAAGCCGGCTAGAGTTCACTTTGCGTTAGAGCGCAAGTGAGACTTGTAAAAGAAGGTTCGAAAAATGGTCCTGAAAAACGAGCTCGACCGTGATAACAAAGTTCAATCAGTGTTTTTCGGTTCAAGAACGTTTCACTTAATCGAACCAGCAACAAACCGCCTAAAAACAAAGAAAGGGCGCGTGCTCTTGTCGCCAGAGCATAATGCATGTTTCTTAAACCAGTAAGTCTTTTATACTAAAAATTTGCTTAATTTTAGGGGCGAATGACCCCAAACACTCTGTAGGCATTGTGCCTTTGTTCTTTACTAACAACAGTTGATATTCGATAAACGTGCTACACTCTATCCCATAAATGATATCAAGAAAGAGGATATCGACTATAACAACAAGCTCATAGCTTTCCTGAGGAAGCGCTTGGCATCGACACGAGCGCGCGGGGGAAACCTTTCAAAAGTTGGGCTGTCAACTCCCGTCCACCTACTCGTTGCAGCCGTGCGACATAACATTTTTGGCTCGTGATGGGAAAAATTCCTCGGAGGTCGGAGTGGCGACAGAGAGTCGGTTGGCGGTATCTTTGATTTCTCAACACTGAGGTGTCAGACTCTTCATCATTGCAGTTTGCGTAAAGCGTTATCCAAGTACTTGCATTGCAACCAGACGTTTATTTACTCAGCGCCAACACAACCCAAAACAAAATCTCAGAGATCTGCTACTATCTCAACCACGACAGTGGTTACATCTCTCGCTAAACGAGATAATAAGGGATAGTGTTTTGCATCCGGAAATGCCATTGAGCTGTCGATATAGCAAGACACGTTCCCCTCGAATACACCCGCCTTTACACACAGCCTCATGTCAGCGAATCCTTGCTCTAACTTATCAATCATTGTATCTAAAATCGATAATTGCATAATTATCACTTTTTGGATCTACGCATGATAGTGAATGATGTGAATTTGTACCTACCAGGATAATATCGATTCTCTGGGTATTGGAGGAGAACGGCTCAAAACAAGCGCTCAAAAGCTCTGGCCGTAAATAATTTTTTGTTCTCCTTTCTTGTGTGTCCCTCGAATCGCATTACACGTTTGCACAGACCACATGGTGTCCGACGTAAAATGTACTGGTTTGCAGCCTCGAATTTATTGCCAGCCTTGCGCGCTAAATTATTTATTTTGTGTCGTCTGTTCAAATTTCCCACCCTCCTGGCCAAAACCTCGAATAACTCACTGATACGATGGGCACAACTGTTTATTCAGAGGAAGCCTTGGATAAATATTTTCCGATATTTGCACAAACCTTTGCTGATACGACTTGTCGCAAGTGCGCGCATTTCCCACCCCCCTTCATTGGAAGAAGTTATGAAAGCAAATCTTGTTTGCCGCGATCTTTGATAGGCTAAAGACTATTCCTCCTCTTATTCAATGATTCTGACGAGACATTAAATTTTCATGTCTCTAACAATTCGGCCTCATTTCATTCCTAATTGAATCTTCGTAAACGCATTTAAGCTTTTTTATGAAGACAGAGTGCTTGCTGTCAAATTCGTGTATGTCTTTGGTTCTTTCTTTGAAAAACTGTGCACGTATAATAGCTTTTCGACAGGAAGGGAGACCTGTATCAATAGCAAATGATAATGCGGCTCATAAACAACAGTCTAAGTAACTTGTAGCAAATGGTAACAGATAATTGCTCAATCCAACACCGACAGAGTCCAGTTCTAAGTTTAGCACTACGAGTCCAATATCGTTCGACATGAACCTCGCGTTTGGCACTCAAGAAAACCGCGAAATCCTCGAGTAATTAGCCTACTCGTTTTGGCAATATTAGAGCGAAGCATCTGCGGCCATAGGCCAGGCCAGAAAAGCTGTCTGAACAGATTTAATAAAAATAAAGATAATTTTATAATGGCAAAGCCTTTGTCCAGTGCGTGCTAATCTATGCATAAGTGATGAACTAAGCCATCAAGTTCTCACACATTTTTAATGGTTTGATAATAGGCTCTTCCTAAGTTTTGTATTGTACACAGCTGCTCCTGATCCTTGAAAAGTTAGTGCTTGGATATCGTAATTTTTTTTCAATGATATATGCCTTAATTTTGCACAAGGCTGGCGCGAAAAGCCACAGCTCATCGTAGTGTTGTACAAACTACATAAGCCTGCTATCTATTTTAGTTTGCAAAATCAACCAAAGAACGGAACTTATATTGGATTATCGAAAGTACTTAGCGATAAGACGGGTGCGTTTCATTAATATTCCACGAGAGTGATGTGTAGGTATTTACCCGAAATCAGTTTGTTGTTTCGTTGAGCGAAGCTTGCCGTCTTATCGAGATAAACCCATCAACCTCCCGTAGCGATAGCACAGATACAGCAATTTTCAATGATCTGTGTGATTAAACGAAGTCAAAATCTATCTTTCTGCGCGACAGGGAGCTTGTTCCCTCAAAATAGTGTATACAGGACAGAAGTGGCGGGATTACTTCGGCTGCGCTTCGCTGCTGGTAAACTAGGGACCTTTGCCTCCTTCACAACCAAAGAAATCGCTCGAGTGAAGCAAAACCCCCCAAAACTCCTGCAAGTCCGTGGCACAAACCACCGAGGAACACGAAGGTAATAATCCGATTAGCTTTTCCCAAGTAAAAACAAAAACTACTCACCTCGTTGGCGATTTATTTGTTCAACGAGCTCCGGCGGTTAACAGAGTGACTTTTTCTACACAGAAAGGTACACTTTGAAAGCTGGGTCTTGAGTTACAGTCTATTTATATGACTTTTGGGCTTCGGCGCCAATTGGGCGCCAAACCAACCGGTCTAATTCACTGCTTTGTCTAACGTGCACATGCTTTCCAATGCCGACTCACAAGTACGCAAGATGTAGCTAAGATTTCTCAAAGAATCGACCGATTGATCTACTGCACGGACTGCAAATCAACCAGGGTAGCGATGCGAATATGCAGAAATACCTCACAAGACGATCCGCCTAGTCAAGTCAAGTGTGACGGATTTGCAAGAGTCACATCCGCGCGAAGCGTTGGCGCCTAGATTGTGTATTGCGCTGTGGGTTTGATTGAATCCATTTGTTAAGAAAGGCAGGCATAACTAGGCGCTAGATACTCATACCAGCCAGCTCTCTTCAGATTAGAGAGAAATGCTGTGAAAGAAGCGATAAATTTCACACTTAAATCTCACTTACGGAGTAACAAGTTACATGGCCCCAAATGTCCCGATTACCAACGGAAATCGAAATTGTTAATGCTGACATCACTCCGGAGGGTGGGTTTGCGAGGCACGCAACCAAAAGGAAACCCAAAATTTAGCGTCAAATAACAAAAAACCGTGGCCCATTAATTTTTGGTTTAGCAGGAGTTGACAGAAGTAGGGTTTTTAGGACATTGATCCGATGGTCCGACCCCTTGCATTATACTTGCCATTTAAACTTCTCTTAAATCGATCTACTCTTCCTAGACTGGCCAAGGAAGCAGCAATTTAACTGAATTGACCTTTTAAGAGTGAAAAGAAAAGAATCACACAGCAGCCACATCCCCAAATATCGACCTTATGACGCAAACTCATTTCATTCAAAAGTGGTTGAAATTTAATTAAAACACACAAGAGCCCCCTTTGCAGTCATCTTGGAAAAGCCGCAAACAAGACTTATATTTTATACGAAAAAAATGCTGAAAAGACGGTATATTTGGCCTCTCTGGCAAGTTTCAAATCATTAAATTTGCAAGTCTTTTTAAAGCCATAAAAATGGTTTCCATCCAAACAATTAATCCAAACGCCTTAACTGACTTTAAATTTTTTTTTTCCTTTTTTTTCCGACCACGGTCAAAGCAGGATGACGGCATGACTAATTACAAATGAATTGTCACTTTTTTGAACAAATTCTTCCATGCATCTGGCTTGGCCGGAGCCACAAATCCTGTTTCGGTACACAAATTCGCCCACCTACAGTAGCTAAATAAAAAAAATTGCTTCGATAAAAAACAGGGCAATAACAAATTAATGAGCTTTACGGAGTTTGTAAACACCTATTTTGACACAAAAAGATCTACAGCAGCCATGCTTGAGACATCTGCAGGATCGAACTACGAAAGCGTTTTACGCTGCTCAAATTTGTATTAATTTTCTTGCCGGCTTTCTTCGTTTTCCTCAAACGCTGCGCTCGTAACGGGATCCCTTCGTTTTGACATTGATATGTTGTATATTAGAAATTGTTTAAATTTCTGCCTCATCCACCGAGACTTCTGACGCCAAAGGGTTATTTGGCGGATTTCATTCTTCAGTTATGTTTGTTTCTTCAACTCATGAGGCGGGGTCCTGAAGGAATTGCTCGAAAGTTCTAATTGAAATCCCCGTACACATCCAAGGGCACGTTTCAAGGGGTTTTACAAAAACTAGTTGTTTTCGCAGTCCGAAAAAAAGCTTCGATGGAGCTTTGAGTCTTGAAAAATATAGTTCTTTTTTAACTCGCATGAAGTCTAGTAGCTTGAAGGAAAGCTGTGTCCCCGCGTTTTGTTCATGTTTTGCACCGCGCAAGGATTCTTGGCCCACTGAGTCGAATCTTACGCGGCGGTCAGAGAAAAGTAACTAAAAACTGTGACAATATACTGCCATCTTTCAGGGACGGGTATCCCGCAAAACGCGCCAGTAAAGTCGTTTAGCACAATTGTTCAGTTTTGCAAATGAACCAGAGTGACACTATCTGTGCATAGCGTTAACTCTTAGCTGCCATAAATTATTAAATCTGGATCGAAATCTGTTCAGGCTGTCTCTCGGCGGTTCTGCATATTGCTCAGCCAATTTTTCTTTGAAATATAGCAACTCGATCAGTCGATTGGCGTTGGCGGAAATCCGTTTCGCATTGGCAACAGTAAACATTCGTTGCAGCTTTTGCAACGGAAGATAAAATAGGAAAGAAATAGCTCGACCACGCATTTTCTAATTTTGCGCCTCCTTAAAGCTTGAACTTATCCTTTCCAGCCTTCAGTTTTACATGAGCTCTTCCATGCCGGCTCTGTCAAATTGTGTCTAAGGTCGACAAAGCGTCAAACTTTCGCGAGTTGGTGTCATTACTCTAAAATAACAAGCTAGATCTTAAAGAGCGCCTTTACGGTTTATCTTAGATTTTCTAGGTAGATATTTAGGGTAAAGTTTCATAACAGGAATTTAGAAGCTCACCTCAGGAAAGATTAGAAGCTTTTGTGAGTAATTTGCTTTATCTCTGATGTGATGGCTCCGACCAGTTCTCTTGGTATACAAATTCAAGTGTTTGCGTTTACAAGTTTAATAAGGTGAAAGGTGTAAAAGAAAACTTGATTTGTGGGAAGAGACCCGAAAGGTCATCAAAACTGAAAACAAAAGAAAATCCCAAACAAGAACCCTTGGATCAAGCTGCATAGTCCTGAAACGTTAAAAAATGCAGAGACATTTTCCCCACCGTCAAAATATATGATTCACTCACCGTTTTAGAGAGACTCCCAAACGAGTGGCCCAATTTCCCAATCTGAAATTCGAAAGTCTAAGATTTCGTTCCTAATGCCTCAGTTTTAAATCAGAGATTCGATTAACTGGAGGAAATTGAAACATTCGGCGCATATTTATAAAACATATTAGCCACATAATATAATTGGCCTGTTTTACTATGCATGACCGGTCAGCCAATCTTGCGCGCCTGTTGGTTGGCGCGAGCATACCCATTCACGTGACTGCTAAGTCTTCGAAGGCAGATGTGTCGCATCAGGCTCAAAAATTGAGAAGACTCTGGTTTTCCCTTTTGAAAAAAAAAAACAACAAAACAAAACAGAAAACAAAACAAAAAAAACAACCCAAGGAGCGTATTGATCTAAATTAATCGCGAATTAAATGAATCTTAGTAGACGTTTACAGATTTAGTTTAGGGACGAAAAACGGCATATATTTTCTAGGAATCGTAAATCTGCAAGATCATGAAGCGGCTTGCGTGTCGGCAAAATTTGCGTGCTCGAGGTTTGAGTGGAGTTTAGTGTTCTTACTTAGCTCCGTTTAGCGTCAAATTTCATGGCTTGTGTACAGCCCTTGTTGGAATTGAACAATAACCTTAAGCCTTCCTTAGCAACAAATCTCTTGCATGCCATGTTGAATAAATTGCTTGCCTTTACCAAAAATTCGAAGAACAAGATATGGTTTTTTCAGCACTTTAATGGATGAAGGAATTTTAGAAAGCGCGTGAATAGTTTTTCATCCTCGTATTAGTCTTAAAAAAAATCCATCCTGGTTGTTGTTGCGAATCGGAGTTTGTTCTAGCGATGCTTTAAACTCGTCAAAGACGTTACAATGACGTTTTAAGTAGTGAATTACGTATTAGACAAATCTGTTACCGGTTTATTCGCAAACTACTTACAAGACCAATAATCCTGCTATAAAGTATTTTTACCTCAAACCCCTTTCAATAACAGGCATCGAATGTTCTCCAAAATATACATGATACATTATTGAAATAAGTGAGAAAAAGTGACCTCTACCTATATCTAATGAACTGCCAGCTCGATGCGCGATGTTTAATATCTTAGTAGGAATAAAATTGACCAAAGATTGTGCATAATCTCGATGAAATTTTCTCAGGAAATTCCAGAGTTTTTGCGCAATTAGTCATAGTTATAATGCAAAAGTTTCAATGTCATAAACTGGATTAAACTTCCAGCAGCATCCTGCTGTTTTTTAATTCTGTGCTCATCGCCACCTTGTCTGCGCTCCCTTGCGAATTAAAATTGCAAAATGAAATACCGATAAAGGGGGTTGGAATGTATTTTTTGTAGTGTATAAAACATCATTGAAAGGCCAACCCACTCCAATATTTAAAAGCTAGAAATTTGCTTGATGGGTTGCGCTAAAAGAATCAAGGAAAACCTGTCTGCGAGACGAAGTTCAGTTGGGAGTTGTCTTGCTCTTGAAAAAAATCGAACGTCATTTTTGTCGAATTTAAATAACACCATAAGAGGATCAGCTAAGATATATAAAACCTCGAAACATAATCCCTGGCCTACTTAAATCTGATCAATGTATATAAAACACGAAAAAGGTTAACAAGCGAGGTTTAATCGCAAGATAAAAACTATTTTTACATGCAGTTTTGTCAAGGACCGTTGTGAAAGATCACGATATGTATGCTCAGTAGTGTTAGCTTTGTCAAGAATAGCGTCTTCGGCTCTGATAATGCACGCGAAGTAGACGTTCAAATAGAAAGCTGCCCAAATCTGTACTACCACATACACAAAGACTGTGAAAACTGCAAATCTATCTTTCTCTGTGTGAAATACGGTTATTCTGTAAAAGTTGAGTAACGACGGAAATGTGCCACAGAAGTCCGCATCTGTAAATTATTCATCAGGTTCACACTCTAGGAAAAGTTTATCATGGAAGAAAACGTATCACTGAATACTGTCTCCAAGAAATATTTAATTAGCATGTAGATATTTCATCAGTTTTAAAGTCCTATATCAAATAAATCAGTTTCTTCTCTAAATTCATGTCTCTTTTGTCGATAAGGTACGTGTTGCTAAGTTTATATTTTGGGGAGATCTATTGCAATCAATTCAGTTAGTTTTCAAACGTCCCGTCAGATTTCAAAATCAGGCTTGGGCAATTGTTCGCGGACGTTCATAAAAATCAAATTGTCTGTCATGTCTGTACAATCGTTGACACCGACAGCTGAGCATGAATATTTCTTTCATCGGTTAGTAGCTAGTCGGGTAAGAAAAGGAAAACATGGAAAGTCTCTTTTTGAATTCCCACCTTTTCGCCGCGTGATTCGTCGGGGGACTGAACCAATTTGTGCCCGCGTTTAAATCCCTCTACATGTAGTGGGATGTGATAATAGCTAGCGCTGCACCATTTTCTAACCATCGGCTGTTTTGATCGGCAAGGCTTTTATAAACTTTATTTGAGGAGGTTGTTTTTTTTTTTTTAAATCCACTCACTGAGTGCTTCTCGGTTATGGTAATAATTGAGTCGTATCAGTCCTTGGTGGATGATCTTTAATTTGTTTATTCCCAACCGGGGCGCGGTCAGTTTCTGTTCCCACTCGCGAACCTAAAACCTCTACAGGAAAAATGGCCGCTTTCGCGTTTTCCGTTTCTCGTAAAAGGCATTAATTTCTAATAAGGCAGAAATGAGTTGAATACATAGATATTAGCGCAAAGAACAGCCTGATTTGAGTTGAATCAACGCGCTTTTCATTTTCAATATTAATCACTGCGAAATGCTTTACTCTGTCAACAACGAGGCAATCTCTTTGTTGCGGTGATAACGATCATAACATACATATTTCATGGAGGAAACACATTTCAAAAAGCCCTGCCAAGACTTAGATTTCAGAATCTGATACGCTGTGTTTTGGCTTATTTGATGTGCTTTGCAAAAACAATGCAACCAACATATTCCGACTTCCGGAACTTCACGTAGTATATTCAGGACAAGCGTGGTTTGCTTTGAAAGTGCATTGCTATCAATGAATCTTTTATCTACTGGTCTAAACTTTTCAAATCAAGAGGACATGAAAACAGCGAAATCTTACTGACATCTCGTTCGTTTCCTGTTTTCAGAACTTTTCACTTTTCAATCCCAATGTTGAGAACCCCAACTTTGCGAACAAAACTGTTTTTTTTTTTGAGGGACAACTTTTTTGAAAATGATGGACTTTTTTAGGAAATGGCACAAAAATTAAAAGAAATCCGATTAAAAGGCTGCATTTAGTCATGAGAATATTAATAACTTCCTTACAAACGTTTTTTCAAGATTAAAATGTCTTTGCTTGTTATCTTCTTATCAGTTTTAACAGGGCAACATTCTACATTAAAAATACTGAACATTCTACATTAAAAATACTGAACGCAAACTTGAACTTGTGTTTCCTGATTTATCCCGCAATTTGTGTTTTAATTTTGTCATGTCTTCAACGGGGTTTACTCTGTAAAAGAGACTTCGAGATAGACAGTCCATAATTGTGAATTCTAGAGGATTACAAGCACAATTTATATACCTTTTTTAATCGAAAATGTTCTGGTTGTGTATATCTTGGCCAAGGGCAATCATTTCTTCAATCTCAAATGTTTCTTTTTCAACACAATTTTGTTGCGCCACGTCTTGCTCAAACATATCTAGAAAATCTTAATAATTGTAACAATCTTTATCCGACATGAAGTGATGAGATGCTGACTGTTGCGTGAGAGTTGCGTTTTCTGTTTGTGCAATGTGCGTCACCTGAACGCGGTATCCCGCGAAAAAAACGTGAAATCACGCACAAATGCGCACGAAACACCGAAGAATCGAGTTAAGGCTGTTTCGTCTTATCGATTAATTTTACATTATTTTCCTGTTGTTCCGCTAAAAGTGCGACAATAACGCACACAAGCGCAAACTTAACAAAACGTACGTTTCCCGCATCTTCTCAACAGCAATTTCGTATGATCTAATCAGTTTTGGACTAACGCCTGCTGTTTGGTAAATTCCTTATCGACCTCGAAGTTCAATTTGTTCGGTTACCTCTTAAGAGTGTCTGCCAAGAGTAAAGATTATTAAAAACAAAAGTAGCTCTGTGTGGTGCATAAAACGAGAAAATGGTGCAGCATCTCGTTCCCCTTTCATTCAATTCTTGACGGCACTCAAGGACTGAATTAAATACACAGGCTGGAGACAAATCCAGTGCCAAAATTCAGAAGTGCTCATTTACAGCACACACTCTTTTTATCTGGTCAAGTTTTGACTGCCGTTTTATCATAAAAGACTCTCGAACATGTCTGGAAAGCATAGGAAACACACGAAAGCGCTCGGCACAAGTTGGGCTTTTCCGAAATATGGACATATTTCGAATTATTAAAAAAAACTTAATCATTGGATAGTGCGATTCTAGTGTTTTGATTGGCTTAGCCGTCATGGCATACGAGCCATTGCATCCTGCTCTCCAAATGTAGTAACTGTACGCGTACTGTACACTTTTTTAAACGGTGTGAATTCGCCGCGGAAAGATTTAATATTTGTTGTATTCCAGACTTTTTGTTCCTGGTAGCAGAACAGCAGAATGAAAACAGCTCCTAAACGAACGCTCCCTTGCATCAATGCAAATATAGTATACGTAGGTTAGGGGCAAACTTTGCTGGGATTGGCTTGGCATGGGACTTTGGCAGGAGCCCAGAACTCCCATACTAGCCCACAACTCCCATACCAGGGCTATGTCACGACACTTTTACAGACCGAATTATTTTTTGGCATGTTTCCAGTCAGCAGGCGTCCAAAAAAGGTAGTTATGCAAGACTTATGATTGGCTAGCAAGGGTCCTGTGGAAGACCAAGGCTCCTGTGGGAGACTGAATTGGCGGGAAAATCAATCTAAAACTAGCTTGGTCTGTGAAAACGCCGTGACACAAATATATTGAAGTTATACGCTCCGGGTTATGGGCACCTGATTTAGGCCGACTTTAAACCGCTGGAACATCGCTAAAAAAAGGCAGATTTCCAACATTTTCAATATTTTTATTTATATCAATCAGCCAACTCAAAATTAGGCCAGTGAAGTTAGTTTGACATCCGTAAATTCGAATAATTAATCTTTTCATATCGCTTCTAATTTCGCGGCAATCTGTATAATATTGATTAGCAAGATTTGTATGAAATCATAAAAAATACGTTTACGGTCGTTGTAGCCTGAATTTGTTCTTTATTAAACTTCATGAATACGATGTCAGTACAATTTTCGCTGTCGAAATACTGCTTCCGTAGCGGAGTTACAGTGGTTGCCAAAATCCCATACGTTCACCGTAATTTCAGCAGTGTTTGCCCCAGAACAATATGGCGTCATTAACCGTGAAAAGGTCTCTTAAGGTTGCTGAGCACAGTTTTTAAGTACTTATACTTCCTCTACTGCAATATTTAGGCTGTTTTTGCATGAAAGCTCAAACGGGGTCACAAACAAGCACTACCACAAAGGTTTATATTTTTGACAACTTGGGTGCTCTGCGGACTGTTGCCATGGTAATGCAAAACAAGGGGTGAAGGATGCTTTTTTTTCTCATTTATGCAAAATTCACTCGTTAGTTTTTTTGCAGCATTTACTTACCAAGAAAGCAGAAAATATAGTAAGTGTAACAGCTGTTATGATTGAATTTTAACAGACGAACTTTTGATAATTTGCTGACTGGCGTTTTGTAGGTTTCTCAAAACATTTTCTGTTACATTTCAGATCTTTTTTGATAGACCATTCATTTGTCGTCTGAAGTATTCTTATTCCAAATTTCTCAAAAATCTAACGACTGGTTCGTGAGAAATTGGGAAAAACAAGCAATGGCCGTCAGTCCCAAATGTTTCAAGCAATGTGCATGCGCAGCATTTCATACGCATGATTTTGATTCTTCGATTTACGTAATGGAAGTGAATTTATACCGCATTTGACGAATCATCAGTTTTTTTTGCCGTCGCCGCCATATTTGTTTTGTTTTTCAAAATCCAGCCTTTAAAAAATAGCGCTGACCGCGAAAAAAAAAAACTGAGTTCAGCCACCTTACTCCAAACGAACCCGCTTCAAATGGAACAATGCCGCTGGAAAATATGGTTAGGGTTAGGGTTAATTTATTTCTTTGAGTCATTCTGCATATATTACTTTCCGCATAATTTTTGCCATTCTGCAGGTCATGCCAAATGCCATTCCGCAAACTCATTGCTCCTTTTACCCTCACACATGTTCGTTATATTAGTTGAATGGTCCAGCGCTAGGGTCTGTCGGATTATTCTCGTAAAATAGAGTATTATACTTTCGGGCGTCACTCATGAAACCAGGGTATTATGCTCAAAATTATGCTCTGCTGGAGGTATAATGCTCAAATTATGCCGGACTAAAATGACACTTCCACCGCACCCCCCATAGGTCCGTGCCTACGAAATAAACATTCCTAGACTGATTTGCAAGTGAAGAAGCTGTCCCTGGCTGATCACCAGCAGCAGAATTCTGCCATGATGCTATATACAAGCTTGGAAGCCTCTGAGTATACCAAAATGCACTGGACACGAGTCTGAGGTATACAGTTCCTAAAACATTTGCGCTTTTATCAACTTTGTACATTCTAGCTGGAGTTGCTGGCAAAATTTGCGTACACGTTTCATAGTTTTCAGAAACAACAGCATTATGCTGCAAAAATATTAGTACTATGCCAGCATTATGCCTGATGCTTCAGATATAGTATTATGCTCAAAATTATGCCGGCATAATCCGACAGACTCTATCCAGCGCACTTCCATTCCATCAACAGTCTCAAAAGTCAAATTTACCTTGGCTTCTAAGTACTTAAGGTGGCTCAAACTGGTTTCGACACCTTCAAGAGACTTCCTTATTAGAAGGATTGACACTACAACACTGTGTCACGTATTAGCAATGTTATGGTACCACATGAAACGCCAATTATTGCTGAATAAGATGCGGCCATTATTGTGACGTAATAAGTGACCATGGCAACGGGAAAACCCAGTAAAAACACCCTATATTGAGATGTTAAGATGAAAGTTTGTGCAATGTTTAAAAAAATTCTGTGGAGCAGATTCCATGCCACCTTAAAAAATCAAAAATTTAAGGTGACTCTGAATCCGCTGGACAGTATTTTTTTAAACATTGCAGAAAGTTTCATCTTGGTCTGCCGATCACTTTCCAGCAATAAAAAATGGGGTCACCGAGTTCCTTTCTGAGATACGAGCAACTAAAGCCAAAATATAGGGTGTTTTTACAGGGCTTTGCCATTGGCAGGGTTGCTTATACGTCACAATAATGACCGCATCTTATTCAGCCGGCGATAGTTGACGTTTCATATGGTACCATAACATCGCTAATACGTGACACAGTGTTGTAGTGTCAACCGCTCTAATAAGCGAGTTTCTTAAAGGTGTTGAAACTGTTTTAAGCCACCGACTTTAATAATAGACCCCACGTTCGCATGGTTTATAGGCTGATAAACCTCGCGCGCTGGATGTTGGAATAATTTGAATTCCTCGAGTGTTCTTCCAACATTCCGTACGAGGGGCTTATCATGCCTATAAACCATACAGACGTGCGGTCTATTGCTATTAAAATAATAATTCAGCAGACGCGTCAAATTCTTATGAATTTACTGGCACCTTAGGTTCTTCTAAGGTCAGTAGTTTAATTAATGTTTACTTATTATTACATTGTTGTTAGGTTTTTATTTTATTTTACTTATCGTGTTAAAATAAAGGCTTTCTATTCTATTCTACCTGAGTAAACCATAGCTGATGGACTAATCAGAGGTCGCGCATTGATTTGCTTAGTATGTAAAGTACAATAAATTAATAAACGGTGTCACATAAATGAACTACTCTACAGCATTGGCATAGTGACGCTGTCGCTCTTCGTGCGTGGAGTCTAAGCGGAGTTTCCGTGTTATTACATAGTTGCATGACATTAAGCCGCTACTGGTATAAGGCATGGTCGACGCCCAAATAAACAGTTTGCTTCGTTGGTTGGTTTTACATGTTGCATACATGTTCGTCTCTTCGTCTAGACTTTACTCCTAATCCTTACATTACCAGTGACCAGTGTTGGTTCCGAGCAGAAGCCTAAATGTCTTGACACTCATAAGGAACGCCGGAGGAAGCGAATTATCCCAATTGAAAAAGTAGTCATACAAACCTGGAAGTATAAATATCTGGAGAAAAAAAAATTTAATCGAAGACCTAAAAGTTGTCTGAAAAGTATTAAATACATCATGAAAATAATTTATGAGTTTTATTCCTCAAGCCAAAATATCTAAACAGCTTGCAGTGCAACTAACCAGTTTTCGCCCTACCTCAGACATAACACATGGACTGGATCGGCGATACAATCTCACCAAATTCGATTCCCACGACTACTCTTTTACTTTTTCGTTTCTGTTTCGTTTTGTTTCGTGATCAATACTGACCTCAATCACAAGGGAGCTCTGAAAATGAAAAAAAACTGTTTTCTACGACGCTATAGAAGTCAGCAAAAATGACATCATGAGCCACGAAACAAGTGCATTGCTTACAGCCGTTCTTGTTTTTAAAGCATTCCATGCATCTCCACATTAGAAGTGATTGAATTGAGTCCGCTTTTGCCTTACAGACAGTGGTTTGAAATATATTGACGCCTGGGAAGGTTCCTTGGATATTTAGGAGGTGCTGTTCCGGTTGGAAGCTGATATACCAAGAGGGGGCAAAGACTGGGAATAAATATGCTACGCAAGGTGCCTTCTGGGATAGCATACCGCGGAAGACCGGCGGAAGAAGTCATGGCCAAAAGCGAATCCATCGCTTGGAAAATCACAGTCTAAACCGGTTTGTTACAAAAGGAATACGAGTCTTGTCCTGATAACCATCTCATTTCTATGAAAAAATCTGCAAATATTAACCTCTCACTAACCTAGCGCGAGGGCCGTACTGAGGAATATTGGCCCGAGGTCGTGACAGTAGCTGCGAGGTCCCTACATAAAATACCGAGGGCCAATATTCTCCAGTACAGCTCGAGCACGCTCGGTTGGTAAGTGGTTTATTATGTGGCAATCGGGTTATACATTACTTGCAAAAAAATTTGGACGTTAAAATTTCGGACGTTTTATTTCGGACGTTTAATTTTCGGACACTTTTCCCCTCATTTCGGACAATTTTCGGACAAAAATTTCGGACACTGCGGCGCTGAAACATGCCTAAAGTAAATTTACGACTAAAAGACATGAATTAGACTGAAATAAAATCTGTGAAAATGATAGTTTTACTGTACCTTCAAGGTTTTACAGCCGGATACACCAACGAGAAAATAACACAAACTCAATCAAGCTTATGCCTCAAGCAGTGTCTCAACTATAGAGTTCGGCCCAGAGAGGGAACTAAGGGCTTTGAAGCTTAATGTGGCGTATATTGGCTTTGAATATGTGATGCCGTCGCCCAGAAAGTACTTTTAAAGTTTTATACCATACTGTAAAAATTTCGGACGCTTAAAAATTTCGGACGGTTTTATTTTCGGACACTATTTTTGTCCGAAATTAAAATTGAGATCATTTGTCCAACCCTTAGTTACCCTGATGCGCTAGTAGCGTCTAGCATAGCGGGCATCATTGAGCGGAAGCAGGACTGAGCCCTGAGTGTCAGAGATTTGTAATTGCTGCGAGACCAGTGTCGCCAATGAGAGCGATCGTGCACACCCCCGCTGTGCGTACACATAGCTATTCACTACGGGGACAGTCTGTGAGGAAGGTCATAGTAAGAACACGTAGATTCAATGACTTTGTAACTGTTAATTTTCAGCGATTATTGTTGTATTAGTCTCGCAATGTTCAACTGCCACAAGGATCAGTCAACGAATATTGATTGATTACTTGATTGATTGAAATCCCTTTGTAAAATCGAACCGACAGTTACCATTGTAAAACTTATTTAATAAAAGCTAAAACGCGCCTGGAACACCAAAGCCTCTTTCAGACCAAAACGCGACTTGTTTTAGTTTGAGCTGAATTCTTGCTGACATTATTTGTTGAAAGAAATTTCACGCCCACAACAACTATTAGCTACGACTAGTAATTTCAAAATTATGTAGCCCCACCCTAGTTTTTTATGATAACTATATACTCTTGACGACAATATGAGATTTAGAGTTCACTTTTCAGCTTGGAAATAAAAAGCCGAGGCCTCTAAAGGATTCATTCATCTGAAGGATAGCCGGAAATAAAACGAATAGTCCCGATACAGGCAATTTTTCCAGTGCGTCCGCGGAAAACAGTAAATCCACCCAGAAAACCACTAGAAACATTTTAAGAAATCAGTGCGCGTGGGTGATAATAAATGGGAGAGGTAAGTACCATCCAGAAAATAAGATTGAAGTGCATACATGAGCTTTGGTAAACCCAGTAAAAACGAACAAAAAGATAATTCCTTCACGCAGAGGTGGTGATGTCAACATCCATATCAAATGAGTCCCAGGAAATTACGGGTTTGTAAATCTCTCTCTGTGTAGTCAAAACAAAAATGATTGCTTTGGCGATGCTCTCGTTATTAGTGTCCTCTTTAAGGTGGAGCACGAATGCATTTGAAAGAAGTTGAAATTCCAGTAGGTTGACGTTAGTGTTTGTTAATCTATATACTCCTCAATCCGTTTTTCTAGCGCCCTCCAAAAGTTTTTTTCCTGACGCGCCCAAAACGGATACGGCGAGCGTTTCCAGATCTCAAGAATGGCAGCCACAAGAACAAGAGAATCCGGCAATGCAACCAAACCTGTGCTCAAAGTTCCTAGTCAAAACGCAAAACGCTGAAACCACACTCTGCTTGGCTCTCGTTTTAAAAGTAGCCTTTCTAAAGAAATGTTTTTCAATCCCAACACACTCAGTTTGAAAGCGGGCATTGAATAGCAGGGGAACGAGTGAATGGGTGCAGCGGGAGACGAAAATGAAACTCCCCCCTCGAATGTGTCGAGTTCTCCCCCCTTCAACTTTGTCATAACACCGACAAGATAAAAACGATGAATTTATCAGAGTGCTGATAACAGGAGTCGAACCCGCCATCTTCAGATTACTAGTTCGGATGCTCCATCACTGAACTACTGGAGACTCGATAGAGTTAGGTGATTAAACTAGTTTCTGGCGACAAACGTCCTACATACTTATGCTAGGACCGCGGAAATGGTGCATTAATTCTTTCCGAGTTCACGTCACCTGCCACTTGGAGGTTTACAAGTATGTTATCTCAGCATATTATTTCGGTGATTTCTCTCAGGTTATTTAGTGGACCGGCTGTGAACTAGCCGGCAGCATTTCCACCATAAACAAAGCATTCACCACCGATAGATCTCGCCTAAACAGAACCAATGAAATTGGAGGTTTTAAAGAGCTGCGTGGTCCTGGGCACGTTTTCGTTGAAGTAGGACCTGTTCTGAGTATTCGGTACAACGAATATCCTTAGAAATCTATATTACACAGATATTCAAGAGGCAAATGCCCTCTACCCGCTTTGATAGATGGCTTACCCTTAAAAAAACTGAGGAAACCTGTGCCTTCAAAAGAAAGCTCACGTGTGTACTTTTAATTCAGTTCCATTTTAGCTCGCGCGCATCTGTTTCAGAGGAAAACAGGTGCATGATTGGCTGGCTGTTTGGTTCACTCATTTTCCTTAGAAGCATCGCCGGTGAAAAAAATCTCTCAACGCAGAGACGATCGCACGGGACGATAAGTCCGGTTTTATTTGCCTGTAGTATTTTGCTTTATACGTCAGCTCCCACGTAAACGCCGGCGTGGGGTCTTCAAAAATTGGACATCAACTACTCGCTTGCCACTGAATAAACCTTTTTACAACAACTTTCGCTGAGTGCAATTGACGGTGCTCTTTTAGAGAGATGTCTTGGTCGATATCATGGTCCGGTAAACAACAATAAATTAAAATTGCACTAATTTTGGCAAAAAGCAGCAAAAGGTATGTACTAGCTGTGTACGACTTATTATTTACAGACGGGTTTATTTGAGTTGCCTGACCCTTTCATGTCAAAGTGTGTCCATGCGCCACCCTCCTCCTCCCTGACCGTCTACTACTGTTGCGACAGGAGAGGGGAAGGAAAGGAGAGCTCAGTCAAGAAAAGAGTGGTCAGGGACTGAAGTGAGACAGAAATCAAGAGCGAATTGAAGTCGGGCCGGGTTACGGGGACTCACGAGAGGCCAGCCGTGAGGTTATGTATCCCCAATCGCCCCCTTCTCCAGCCCCTCCTGCTCAGTCCCAACGAACCTATCTTAAATTGCTCACTTAACCGCGCTTACATCATAACGGAACTGTCTCAATA
Source organism: Astreopora myriophthalma (assembly GCA_014634185.1). Lineage (NCBI taxonomy): Eukaryota > Metazoa > Cnidaria > Anthozoa > Scleractinia > Acroporidae > Astreopora > Astreopora myriophthalma. The sequence goes on along the minus strand of BLFK01001071.1, from coordinate 638,814 downwards.
AGTTTATCTGTACTGACGTGATTGTTTTCCATCGTAGACTTCAAGTCGAGCAGTTATTTCCCATCTGTCACCATTTGACACAGCGTTCAAAAGATATGTAAAGGATAATCTCTTCACAAGCATTCGTATGGATAGCCGCCCATACATGACCCGAAAGTACCGCGCGGTGGTTCCATAGTTGACAAGATGTCATACCAATTTTTAGCTATCAACATAAAGGGTTTTCGCTGTCGGTTTTTGCTAGTATTACTACTGGCTTCTCAGTTTGCAAAACAGCCTTCTTTAGATGTCATTTGCCGCTGTTATCAAGGCCGATTCAAGATTCAAGCCTTCCTTTTAATTTACAACTCGGTTTTTACTTAAACAATCGACCTTAATTTGCAATATTTCACGCTCAACTCACTCAGTAATTCAAGGAAGCACGCATCGCTTTTGGTTGAATCTCACTGACTTCAACCTGAATCTCACAGACGTTAAAGAAAGGTCGTTCACTTCAGACTTACCATAATTTAGAGCTTCTTGATAGCAACACTTTCCTTTAGGTATGGCAGGCGTGATAAAGCGTGATATTTTTATCAGTCGGAGTTCATACCTGAGCAAAATGCTTGGCGTTTTCCGACTGTAAACTGAGTCGATTCTTTGCTGCGCAGGTGGGCTCGTACAGCTGGTCGTTGCACTCAGAACCGCGGTGGCGAAACAGATTCACAAAACTACTCAAAACAAAACTCACAAAACACGAAATATGCACAGAAATCTTCAACAAGTTCAACGTAAAGTATAAGGCAGATGAAATGCCGATGTGCGTTTTAATCTTGACTTCTGTTATAATTAACTTGCCTGCCTGCGTTCAGCCATGGAGATAACGTTTTCAATTGGCTTGTTCACTTTTTCTTTCATCAAACACGAAATAATACGGAATTAACTATCAAACGGTAATTTGTAGTGCTAGAAATTCAAGAAAATCTATCTGAGCGTTAGCCTTAGTATGGAAATGAGCCCACACAAGGAAATAGATTAGATCCAAATTAGATCACCGTTGCTCTACCGACTGAGACAAGGCAACTTTAGCAAAGATTAGTCCTTTAAAACTGGTCAGTATAGTCCTTGGCCCTGTACCTTCAGTTCGCAATTCATAATTTTTCTGAGTTAACATTTTACGAAAATTATTTTGACATCGGATTATCATACAAACATTGTAAATTCTTCACGCTTTGCGAACCAGCCTAACCTAGAGAACACCCTGAGAAGGTCTATCGAAATAGAATAGACCTTATCACGGTTTAAGCCGCCATCTTGACGGGTAGGCAAAGCGTAAAGAATCTATAGTGTTTGTATGGGATCCGATGTTAAAATAATTTTCGAAAAAAATGTTAACTCAGAAAAATTATGAATTGCGAACCGAGGGTACAAGGCAGAGGATCATACTGACCAATCCTTCGGGACCAACCTTTTCTTGAAGTTGCCCGGTGGCGTTTTCAATTTTTCGTATATTTGTCTTGTTTTTTTCCCAACAGTTTTCCGCGGACTGAAAATTCCCGCCAAAACAAAACAAAATAAAAAACAAACAAACAAACAAAACAAAAAAAACAAAAACAAAACAAAAGAAACAGACAGATATATGGAAAAATTGGAAACGTTACCAGGTAACGTATAGCGAAGATTAGTCCCTAACAATTGGTCATATAATTAATCCTTTGCCCTGTATCTTAACTTCGCAATTCATAAATTTTTCTGAGCTGACGTTTTACGAATATTGTTTGACATCGGATCGGACAAACACTGTAAATTCTTTATGCTTTGCCCGCCCGTCAAGATGGCACTACATTCCACAACAGTCCAACTACATTTTTTTACAATTATATTATCTAAGTTAGATTACTTAAACAAACCTAACATGAGAACAACCCAAGCAAAACAGACCTAAAAATAGATTTTCTAACAAAGGAAGGGGGTGAAAGTGTGGAGTTCAATGTCCCTTAGCGCTATGAGTCTCCTCGATAACTATACCTTCTAAAACCAGAAAGAATAATTCAAGTGAAAATAGTATAACCTTTTTATGAATAAATTCCCAAATTTGACAAAAGCGCAGTTTGAAGCTCTAGATTGGTGCATCTTCTTTATGAAAGAAGGAGTTTTGTTGACAAAGGAAATGTATCAATTAATAATAATAATAATAATAATAATAATAATAACAATAATAACAATTATTATTATTATTATTATTATTATTATTCCACTATTGCGTCATTTCACCATAAAAGGTCAAAAGAACGCGCAAAATATGAGACCGCAATACACTGTAGTGTCCCGGTTTGACCGGTTTACAACAGAGCGTCATTCGTACGCGCCATTTCTTCACTTTCATTTCAACACTCTTACCAAAACAGAGAAGTCAAAATAACAAAACCTTTTTGTAGTGGAATAATAAAGGGGATTTATTCACCCATTCCGGGGAATAAATTATTTTATGCGGCTTGTTAGTGCCAGTCTCCCGGCAAATGGTTGGGGGTCATCCGGGTATTAGAGCATCCAATATTTAAGCAGATTAGGCCAGGTTACTGTCCTCTTTTCTCGAGCTTGCCGCGCAGTTCACAATTTCCCACCCTCCCACCCTCGGTATGGTAAGTCAAGATCTCTAATATTTGTTTACGGCGGGTACTCCCCCACCTTTGCTGGGAATAATTTTATTGTTTAATGTTTTTCTAAGTAAAAAGTTTGTTATAAAAATAAACGGCCACCTCGGTGGCCAAAAAATGGCATTATGTTTGTCAGTTCTTCCCAGCAACTTCGCACAGCCATCGCATTGAATCCCAAGTTTATACAATAACATAGAGCATAAATCTCTTATTCCATGGTTTTACATATAATGCTCGCGGACATTTTGCTCATTGCTACGCAACTCGCAAAATATCCGCGCGTATTATATGTAAAACCATCCAATAAGATATATTTATTATTTAGACAGGACGTCTATGTCACCTAGGTGCTTCTCAGGAAGACGTGCTTATTAAACTCTTCTAGCAAAGGTAGGAAGGAAATGACATTGTCACTGGTGATTTTAACGTCAAGTTTGTTGGTCAAGATATTATCGATAAGGGTGGCTGAGTTATTGTAGACGCTTGTAGGTTTGCCAATAGTGGGAATAAACAAAAAACTTTGGAGAGAAAATAAGAAATCGTGAGCGTAGCGGGAAGTTTCATCATGGAGGAGGTTTATGTTGAAGTGGCCCATAATATAAATCGGTTTATCTGAAGTGATTCATTTCTCAAGTGTTTCGTCAAAATAATCTTGGAAACGTTGGGGGGAGTTATGTTGCCTGTATATTACACCACAAATGACATTACGTTTTTGCGAGAATTGGATTTCAATCCAAAGTGCCTGGAACACTTCCTCTGATATTTTTTCAAATACTGTATACTTCAGGGAATTATGCACCAATCAATGTTAAGCCCGAGGGAGGGGGGGGGTACCCCGGGCATAATATGTGGCCCACATATGCCCGGGGCATCTGACTTTTTAAAATAATTTTGGGTCAAAATCCCCACCCTAGGGCCGGAAAAATGGGTAAAATCAGATCAAATGTCCGCACCTTTGAGAAATAATTTTATGAATCACTGTTTAAGAAAACGAGTCAAGATATCTTTTAGCTACTTTCCTTTATTCCTTCAATGCTTTGCGTATTGAGGCAAGTAATATGAGTATTTAAGTACAATTTCTTTTCAATAGTAAATTACCTTCAGCTATAAATTGAAAAAAGCAATAAACACACTGGAGCCCTTCTTGTGGTAAATGTTTGAACTTACATCCTCATATTAAAAGTAAGAATTCTACTTCAGAGAGGCATTTAATATTCCGATCCCTATCAATGGAGAGAAAACACTAGAATTCCAGCGCTTGATTGTCTGACAAAAAGTGAAAGTGCAGTCGACTCCCGATAACTTGAATCTTCAAGGTAAATGAAAAAGGTTCGAGTTATCGAGAGTTGAAAACAAACGACCGGAAATAAGAAAAACAAAAACAAACAAACAAAAAAAACCCGGTGTTTACTGTTTCTCTATTCATACAGTATACATTTTAATCAAAATTAATACCGAGAAGTCGAGTGAAAATGGAACTCTAAATTACTGTTGAAATCAGAACGTAAAGTAACCAATGAACCTGAACTGGACTGTGTAATGCAAAACAAAGAATACACGGCTGCTTCAAAATAAATTAACTGTTTTGAACTGCAGTACACTGTTTGTTTTGACTTGTCACGTATTGACGGACGTGGTTCGAGTTATCGAGTCTAAAAATATAAAGAGAATGACCTGAATGAAGTGAAACGAAAATTGCTTCGAGTTACCGGGACGTTTGAATTAACGAGGGTTCGAGTTATCGGGAGTCGACTGTACATAAAAATCCACGCAATCCCCAGAGAGTGAGTTCCATAAACATACAGAAAGTGAATAGGGAGAACTAGCTGTTTCATTCCTAGAAAAACTACTGCCTACTTGTTAGTCAAATCAAACATCCCCACCCCGGAGCCTAGACTCTCAGTCAAATTCCCGAGGGTAGGGAAAGCATAAAAGCCAAATGCCCCACATAAGCCCGGGATTCCGAGCCCCCTCCTCCTTTCGGCCCTCGGGCTTAACATCAATAGGTGCATTATTAATATACAACCCAACACCTCCAGATGCTAGAGGTGTCGGAACGTATTAAAAAACATAGCCAGTTATGCTTGAATCAAAATCTATATCCCTTGCGTTATTAAGTTTTGCTTCAGAAACTCCGATAACACTAAATTCATAATCCAACTCATCAAGTATATGAACCTGAAAGGTTTCAAGGTTTCGCTTGAGACTTCTAACATTGTTGTGTAGTATGCAGAAACTTAAATTGCTAACATTTTCGGGAAATTCGCATTTGAATTTATTAATTAAGCTGTGCGGAGATAAATAACGACTCTGTATACGGTGATTGTAAAAATTAAGATCAGAATTAAATTAAGGCTTCACCCGCGTAATAGACTGAAAAGATCTAGATCATAAATACTAGAAAGCGTTTCCAGGTACTTTTTGGACGGCAAAGAGGAAGATAAACTACTGTTGAAGTGACCACGAGCTAAGCAATTGTTCTGACCGAAGTATGGTAGCTCATGAATAAAGGAATGCATACTTTCAGAATTTTGCCAACTGTTCACTGTATCCAGTGCTCTACATATAATTTAGTAATACTTATCTAGATTGACGAGATCAAGCATCCCCAGCTAGTGTTCGCAGGCAGTCAGTGTCAGTTATTTTCATCGCGCGGAGACCCTCATCTTCCCCTAGGTAAATAGTGGAGTTCTTAGCCCCCCAAAAGCGATAATGATTTCGATCTTTAAACTTCTTCGCTTCAAAGAGCAAATTCTGCTTTTTGGGGGCAAGATGATCGAAGATTCTTACGCTGCCAGGGACATCTAAAGCACTGCCTGACAAACCAATATTTGCCAGATTAACTTCAGAGGCACGCTCACGAGCTTCCATAACTTTCCCTTTTGTCAACCCCCTTACAAATTTGCAAATGACAGGTTTGGGGCCTTCTCTTTCATGCCTCTTCGGTACGTGATGTGCTATATCGATGTCTTGTAAAGATATTTCAGCTCCCATTTCTCGAAACAGCTTCGCACAAAGAGAACTTGTTTCGAACGCGGACTCTCACTGGTGCTTTTTTTCCAATTAGTTTGATATTAAACCGATAACTGTATTCCTCGGCTTCTTCAATGGCGTTGCTAAGACGTTCCACCTGTGTACTGAACTCATTTAATCGACGGCTAATTCGCCTGAGTTGTTCTTGAGCACTAGAATTTGCGATTGACAAGTCATCATACTCTTCGTTTAGATATTGCAAGCTTCTTGTAGTTTCAGCGCCGTCGACGTTCTGACTGTTGTTTGCAACTCTTGCAGCTCCTTCGGCTAGAAACGTCTCTTCCTAGACCTTTATCTCCTTGGATAAAGCGTCAATTTGATCCTTTAAGGACTGATTCTCCTGTTTACGTGAAGCAACCGATTCTCGTGGCATAATTTATATGAAGCGTTTGGAGAATGAATTGAACTGAATCGTTGTAATGAATTGAAGCGTTTGGCAAGACCTTACCTTTTTAAGGGGAGATCCTTTGATTTAAGATTACACGATTACAAAAGTTAATATCAGCGATAGCTATTTGTGTCAGAGTTTTCTTTCTCAGCTTTTTAGAACTAGTATTTAATACGAATGTAATATTTCATTTGTTTTATTGCATAAGTATTTCTAGGTATTACTTGTAAAGCGCCATTGGACAGAAATGCGAAATGTCCCTTATGTAAAAATAAAATTATCGTTATATATTGTTATTATTACTGCGGATTTGAAATGTTTTCAGCATTGCATTATTTGTTACGAATGATAATCGCAACTTAAACTGTACGGAACAGTCAAGTATCTTGACAAATGTATTCCCATTCAGTTGTACTGAACGTGCAGATATATACTACAACTTCAAAACATTTTGCTGATTCCTTAAATACGGAAACAAATACATAGCTGCTCTGTTTGCGCCAAGTGATACCACGACGTATTTTGCACACGCACAGATAGAAGGTAATTAGCGATAACAGCGGAACACTTATTTTTCGAAGTATATCTCTGTCTAAGAGAAGCCGTAAGGTTGGTGTTGCAACGTAGGGTGGATAAGATGTCGAGTAAAAAAGAAAAAGCAAAAAAAAAAACAAAACAAAAAAAAAAACAAAACAAAAAGTTCATTTTGAGCCCAATAACGGATTCAATAACTCGCATTCTTGATACCATTTAGCCTTGTTTATCGATACCGGTAATTTTAAGCAATTGTCTCATATATATGAGACAATTGCTTAATATGTGCTCTCATATATGAGACAATTGCTAAATTTAAGCAATTGTTTCATATATGAGACAATTGCTTAAATTGTCCAGAAAGTGTGAGGATCACTTCTTCAATGCAGAAATGACTTTTGTCGGGCATGTTGTTTATTTACACCCTTGCAGTGTCATTTGCGCCCGGCCCTCGCTGCGCAAATAACACTGTGCGAGCGCAATTGAACAATATTCCCTCCAAAATTTACATATATAATCGGCCATCAGTGATACAAATAGTGATATAAAAGTTCCCAAAATAAAATTAAGAATAGCATGGGATTAAGTCGTAAATTAGAGTAGCTAATTAAAATAATATAAATACATAGCTGCTCTGTTTGGCGTTACAAGTGACACCACGACGTATTTTGCACACAGTAGGAAGGTAATTAGCGATAACAGAGGAACACTTATTTTTCGAAGTATATCTCTGTGTAAGAGAAGCCGTAAGGTTGGTGTATACTCTTTACAGATACTCTTCAAGTGTAGCTCCCAATTAACGACGGACATTGTCCACACAATTGGAATCAAACTATTAAATTATATACATTAATTTTGGAGCGAATGTAATTCAATTGCGCTCGCACAGTGTTATTTGCGCAGCCGAGCGAGGGCCGGGCACAAATGACACTGCAAGGGTCTAAATAAACAACATGCTCGACAAAAGTCACTTCTGTTATCATTATTATCAATAAACAAGGCCAAATGGTATCAAGAATACGAGTTTCAATGATGAAGAAAGAACTATTGAATCAGTTGTTGGGCTCAAAATGCATTTGTTTTTGTTTTCGTAGTTAATTTTTACTCGACATCTTATTCACCCTACGTTTAAACACGCACACAAATTAAATTGTCCAAAAAGTTTAAGGTCGATAGTTCTCACTAACGGGTAAGAAATTCAGTTACAATTTTTTAATATGCTCTGTTTCAATCTAAACTCAAGCAATAATCGGCCATCAGTGATACAAATAGTGATATAAAAGTTCCCAAAACAAAATTAAGAACAGCATGGGATTATGTCGTAATTAGAATGGCTTTAGATTATAGTAAGTTCGGCAAGAAATTTAACTTTGTTATCGAAACAGTAATGCCTGTTACTTATGGTTACTAGGAGAATTTCTCATCCCGAAAGTATTTTTAATAACAGCGAGGCAGCCGCTCCTTAAGAATGCAATTACCAAAGAACAGAAAAAGGAAAAACTGTTATATATCACAGCAGACCTCGCACAGTTTCAACTGAGTCGGTTTGCCTTCTAACTTGTTGGTGTCCGCAACAAACGTAAGCTGAGGTAAGACTTTTACTCTAGAGATGTAAAAACTGGATTGGTCATCACATCAATTTTTGCTGGTAAACCCGGCTTATCTTGTGCAAGAAGAGGTAAAACTGTTTTTGAGTGCAAACATAGGTCAGTTTGCGCGATCTTCGCCTTTTGTATCCTCTGAAAGATTTATAAGAGACATTCTGTGTAAAGAAAGACTAAAAAAGTGGCAATTTGTACCATGTTACCACGTTAATCAAGTTTAAGTAAGTCCGACTCTCTACGTCCCTTTGATCCCGTTGTTGAGTGCAAACTGTTTTTGAGTGCAAACATAGGCATTTAGCGGGGTCTCCGCTTTTTGTATCCTAAAGATTTAGGTTTATACGTTCATTAGTCTTTCGATCAAATAGCGCGGAATGTTGAGGAAAATGCCCAGCTTAAAGATCATGGCCAATCTTACTTGAAATTACACTCATATCAATGGTCGGAAAAACGTATGTATGGCCTGAGCAAGAATCGAGCTTATACGTCCCCCTGTTGACCACTCGGCTACTATCTCATTGGGGAACGATACCGGGAGCATACCATTAAAACCGCATAGGGAACCAAAATGGACATGAAATGACTTAAAAAATGGTAAAATAATAACCTGATAGAAAACTTAAGTTTCTATGAAATCATTCATGGAGTTTGAACTTTTTTAACTGACTGATATAATCTGTCATTTGATATTGTCGATGGAAGTATTGAAAGTTTTGTTCCGTTTACTTCTTGGAATACTTCAGCGCTTTGAGCCGTCGGTCGACATTCACTATCCTTTCAGGCAATGGGCCGGGACAAGACTGCAGTCAGTTTTCAAAATGTGGGAGCCTCAAATTTTAAGGTCAGCCATTTAATACTGATCATTACCCTTCTTTGTCCATCGTTGACAGGGAAACTGAGTTTGCTTGAATTATCATGAAGCTCTATCCGATGTTGTTCCTCTTAGCCACTGCCGTCCATGCATGCAGCGCAGTTTCAGAGGTAAGATCTCTTTAGGTTTTGCTCCAGTTTGATTCTGCCGCGTTACCGGTGTTACCGGGTAAATTGCTAGCAAATATTGCGCTTCTTTTAGCCAATAAAGTTTCTCAATGTGCGTTGCGATATTCTTCTAGTGCTCCATTCTAAGTAGCCTGAACTTCAGCCGCCTCCCCCCCTCACTAAAGGTGCTCGCACACAAGGGGTCATTTTGCAGCTACACGACTCCGGAACATGTAGCAGTTTTAAAATCGTATTCCATACATATAACGCGGCATAGAGCGGAAACCTATGGTGGGGACATGAAGCACCGACCAAATTACAACATGTACGCACAGAACAAACTGTACCATAAGCATGTCCCTGGGACATCTATCCATTTTACTCACACACTACGGGGCATTTTACAGGCATGTGTACCGGGGATACACAGCGGGAACAAAATCACAACTAACACAGACAGTTAAGCACATAAGCGGGAACACATCTCAGGGACTTGCAGCGGCGGTATGTTCCTGTTTCGTTCACAGGGGGGCCGTAGCAGGCGCCTGTATCTTAGGCGCACAGCAGGGACAACATCAAATTGCACACATACATTCGCAACTGCAGCCAACACATGTCCCGGGGACATGAAGCTGCAGTCAACTCCTGTTTCATACATGCGAGTGGAAATGTAGTGGGCACTTTTATAAGGAGCTCACAGCAAGGACAAAACTTATTTACGCACACACATTCGCAGCTGCAGTTATTACGTGTCCCAGGAACATGCAGCCGCAAGCTGTCGCATTATCTGAGTTCTTCGTGCCGCACGATTTCACACCGGTGTTTTGTCACTGCAACATGTCCTGCCAAAGTTCATTTGGTCGAACTTCATGTGGCATGTTGCAGCAACGAATGTTGCAAAAAGGACGTTTTTTATCGTGTGAACAGCTCGGGAGTGTGCGCCCGCAGCTTACTGAGAGATTTAACCAATCACAGGCAGCAAAGAAACGGCAATACGATACTTTCATGCTCACGCACTTGCGATAAACACACAATTGCACGAAAATAGATGGATAATTACATTGTTTTGAAATGCAATAAATAGGGAAGCAACGTTTTTTCAGTTGACTAGTCATGATGGCGGTGCGTGAAGTTGCCAGGAGGCGTAAGTTCATGTTGCTGATTTTGATGCAGCTTTTAGACGACGACTCTCCTACCACTATCGAACGACAAGTGTGGACTCTCGGGTGGATAAAACGAAGAGGGGAATTGGGGGCCTATCATACCCTGTTTCGAGAATTAGCGGCGGAAGAAACCATTGGATTTGGCGAGTACACGAAGATGCCTCATACCAAGTTCCTAGCATTAGTGGAGGCTGTAGGGCCCCTTTTAACAAAGCAGGAGACCCATATGAGGACATCTACTGCGCCAAACGAAAGACGGACTTGCCCTCGCTATCAGATACTTGGCAACAGGAAAGACGTTTCAGTCCCTTTCCTTCCAGTATCGGATTGGCAAGAGTACTGTCTCAGATTGTAATGGAAGTATGCAACACGATTAACCAAGTTTTGGGAAGACAACACTTAAAAACGCCCAACACCGTTGAAAACTGGCGCGAAATTTCAACTTCATTCCACTCTAGGTGGAATATTCGAAGTAACATAGACGGAAAACGAAAGTGTTATTGCGTTAATCATGCCGGGACCGAGTTACGAGTGCCTCTACGCAGATGTAGGCACCAACGGGCGGAACTCAAACGGACACGCATGGGCACGGTGCTCACTGAAGAGGGCTTTGGACAGCTCAGACAATCCGGTTAACATACCTCCTCCTTCCCCATTGCCCGGATCTAGCAAGGCAGTTCCTTGTCTCATAACAGCAGACGAGGCGTTTTCTTTGGCAAGCTACGTGCTGAAGAGATATCCTCGAAAAAGCCTTATAGTCGAGGAAAGAATTGCTAATTATCGGATACCTCAAGGACGAAGGATTTCCGAGAACTTCCTGGGAATCTTAGCCAATAGATGGCGCTGTTTCCGGGCCCCCTACCTTCCCTTTTGAGCCCTGTCAAGGTACAAAAAGTAACGATGGCCGCACTAACCCTTCACAACGGGCTGAACAGCAACAGATTCAGTAGGAAAGTGTACTGCCCTCCCGGTCTGACTGACAACGAAGATCTTGTCATCGGGAAAATCATCCAAGGCCTTCGGAGAGGCGACTCACCTCTCGAATCATTCGTATTCCTTCAGCACAATTACAACAGAGGCGCCAAAGAAATGCACCAGGAATATACAAGATGGTTCAATGATGAAGGCGATGTACCATGGCAAAGGAAAATGTGTGGACTTTCGCGGCTTGGAGTTCTTTTTAGAGACCCAAAATATAGGTATAATTGTAACGGCATTGTGACAGTTAACATGAAATTTGCGTGGTATGCATTCAAGCGAGAGCAGAGTTTGTAGTTTGCAAAAATGATGATCATAATACAACATACAAACCGATTTGTGTTAAAAAATATCCTTTTCCTAGAAAAAAAAAATAACAAAAACAAAAAAAAAAACAAAAACATGCAAACCAAAGAAAAACGTTTGTTGTCATTTGATTTTTTAATCATTTAATTTACAGGAACAAATGCATTGCGCATAACAATCAGGGTTATGCACTAAATAGCCCTCATTTACTTTGAATTTTCTGTTTTCTAATCAAAGTCCGGCTGGAATGCTTGGTTCCTGTGAGAGTTTTCAACACCAAAGGATGGTCGTGACGGCTGTTCGGCAGACTGCATATGTGTGCCACCATTGAGATATGGGTAACCCAGGCGGAGTGATGTTGGAAGCGCTAGCATAGCTTGTGTCACTGCAGCTCAAGCCAGAAGCGAGGCTACAGGGGTAGTCAACTCAACTGAATAACTTGTGCTGTTGGCCTTTTCTAGCTCATCTTTTTCCTCGAATTCAAAAAGTACATCTGAAATGCACTTCTTGGCTCGCCGAAATGTGGATGGAGCCAGTTTGGACGATGTCAATCCAACGTATTTTCCAAATACATGTGCTTCGTTGGTCTCGTGTGCCGGGGAGTCGCCGTTAGCAGGGTAGGGCGCTTTAATCGCCACTACTGCGTGCTCAAATAATTCTTGTTTCTTGTTTTCCATGTCATTTCGTTCTTTCTTTTCTTGGCTGACGAGGGACCGGATATCGTGTCGATGGTGTCGTCTGTGTCATCGCAAATGCTGTTGGTGAACTGAAGATGCCCGTAAAACTCCCATGAAGACCGATGCACGTCATTGGTACCTGAACCGGATGGTTTCTTTTGGACTTTTCCGTGTTCTTGCCTATAGACCTTGAGCAGGCTCTTCCGCTTTCTCTGAATGTCCTCTTTCGTATATATATCTTCCAGCTCCCACGGCAATCCAAAAGTAGGTCTTTGTTGCTGTTCGTGTGATACTCAGGGATATTGTAGTTCCATAGGCACTCGTTGTTGTGGTAAAAAGAAATAAGTGTCTCTGCAACAAACAAATAAAATAGATTAATATCATTGAGTTACTTTTCAATCTGTCAATTTAGGGGTGGACTATTTAACAATTAGATTATGAGCTCGAGATTTCTATGAAGTGATAGTTGATGAGGCCGAAGGCCGAATCAACTATCGCTTCATAGAAATCGAGAGCGAATAATCTAATAGGCCATTTCCGAATTGCTGTTTGCCTCTGTTTCAAAGCGAGTCTTGGTACTAAACCATTCAAACGATAATGAGTTTGATTTGCATGAAAATACAAAACTCATTTGCATTTGAATGGTTGTGCACCAGGACTCGTTTTGGAACCGAGGCAAACAGCAATTCGGAAATGGTCTATTGTTTTAGTAGAATTCTGACTGAAATTAAGGCAAATAACGGTTTCCAATGATTTTCCCACGCATTATTGAACTTCACCCTTAAACAAAGTTGCACGTATCGAACTGTCCTTGGCAAATTTGCAGTTGTTTACGCGCGTACCCGCTTTTTCAATATTTTCAAGTTTTTTTAACTTACGGTTTCTTGACTTTAAAAAGTCAAGAAACCGTAAATGTGCTCCTTTTAGTCTTCTCAGGAATTTAATTAGCTGTCTACATCTAAAATTCCTTCCAAAACTTCGGAAAAACTACAAACACATCGCACTTTGTAGACGACCGGCAGCCACTGTACTCTAATGGCTGATAGTATATGAGTAGCTCAGCCAATCAGATTGCAGCATTTGCATTAGTATACTAGTAGAATTCTACTAATAGTAGTCAGGGGAGCAGGGTTGGCAGTAGTGGTGAGAGCGTTCGCCTGCCACCTATGTGGCCCGGGTTCGATTCCCGGTCTCGGCGTCATATGTATGCTGAGTTTGTTAGTTTTTCTACTCTGCGTCGAGTGGTTTTTCACCGGTTTTCCCGTCTCCACAAAAACCAACATTTGATTTGATTTGCTCTGATTTCAGTTGATTTCTAGTCTCCCCAATCAGTAGAGCACTCGTGCTCGGCTAAATAACCCTGAGACTGAAATAAAGTGATCATTATTATGGGGGAGGGGGGGAGGTCGCAATTCCAGATTCCTGCACGTTCCTGGTAGCCCCTCCTTCCCCCCCCCAAGAAACAATCCTACCAAACTATACTGCCACCCCTCCCCCAATTTCTAATGGTGTTCCCCTTATGTTCGAACTCGATCTTCGCTTGAGTGGCACATTCTGCGGCAAACAGAGCTATACTTGCCCCGGATGCTTAGCTTTCTACATAAACCAGAAATACCCTAAAAATAAGATTCGGAGCTCAAAACTGCGCACTATTGTAGGGGTGCCTGTACGTTGCTCGCTTTTTGACTGGAGTTGCATTTGCTCCCACAAAATCGAATCATAGGCATCCGCAATCTTATACCAGTACATTTGTTGTAATTACATGTATATCGCTCATGAATTCAATCCGAATAACTGATTTGGTTACCTATTTCTTCCGCCGTCCAAACCAGATTATCCTCGTCCGAATTTTGAAGTGATGCTCTTAAATAGTTCAGGTCTTCCCAGAAAGGCCAGTTTATTTCAATATCCTCTTCCTCCTTTTGCTTTTTCAAGTATCGCAACACTGAGCTCCTCAAACTGTGCCATTTCGCCTTCAAGTCCTGTGCAGACCTCGGAGGGTTGGTCTTTTCAAACCGAGCGATAAGTGGCGCCATGGCTTTCTTTGTCTTTGTTTTGTTTCAATTTTCTTTCAGTCGCTTGTCCCATAATATAGGATTTTCCTTGTAAAATGAAATCAGCATTCGTGTCGTGCTTGCACTCCATACCGAGCCGTCCGATATTTCAGCAACTTCTTCCTCTTCCCTTCCCTGCTTTCCGCCTTCCGCCATAGCTCAACGGGGCAATAACTGGACTGACTTAGTACAAAACATTGCTTCCCTATTTTTTTGCATTTCAAAACAATGTAATTATCCATCTATTTTCGTCCAATTGTGTGTTTATCGCAAGTACGTGAGCATGAAAGTATCGTATTGCCGTTTCTTTGCTCCCTGTGATTGGTTAAATCTCTCTTCAATTCTATGGCAGGAATGCCCCGACCGGAAGCTTGGAAATTCCTCACAAGACTTCACTGTCACATAAAACAATTTGTTTCCTTTGCGAAATAGATTTCCTATCACCTACTACCACTGCCGCGCGTATTCAGTATACTCAGCACGTGATCTCAAGCACGTGGCTACGAAATTTGTCCAGATGTTAATGTGGTCAGCCACGTAGGCATCCTACGTAAAAACTTCTCCAAAATTTGCTTTTCCCGCTCTACTTCACCCCCAGAGGTATTAGAAGGCCATTGGTTGAAAGAAAAACATATATCTGTACTTGGGAAATTCTGACCAAAATTAGTCGCGGAGCATAGAATAGTACTTGATTGCTGTTCTGACTTTGTCTTTCTGTGATCACTCTGTTATGTTCTTTCGTGCTTTTAGTCCAATGGCTATACAAAAGTCAAAATTGAAACGGAAATGGAGACGAAAAACCCGAGTGCATGGAAGGCTGATTGAGAATCTTCAAAGTAATCGTAAATTGTTGAACCTGGCACATGCTCCGTCGTTTGACCGCTGTGAAGACGCCCCTTCTCTTTTCGTCTCTGCTGGTCAAGGGAAATAAGAATTATTTGTAGGAGTGAGATTAGACAAAATTGTTCACACGTTTGTGCCTTTGCAGCCTCAACATGTCTGCGGTCAAGGACCATCTGGTGAGCCCGGGACACCAGGAAATCCCGGTAATCCAGGAATGCCCGGCAATCCAGGAATGCCGGGTCTACCAGGAACCTCCGGGTGTTTTGCACCCTGTGCTCCGCGGCGATGGAAGCAGTGCCACTGGACGTCTGGCGGGGATGGCAAGGACAATGGGAAAGTACATGTGAGGAAAAAGGCGACTCATACATTAAGCTAGTGACACAGCATCAACATATCGTGCAACATTTGTTGCTCAAGGCATGTTGAACGATGTTGCAGAGACTTGTCGAAAGTAATAGGTCTTGTCTCTATTTTTGTTCAACTGCATTCAGCAACGTTCAACATCGTGTGTTCAATGGTCTATTTCAACATTCAGCATGGCATGACACACTGTTCAACATTTTTTGCGCAAGAGCTGTGCATGCACAGGTGTGTTGCAAACTGATCTTATGGTGTGTTCTTAATAAACACAAAGGTGTGTAATTCTTACACACCTTATGTGTTTCCTCACACACATTGGTGTGTTTTCTTGAACCTTGAAAAACTGTGAAAAGGTGTGTCACCACTACACACCTTGGTGTGTTAGGGTACTCATAAGGTGTGTTAGGAAAAGACACCTTATTTAAGAGTGCAACATTTGTTAATCACACGCCTTAGCCATACAATAAAGAAAAACTGACCGTTCTGTTTAATTTTCTACAGTTCAACAAGCGTTACTTGACTTGAAACAAGAGAAAACAAAGCGGCAAGAGAGGGCATCCTCATACATGCATAAATATGTCTCAAGTTATT
>BLFK01001071.1:615172-617672 GCA_014634185.1 Astreopora myriophthalma | reverse complement strand
GATAAAAACTCAAACGCGACCGAGAGTCAGGATGATGTGCTTGATGACATTGCTCAATCACTCGACGAGGCCGAGCGAACCGCAGAACCGGTCTCGGAAAAGCTTGCAAACGTCGCCAACAAAAGCTGGCTTCACAAACTTAGCGATGACCAGCTGAAAGCAAAAGTCGAGAAATATCATCGCCCAGCCAACTGTGGCAAAGTTGTTGTCCCTAAAGTCAACGAAGAAATTTGGAACAAGCTTCCTAGGACAGCACGAGGGAAAGATCTCAAGTTTTCCCGCCTTCAGACAAACCTGACTAAGGTTGGCCACATTGCTGTGAAATCCACAGATTTACTGCTTAATTTAAAAGCTAAAGGTGATAGCACCTTTGCCGGGAAGTTTAATGAGCTCGTGGTAATGACCACGGATGCTATCGTTTTGTTAGGCCATGCTAGCTTTGAACTTTCGCAGCTTCGCCGGGAGGACATCAAGCCGCACCTTCACAAGGATTATGGCGACCTTTGTTCTGCGAACGTGCCTGTGACAGAGCACCTATTTGGCCGCGATGAACTGCAGACCCAGTTGACCCACATTCGAGCTACTAATAAGATTAGTAACACAACGAGTACCTCCAATCATTCAAGGCGTAACTGTTACGGCCAAAGCTTCGGCCAGACTGGGCCTAAACAACATAACCGGCCTTTTTTATCGCCAGCGACGCCGACACAGAGTCGGCAGCACAAGCCCAAGCCATTTTACCCTCGCACGAAGCGTGCCGATCAACAACAGAGGAAGTAGAACTAGAACCCTTTGTTGACCTATTACCAGAACTTGAGGTAAGCAATTATAGCTCAACGCTACCATATCTTGTGGAGTATTACAAGTTTAGGGTCGAACATTTTCAAGCTGGTCAGATTATCAACTATGTTGATCAATGGCGGAAACTGACCGCGGATCCAGAAATTCTGGAAGCCGTCACTGGCCAAAACATTGAGTTTTATCAAATTCCTGTACAAATTAAGCCTCCATTCCAACCAAAATGGTCTCCAGAGGAAGCAGGATTTATTGATTCTGAAATTCTTTCACTGCTTGAGAAAGGTGTTATCCAGCAATCGAAACACGAGCAGGGTGAATTTATTTCATCGGTCTTTTTGCGTCCCAAGAAAGATGGTTCCTATCGCATGATCTTGAATTTAAAATCGCTGAATCAGTGCGTAGTTTACCACCATTTTAAAATGGATACAATATGGACTGCTGTGACGATGATGACACGTGGATGTTTCATGGCATCTATTGATCTTAAGGATGCGTATTACTCGGTCTCTATATCTAAACAGGACCGAAAATACCTAAAATTTACCTGGAGGGGCAATTTGTATGAGTTTAATTGTTTTCCCAATAGATTGGCGTGTTGCCCCAGAAAATTCACAAAGCTTCTTAAGCCTGCGTACTCCACACTCAGACAAATGGGTCACTTATCAGTTGCCTATATTGATGATTCATATTTACAAGCTGATACTTATGATCATTGTGTCGAAAATGTTATTGATACAGTTACAATGTTTAACAACCTGGGACTTGTGGTGCATCCAGAAAAGTATGTCTTGGTCCCTACGCAGCAACTGGTATTTCTAGGTTTTATATTCGACTCTATTTTGATGAGAATCTCTCTCACCCCAGAGAAGGCATGAAAAGTTAAGAGTGCCTGCCAACAGCTTGCAGATACAGTTCTACCTTCAATAAGACCAGTAGCTCAAGTGTTGGGGCTACTAACATCGAGTTTTCCGGGCGTAATGTACGGGCCCCTGCATTACCGATGGATTGAAATTGCAAAAACCCAGGCCCTACACCAGTGCAAGGGTAACTTTGATAGCCCCATGTCCCTATCACGGAGGCAATCAGTGACCTTCGATGGTGGATTGAGTCAATCGACACAGCATTTAACCAAGTCAGCCATGCTGTTTCACAGATTACCGTGACTACTGACGCCTCAAAAACAAGGTGGGGGTGCACCTGTCAGGGTACTCCCACAGGCGGGTCTTGGGCTGCAGACAAAGCAGAAAATCACATCAACTACCTCGAGACAACGGCGGTTTTCCTCGGCTTAAAGTCATTCTCTGATACAATATCCGCGAAATCAGTCACTGTCCTTACTGATAACACTACTGCAGTAGCATGCTTGAATCAAATGGGAACCTGCCACTCCAACACTATTAATAAATTAGTCATTGATATCTGGGAGTGGTGTATAACACACAACATCTGGATAACTGCCTCTCACATCCCAGGCATACACAATAGTGCTGCAGACTCTGAGTCACGCAAAACACGAAGGGAGACTGAATGGAGCCTAAATTCCACAGTATTTCAAAAAGCTATAGATGAAGCCCACTTCCAGCCAGATGTGGACCTGTTTGCCTCTCGGCTGAATTAAAAATGCAAAAGATATGTTTCTTATCAACCAGACCCTGGGTCATATGCTGTTAATGCTTTTTCTATAAAGTGGACAAACCTTGCT
>BLFK01001071.1:567378-571936 GCA_014634185.1 Astreopora myriophthalma | reverse complement strand
TTTTTTTCCCCCCCCCCCCCCTTCCCCACCTCACATTATTTCTTAGTACTTTTGTTTTCCTTAGGATTTGATAGAAGCCTCCTCTTGGGGACCGACGTGTAGGGACAGAAGACGTACAATCGTGCAGCAAGTTTTAGCTTCTAAAGCCAATTCTTCTGTTAAAAAATATGTTACCCAGTATAGGCATTTCACCGCGTACCTTAGGTCCAGAGGCGTGAAATTAGTCCTGCCTTGTGTTAGTCTACTCGTCTCAGAATACTTGTCTTATCTTCATGAAACTAAAAAATCTTAGGCCGGGTTCAAACGTCGAACTTCACATGTGCCGAATCTAATGCAAATGCGAAAAATCTATTGTTCTCGCTCATTTTGTATTATATTCGGCACATGTGAAGTGCGACGTTTGAACCGGGCCTTATGCTGTCGTTTTGTCGGCGTTCTGTGCGTTAACGTGGGTCCATGATCTTATTCCTTATGGAGCCCATTACCCCCGACATGATATATCGTATTTGTGTTCAGTTTGCCCACGAAGGCAGTAATCTTAAGGATTTACATACAGCTTTACTTTTTGTCTTAGGATTTTATGGTCTCTTTAGGATCAACGAGCTACGGGATGTGCAAGCTTCGGATATTCTACTTCAAGACGATCACCTACAGATTAATGTTGAGAGTAGGAAAACTGATCAATGTAGGCAAGGTAATAAAGTATTTATTGCTAAGAGTGGCGGTGCTACATGTCCTCACTCATTATTGTCAAGATATCTTTCCGCAGCTAGCATTGATCTCAATTCATCAGCTTACATTTTCAGAACACCGCTTCAACCTCTTAGGAAGGACAATTCGTATACTTTAGGCCATAGGAGGCTCAGCTATACTAGGTGTAGAGAATTAGTTAAGGAATCACTTTTGGCTATAGGAGTAAATTCGGTCAGTTTTAGCTCTCATAGCCTTAGATCCGGTGGCGCAACGTTTATAGCTGACAATCTAGCGAAGTCAGGTTCTTCTGACAGGTTACTCATGCTCCACGATCGCTGGAAATCAGAAACAGCTAAGAATATGTACATCAAGGATTCCTTAGACAGTAGATTACAATTGACCAGGTTGTTCCCTACCTTTGGCGTAGAAGAAATGTAACTTATTTTTTCCTTTTTCCTACTTTATACAGATATAGCTTTATATATTCTCGTAACTTAAATACTTTGGCGTGTATAGCGTGTAATGGCATTAAAGCATCGTCGGGCAAGTGTTCTCACTCTGCCTGCCTTATAGTTTGTGTCTTTTTGTATGCGTCAGCGTTCTGGAGAAGGAAAATATTTTTCCTTCGGGCGAACGTAGTGAGGGAGTAGGAAATTTGTGGTTTTCCGTGACGTGTGTTATTTTATATTAAAGAGCTACTGTTGAATTATTCGTATTTCAACGGCCCTAATTAGTCTTTAATACAATATGCCCTTCTCCATGCTATATTCTTTTTGAAAACAAATATATCGCAAAGTAATAATTTATTTACTTCTAAGCTCACACCACGCACGCAAGACACACACACGCGCACACACACTAACAGAATGCAATCAAGATAGTAATACTGGGCAAGACTGATATCTGTTAAAAAAAAAAATGAAAGGGATCATATTAATTACCAGTTGAACAGCGTGTTATGATATTATCTTGTGAACCCGAATTAGTTAATCGCTATGCCTCTGCTAATCGCTATGCCTCTCTTAAATTAAACAAGGCGTAGAGGAAACCATCACACATCCTATTTAAAAGTCAAGTTAGTTGTATATGAAAGGCTGAGATAAGACGTAAGATGAATATTTATAAAATAATTAGGATAGTACGCGCGCTCTCATTGGTCAAGAGGTGTGTTTAGATGAGAGTGTGTAAACACGGTTGTGACATCACACGAATTTCGATTGGTTGTGTTGTCAAACGCGCGTTTTGATTGGCTGGTAGGAAAGATGAGCGTGTATCGAGAAAACCTGTTTCAGTCAAGAAGTAAAATAAACAGCAGTTTGCTTCATTTGTTGAATTATTTTAGAAATATTTTATAAAAGCAATAGAGGACCTTTTTCCATGTTTACATAGCCTCATGTAAAAACTCGAGGGGCTGGGAGAATTCTCGACAGTTATGCAAACCCTCGACTGCGTCTCGGGTTTGCATAACAGTCTCGAATTCTCCCAACCCCTCGTCGTGTTTACATGAGGCTATGTAAACACGGAAAAAGTCCTCTATAGCTTAATTAATAACCCGAACGTGTACCATCACGGTGACTGAACAAACACAAAGAGTTATGCCAACACATTTGCATAACAGTCTCTAATTCTCCCAAGCCCTCCTTGTGTTTCCATGAGGCTATGTAAACACGGAAAAAGTCCTCTATAGCTTAATTAATAACCTGGACGTGTACCATCACGGTGACTGAACAAACACAAAGAGTTATGCTAACACATTGTAGAGCCTGCTATTGTCTATGACCGCATACGTGAGTGAAAGAAATGATTATGAAGTGCGAGATGGAAAAGAACTGAAGAATTGATCCTCACATTTTCTGGACAATTTTAGCAATTGCCTCTTATATGAACTTGCAAAATTCAAGTGACTCCAACGGGATTCGAACCCACAACCTCTGCGATGCCGGTGCAATGCTCTTACCAACTGAGCCATGAAGCCACACAGTTGAGAGCAAGTCAATTTGTTGGGGTCGTGCATGTTTCTAACCCATGTTTCAAGTGCATATAAGAGACAATTGCTTAAGTTGTCCGGAAAGTGTAAGGATCATTTCTTCAGTTCCTCACGTCAGTGTTGCCGCGAGATCAATCAAACTCGCCTAGGCGTGCCCGGTGAACATGACCATTACAATACCAAGGCCGCCAAGGTGGCTGCACAAGCACAAATAGCTGCGTCAACATCAAGAAAATAACACCAACACGATAGGGTGCTTTCGATTGGGAAAGCTGAATTTAGATTTTAAAATCTGGATCTTTTGGATTTCCAATCGAACATAAAATCCGAAAACGGATTTCGATTTCGCTGCGGATTTCATCAATTGAAATCCTTGCCCGATATTGATCCCAATTAACAAAATCCGTCGCGAAATCCTTTTTTCGGATTTTGTGTTCGACTGGAAATCCGAAGATCCGGATTTTAATATCTAAATCCGGATTTTCCAATCGAAAGCACTTACCTTTCTCTTTAGTATTCTCAAACATTTTATTCAATTCTCAAAAGCTTGTTGCATAGGCATCTATTACCAAGCTCCTTAACCAAAACTTCTTGTAGCTGATTGATATCAGAGCAACTCTAAGTAATCAACAAGCAGCTCAGAGCAACTCAATTCCACAATTCCGGTGGTTGCAAGGTGCGGTTTAGGTCTATTGTAAAAATCCAACTATCCATGCATCAATTGGTAGGGAAATTTTGTAAATATTGAGCCGTTGCCACAGCACATACACCAGTATTTGAGTGGAAATTTCCTCAGTTCATTGCGGTCATAAGTACATATAAAGATGTCATAAATAGGTCAGTTTCTCAGTCATCTTCAGACGGTCGATCACTGTTTTGAACACTGATTGCTGCTTTGTATACAGATATAAAAGGTGAGTGCAACGTATTTCTTCGCTTGAAATGATCTTCGGTTCCAAAGCGAAAACAAACTATTCTTATTTCACTTGATCTAATTCTTAGTACGATGTGAAAGCATATATTTGTTAAAGCTCGAGGTTGGTAACTAAAGAATACTGCTAAAATGAGTCCAAGGAACTTTTTAAAAAGACGCAACACTATTTAGTCCTGGCATAACTCTTAGTTAGTGTTTGTTCAGTCCCCGTGATGGTACACGTTCAGGTTATTACATATCCATCTCACGTCTTATCTCAGCCTTTCATATATACAACAACAGCTCCATTGACTTGACTTTTCAATAGGATCTGTGATGGTTTGCTCTCCAGCTTTTTTAAGAGACATTCTGTGTAAAGAAAGACTTAAAAGTAGCAATTTGTACCACGTTACCACGTTAATCAGGTTCAAGTAAGTCCGACTCTCTACGTCCCTTTGATCGCGTTGTTCTTTCCTTCATGCCATGCAATCTCCATATGCTTCTTACTATGCTGATCCGCTTGATCCGCTTGATCCGCATGATCCGCCAGCCGTAGAAGCGCTATTCTGTATACTACTCAGTCTTCCAATAGCAATCGTCTAGTTAGTGTAACATATAATTTAAGAACGTATGGCTACGGAGCTTTTTCATCGACAGTCCCAACTCTATGGAATGAGCTACCTCAGAATTGAATATAAAGTGTTTTGGTAGTCTCAGTGAATTGAAGCGTTTTTAAGAGATCCTTTGATAGCTATTTGTGTTAGTGTTTTCTTTCTTGGTTTTTTTGAACTAGTATTTAATACGAATGTAATATTTCATTTGTTTTACTGCAAAAGTATTTCTAGGTATTACTTGCAAAGCGCCATTGGACAGAAATCGGAAATGCCCGTTATATAAAATTATAATATAGATAGGATCCTACGCGCGCTCTGATTGGTCAAAAAAGAGTTTTATCAGTGTATAAA
>BLFK01001071.1:542378-564878 GCA_014634185.1 Astreopora myriophthalma | reverse complement strand
CTTGACTTCTCGAACTTTAAGATCTTTGTTGAGTTTGTCGCTGACGAACACGGGTTGGATTGAGGTCTTGATTTTTGAGCTGAGGTCTGTGAGACGTTTCTTCACTATGTAGCAGAAGGTTGATCTTAAACAGTATGATAACTCGGATGGTGGGTGTAGTCATTTCGGTTGATGGGGTGTGCTGCTGGACTGGTACTTTGGAATCTATGAATTGCTTGACCGCCAAATTGAATAAGTGCCTTGGGTACTGGAACCTCAAGAAACTATCAAAAACAAATATTCGCATTAATTTATTCTCTTTGCCTTGAGAATGGTGTCACGATGACGCCGAAAGGTCGGCTCTTAACTTTTATATTCGCTTATTCTATATATGTGAAAAAAAAAAGTCTCGGACACATACACACACACAAAGGGAAAAAGAGGGGAATTACTAGTCAATAAGAGAAATCTTTCAGCTCTTCGTAAATGGTGATAGAGCAGGCGGATTGAATATCAGGAGGTAAAGAGTTTTAAAACTTGGGTCCTGTTATCTGACGGCAAATTTACAAATACCTGGCGAAACTTTGGATTTCTAGAACATCTTGAACTTCTCGTATTGCGAGTTCGGGAGAAAAGTATCAAACATTCGGGAAAGCGATCTGTTTTAAAATTGAAACAATATACTACCAATTTGCAAAAAACAAACAATTTAATTCATAAAATATTATCAAATGTTCGGGAAAGCAATCCATTTTTAAATAGAATCATTAATTACCTATTTGCAATAAATATATCGAATTTAATTCAATTCTGTTAAAATTATATGAGCACAGTATGTTTTTCGCGAGGTTATGTAAACAGAAGAGTTAAAACACTGCAGGGACAGAACCTAAACAAGCGAACAGGCGCAGGTGACGAAAAGGTCCTTAAAAGCCCTAAGAAGATTCTTCGTAATCAGTTGTATTTGCAAAAATTCGAACATCGTTTTGCCACCGTGCGCAAACAACACGGACACTGAAGATGGGAAAGCACGATTGTTCACATAATCGTATTTGTCACTCGTGATATTAAAAAGTGACGAGTCAATTTTCTTAAAGATGGAAAGATGGGTTGATGATTGATGTCTCTGTCAATCAAGGGACTTTGGAAGTGAAATTTTCATTAAATGCGACCCACACCAAAATTTGGACTCTCCCTCTTTATCCAAAAATAATTTTTGCCAAAAAGCTTGAGGGTTAAAAGTTCGCTTAAGTGCAACCCGGGCCTTTACGACTGCTGTATAAAGCCTACTTGACTTTATCTGGGCACTTTCCTTAGACTTCAATCCTCCCAAACAAATTCGTTTTCCTCCTTAACTGATAACCGCCTGTAATATTAATTTCTTGCCTGGGAACGCGTAAACGTGTCTTTCGATAATATTTACTAGCGCATTATTTATTCCAAGTTGCACTCGAAATCGTGCCATTACTCGTGCAAACAAATTCGAGGGAAAACGGAAGACCTTCTGTTTACTCAGTAAAATCATGATCAATGTTAATTAACATGGCATAATCGAATAATCAAATAACCAAACGAACTGCCATAAATATAATCATCGTTGAAAATGCCATATTGTTCTGCACCGCATAGTCAGGGTTCTAATTTTGAAGAAATGTCTTTGACAAAAGAGCGATCCTTGCATCAAGCTCAAGTGTTGCCATTTCAATTTTTCAGGCGCATGGGACACTCCAAACATTGAGTGATCATGGCTCTGGAATGCAATTCCTTTGAATGAATTCCTTTGTCAATACACTCTCAGACAAAGGAAGTGCCACCTTAAGCTCATTTACACGAGGAATTTATTGTCATACGTTTTCACGTCGAAATACATGTTTTGAAATATATTTCCGTCAATAAACAAATTATTCAATAAATTGTTCCGTCAAGGTTGTGGGTCCATTTTGCTAATTATCGTCCATTGGAAGAATCAAACGAGTGGCACAAGGAATTTTCTGCGAACTTCAAATCATTTCAAATTTCCTTTAGGACTCCTTCATTTTGTTGTCTTCGTTGAAGGTAATCCAGTCTCTATTTGGGGTCAACTGAAGCAATAATTTTATCGACGGATTTTGAGACTTCATAAGGCTAAAGTACTGTCCCCATTGGTCCCCAATGGCATTTACTTAACTGGATTTATAAGACTATAAATGTTTTGCTCTTGCAGATGAAGGCCTTACTCACCCTCTTTACCATCCTCTTGGGGAATTTGAACCATTCCTATGCTAGTATGCTCGGTGTAAGTAAATCAAGTGCTAACTTTCACAGTAAAATCCATTCATTTTGTTTCGATACTTCATTAATCTGACATCGCATAACGGTATACCAATGCAATATCACTTTCCACATGGCCGTCCTCAAGGGCTTACGGCCTATCACACACGGACAACTGACCATTTTTCCTCGCAACGCTGCCGATTTTTCGGCGTCGTAGGGGCAGTTACGAATGAGCCGCGACAAAACCTAAAATTTGAGCAAATCAAGAAATGTTTGATTTACAGACCTCTTGACGGATCAAATGGGCCCGTGCGTAATATTATTTGGCGGTGATAAAGTACCTAAAATTGTTACACTGAAGTACGATCGATATCCTTGTGGATATCCGCGCTCTTCTTTCACCAAACCATTGTATACACCTTGCGCGTCTTGTTGTAAAATCCAATTCTTAACCCAGTTTACTGTGTGACGAGTCTTTTGGCGGTGTTGTATTCCTCTCAGACATTAACAAAACATCGGCACGCGCGTGGCGAACTACAGCTTGACTCCGACAAAAAAGCGGCAGTGTTGCGCCAGGAAATGTCGCGTATGGTGAGGTGTACTGGGACTTGGAACAAGTAGCGATACAAAACTTCGTTGGTTGATTTGTTTTATTGCCACCTCTTTTAGTTTCCCAGGAGTTGTAAGAGCCTACCGCCAAATTCACCGAGTGGCGTGTATAAGATTCAACCCGTGCCATCCAGTGAACCCCTCGATGTCTACTGTGAAATGGCGATCTATGGAGGTAGCTTCACTTTCCTTCCCCGCGGCCTAACCAGGAGATCGGATGCCCAGCTGATTGTCAACGCATTATTCCAAGACAGAAAAACCGTGTTACTGAAGCTACAGAAAAAAGCGGATCGCAGCGAGTCATACACGGCGATCCAGCCGCATCCGAGTATCGCTTCCACTGGTTTCGGAGTTTTGGTTAACCGATACTCTGGTTACACCAGTCCGCAGAATGCTTACATGAGAGATTACATTTTCCTTGGAATCATTCCAGTAAGCGCCGCGAGACGACACAGTTCCCAGGGTTTCAAATCCAATGGTCACACAATTCAATTCCATAATTGCGACGCAAATCCAAACAGCTTGTTTGCATTCATGCCAAATCACAATCTTCAAAAACCCAGCAAATACCACCTCCACGACCTTTATGAACTCCAGGGTGTGGCAGTCAGCTGGCGTTCAAAGGCAATCCCCATCACCAATCCTGATCGCCTGATGCCAAATGAGTTTTTTTTCCTGACAGAGCTGCATTTTGGAGGCTGTGGCTGCTACACTTCGAGCGACCGCTGGAGGGACGGCTTTCACGCCACTGCCATTGGAATTCGCTAAAACGAGAATTTTCCTCTTCCCGCCTGTCGATTCACTCAAATTGCACATGATTAGGAATGGTGAGGTAGCTAGCTTCTTTTCGCACGTTGGCGAATTCTGAACTCAAATCAGTTAGTGTCGTATTTTCATGTTCAGGGTAGACTTCTATAGGATACAAGTTGAAGAGGAACAAGAAAGTCAAAGTGTTTGCCAAGATGTAAGCTCCAAAAGGCGGGGATATAAAAGAAACAAGATAATAAAGGATAAAAAAATTAAACGACTGAATTCGTTTGAAATTGGACTGTTCGCTCTTCGTTTTATCACACTCTTTTCATCTTAAGGGGCCCTGAAAAAAAAATCAGGGATTTATATCACAACGCTTGTTTCCTGATGAATACTTGAGGTTCACAAAACAATTACTGTTAGTTTCCTTGTGGACAAACTTGGAAAGCAAGTTGCTTATCTTTAGTGTGGAGCAGTTCAGTCTCTTATATTGCTCACACATTTCTTGTTTACGACAGGGCAACATTTTCTGCAAAAGAAAATTTTCGAGCTTAAGCCGGCTGGCATGCTTACATTGCAAAAAACAAACAAACAAAAAAGGATAACAATAAACATTGTTATCTCGGCGAAGTCCAGAGCTCAAACGTACTAGTTTTTTGGGTTTTGCAATCAGATTAAAGGAAATGTTCGCTAAATGTAAACTTTAAACAGTCTGTTAACATCGGAGTCGTTTCCAAATCACAAGTTTCGAGAAATAAAGTGAATCCAGAGCAAGAGAGCTGAAAAAGGTTACAAGCGATTTTTTGAAAGTCACAAGGGGAAAGTTCTAGAACAAACCCATCGCTATCTTGGTTGCCTGTCCGGCGCGCTGAAAACATCTCTTGAACAGTTTCTTTGCCTTGCAATCGCAGCCTAAGTTGTAAAGGAATCCTAGCAGGCGGTTCCCATGAATCAAAGTGACCTCGCATAGTCTTCTATGTTTACATAACAACAAAAAAAAGATTATCCTTCTCTTCTTCCAAAAACCTTCAACGCTATCATGTTTTCCTTTCTGAAAGCCCCACAACTAAGCTTGGGGAATAGCATATAAAATTTTCAATATTCCATGCTTGGCCGTTCATTAGGGAGCTTGGCAAATTTAATAAGCCGAATTTTTGCCCATTCTTTTCTTTGCAATGGGTAAGTTTTATTCTTTTTTCAATGTACCATTTTGAGCCACAATCAAAACAAATATTATGATTACAGGTTTTAGTTTTGATAACATTTCAATTTCATAACATACAAAGCATTCCATATTTGCTTTTATTATAAGAAATGTTTTTGAAAATATATATTTTATTTTTTAAATTTTATAACTT
Source organism: Astreopora myriophthalma (assembly GCA_014634185.1). Classification (NCBI taxonomy): domain Eukaryota; kingdom Metazoa; phylum Cnidaria; class Anthozoa; order Scleractinia; family Acroporidae; genus Astreopora; species Astreopora myriophthalma. The sequence goes on along the minus strand of BLFK01001071.1, from coordinate 559,929 downwards.
CTTAGTTATAAAATCAAATTTTTTATCAAGTTTTATACTGACCATAGGCTATTATATTACACCATCTTCTAACATATATCTTTTATCAAAGTTTATAACTCTTCTTTTCATAATGCAGTGTAACTGCTTTGATTTAGATAACGCATCTTTATAATTTCCATGCTTTATCTCCTTTTAGTAACGTTCCTTTTTACACCTTTCGCAGTTGTCATTGCACTCATTACCTGTCATATAATTACACATTAACACCTAATTGAAATCTAATATGCACATTCCCACATAAGTAGAAGTATTTTTCTTTAATTTTGTAGACAGCTACCAGATTTTGATTCAATATTTTTCTACTCACAAAAGTTGGTTTCGATGCTAAATTCAGAAATGTTTCTTTATCTGTAACTAGGCGAACATCAACTCTCTCAAATTTTCCAGTCTTTCCAAAAATAGAGTTGTTCACTAATTTCAAACTGTACTTTTCAAATGCATTTTTTGAATTTGCTCTTTTTTTAAGCATTGAAGTCAATATATTCTTTCAACCAAGGACTTTTATTAAGTTTTAAGAGGCTCTCCCCAAGGAACGACCAGTGATTTTGGACTGAAGAATAAATGTTTTTTTTTATTTGCCACAATTTAAAAGCCTTTACCGTAGTAATAACAAAAATGCATTTCATTTGACCGGAAAGGAGTTTTTTATTTTTTTACGATTTATCAAAATTCTTGCTGGTCTCTGCTGGTTATCTCAGCCTGAAAACTGAAGAAATCACGCAAGTTACCGTTGCTATAATAAACTGACAATTAGCTGAAGAGACCCAATTCTGCATTTGATTTCCAGATACACCTTTGCGGTTTACCTACCCATATCAAACGTATAAATCACTTTGTTACTGGTGATAATGCGTTTTTCGAAACTCGTAATCAGGCCCCAATCAAAACATGAAAATAGCTCAACTTTGAGGGTGCATAAAAAAAAATGTGGCACCTGTTTTGAACTTCCTTCCAAAGTAGATAAAAGCTAGAAATGACCACAAATTCGAAGTTATGATAAAATTTGTATGCACTGGAAACTTACAGATTTTATAACCGTTCGAATTTCAAGAAATTTCGAAAACATGTCCAAAAAAACAAACACTCGCCTTATCAGAGTACTCGGGTAAGTTCATCATTTCTCATGCCTTTCTTGTTTCAGCTATAGCCGTTTGTTGGAGTAAATCATCACTGGATTCTGTAAACCATCGATTGCGTGTATTCTCTCTCTAGCGACAAATGTTTATCGACGTCTCGATTTTGTTTGTAATGGCCGTATTCATTCGTAGCGAACGTAATGTGTTCGTAGCCCGCATAATCCACCCACGATTGAATTGAGGCCTGGTTGGCCCATGCAGATTGCTCTTTTGAATGATGTAGATATATAAGTACAATTTGTTCATGATATCAATCGAAAATAGTGAGACAACCTGAAAATGTAATGCCAACCGCGTTGAACACCGCGGTAAAACGCACTCCGCATGAGTGCGAATTTGAGCTTCCGCTTAATTACGCATTTCCGGTTATGTATGTAAACAAGATAAAATCCCGTACCGCGAAGTTTGAAAACAAAAAGTAAGAGTTAGCATGAGAAAGTGGGAGAACGGTTAGTCTCGTTGAAAAGTTTATTCTTCATTTAAGTTTCAAGCGCTTGCACCAAGGGGTTAGGTGTTTGCACGCGCAACGAAATATGAGAGAATTTCGGGCGCGTTGGCGCTCGACAAGAGCAATTTTTTCTTTACGCAGTTCTCCTTGTTGCGTTGGTTTGGTTGTGTGGTTCCCTCGCAGAAAAATGTGGGAAAGCCAACAAAAGCAGCCGTAAATGTGCCGGTAAAAAATATTTTCTGCAAACCGGAAATGCCGAAGTTAACGCATGCGCATACGTTTTGCCGCGGTGTTACCGCGTTGTGTGTTGGTATCTTTTTCGTTCCCAGTCCTCGTATTCACTGTCACGGAAAGAAACAAAGGACTGGATTGCACGTTGAGGTGGTCGGGAAAGTCGGGGACTTGATTCATGGTAAAAAGACCCTTCTCCAAAATGGCGACTGAAATTTATATCGATATGTGGGATACGCGAAGCCCATAGCAAGAAATAGTGAACAGTAAAATTTTAAATACACCGACCTAAACTCTCGACGGAACTAATGCGCGTCCAAAATTTTCCAAGTTTAGCCCTAGTAACAGACATCTTTAAATTATCAAATTTTTAATTTTCCTCTTCGAAGCTAAACCAACACCTGCTTGCTTGAACATCCCTAAGACTGCCAAAGACGAGGTGCTCATGTTATTGGTTTTGGAATAGCTACCGGCAAGAAAAGGCCGGGGGTAACGCAACCATGGACTATCTTGATCGGTAAAACAGTGAACTCAGCACTCGTAGAGGGAGGCATCACACCCGCATTCACTGACAACCTCATCAAGTTTTCTCACTAGGTTTGCTTTTTTCTCTTTAGACTTGAAATTGACTTCAAGCTGAGAAAGAATGTTTTTCAGCATTGGAATATTGAAAGCTGAAAGCTTGTTGCGGTGATGCAATTCACACAGATCATAAATGTCAAAGGTGATCGGATGCTTGAGCCCAACTTCATCAGTTATCTTTGCCATTAAGTCCTTACGCTCGGCATCTTCCTCAATACACTCCACATCTTCCTCAAGTTCCACTGATAGTCCAACAATTCCTTTTCCTTTACGCCTGGATGCTGCAAGCCGGGAGAAAAAGCTTTGTATCTGTGATTTCATTAATCACTCTTTGCAACTGAAGAGTCTCTCGTTTGATTGGTTTCGAGCAGTTCTCATATCCTTTTCAACCTGGGCAGGATCTGCTTTACGGCCTGTTCGTTCTCCAATCTCAAATTTGGCCGTCAGATATTCTTTCACTCGAGGAGAAAATCGAGTAGAACCTGTGTGGGCCTTACTAAGTGCCCAGCCCATTTGGAGGGGTTGCACTTTCCCTGACTCAGAAGAGGAAAGGGCCATATTTGCAGAAGATGTTTTCATGGCTACATCAACTGACGCAAATTTCTCTGCCCATTCTCTTTTGATTTTGTCGTATAAACTTTCGCTCTTCTTCGTCTGTTCCGGATTTGTAGTGTGTTCGCCTACATCAAGGTGTAATTCAAGATCCGAAAACAAATAAAAAATCTGTGTGCATCCTGGAAATGAACACTCGAATAACGTGGAGCTTTCATTGGTTCTTGAGAAGACTTCCTTTTCCCTTGGATTTAGTTCTCCTTCCTTCGTTGGTTCAAAAAATGTTTTTGTGACGTCTTCTATTTGAAGGTCGGTTGACCCTTGGTGATCCACATACACCATGTCATAGGGGAAAAGCTTTCCTCGGCCAATTCTATAGGCCTTTCTTGCTCGAATTCCCGATTGCTCAAACTTGAAATTGTGGAAACTGCTGAAATGCTCAATTTTGTTCATGTGAAGGCTCTTCTTAGATTCATCCACTTTACAAACCGCAGCAGTTGAACCCCTGACGGGATGCTTCTGAAGAGCTTCTTGCATATCAGATGCGTTCAGAATATCATGACCTTCTGAGCAATATGTACGAACAGACGATTTTAGAGGACAAAGAATCCTGTCACATACATCCTTTCCACTCTGCGGTTCCGAAAAGTCATAGGTTTCAAAGGTGATTCCCACTCTTTCTCCTATGTCTCGAACTGCGGCAATCAAGACGTTACTGTGATAGCAGCCCGCTTCATCAGATCTTAAATGAACACTTTCAAGTTTGGGGTTCTTGGTTTTCAAATGTTGCAGTAGATGTTCAATTATTGATGCCACTGCATACCAATCCTGAGTGCACTGATCGAACAAATGAGCGAAGGATGTAACTTGAAGTTTTCCAGATGAGGGTTCACAAGATATCACACTGCTGATGTGCCAGCTCAGGCCTCTTTTCCCAAACCAATCGCTCTGTTTTTCACGATGTCGCATTTGAAGGAGCTTCATAGCCCAATCTATAATAATCAAATTTGAGCTACAGTTAAGCTTTGCAAGAACGTCCTGCTTCGCCTGGTCTTGGTTTATTGATCTCATAATACGAGCTTTCCAATTATTGATAGCCTTGGCAGCCCATTGGAAATCATAAAGCACATCTTCTCGTTGCTCTTCATTGTAAAATTTAGTACCTTCATCTTTAATCACCTGTTCTATTTTGTCCAGACAAAGAGCAATATCATTACACTGTTGGCTGGATGATGTGTGTTCGTGTTCACACTGTTCTTGAAGGTCTTTATCTTTAGGGTCACTGAGAGCAAACTTTGGACAATGGTCACAACAAGTACTTTCACCTTGCTAGCAATGACCACGGTACTCGGTTTTCAAATACCTCTTTCCAGTTTGAAGAACCTTCTTGATGTCCTCCGACCAACCCCTCTCTTTGCTAATTGTTTGAAGGTCATCCACGATGATTTGCATTTTTTCAAAACCAGCTGACCCGTCTGCTGCAGTATTAGAGGCCTTAAGCACCAGGACGGGAGGACCGACGACGGGGTAGCGGAAGCGAATTTTTGCTTCCTGTCATGCGTAGTTCTTCAATATTTGACGACAGCCCACCGTCGCCCTCACGTCGACGACGTGAAACCAGTGCTTTCGGAGTTGTGTCGAAAACGGGAGACCCTTTCTGGCTTTCTTCCCCTTTGCGTCGACGATTTTTTAAGAAATTCCTATTGATTTAATATCGTTGATCATAATTCATATCCATACAGTTTTGTTGGTGACTTTCATGAGATTTCTCCAATAGTTATGTCATTTCATTTCTTAAACCCTTCCGCGCCAGAATCAAGCTTCGGTAGTTCCAACAACAAGAAGCAAGCTCGGTAAGAAATCTCAAAAATGCTTACTTTATACTGCTGCTAAGCCCTGTTATGTCAGTAATTTAGAATTTCACCAAAGTTTTGAACAGTGTTTTGCCTTGCGAGGCTGATTTACATTGACCGTGAGTGTCAAATGTAATCTATCACTGTGTTTGTGATCATAGATAGCAGTGGCACTGGCTTCGCAAAGCGATGGATCATGTCACTATATCTGCATGGATACGCTAGGCGTTTCAAAGCCATACAGAGACCCTCTATTCCACTACAGACGCTTCTCTGACTGCAAACAAACGTTTCGGGGATCTGTAGGACTTCAGCAAGGTCTTCAAGATCATTTTTTTCCACCCCAAATTCGGCTTTACATTCGGCCTCGGCGATACAATCCAGGTCGAAATTCGTAGAGTCTTAGTAGGAGAAGTTTGGATTTTTGGATTTATTGCAGTCCCACAAAAGGAAGAACTCTTCATCATCAGTCACCTTTTCGTCGTATGCCCACAGGAGCTCATTCCTTACAGCTTCAAATGACGCCATTCGCGTATTTTATATTTTATCAAAATTGTTGGTAATCCCGTCACGTCGAGCTGCTTAAAGTGACAAAACAAGCATAGCACGACGGCGTACTCACCTCAGTCTCGGCGCGGATTTGAGGTCCCCGTCTTCATCTCCCGTCCTGGTGCTTAAGGTCTCCATTATCGAGGCCAGACAACGACTTTTGTTGGGAGGCTGCTCTGACTTCAAGGATGCGAAACAACGTTGCCCACTGAGAGGCTGTACCATCTCTTCTTCACAAAACTTAAGATACTGGTTTATCATGGTTGAGCGGGTCACTGTGCGAATGACGTTTGGCATAATCATCTCTTCTCCGTTATCCAACTTCAATTTTCTGGTCCCAAAGGGAACATCTTGATAAAAATAAGGCTTATTCACAAAATCTATAAAATGGTCCACCAGATTCGTGTCAAGCCGAACACGATGGGTTGGCGACTTCTCAACGGCTAAACCTGGCCCACACTCGCGCGCATGAGCTCGTGCCCTCTTTATTTGCCATATCCTTATGCTTTGATAAGGCTCGTGGATCTTTTGTAATTTTTCCATCGGGTAGCGGTAAGCATAAAGACTGAGGATCTGGGTCTTCAAATTTGAACTTGGAGCATTTTTGTATGCTTGCATCAGAGCAACCAGGTCACCAGATACAGGCGCAGTTTCTTGATCTGATAGTTGTGCACATGATCTCAATAGTTCTTTTCCTGCTTTCGGCGCTATTATTTCACAAATAACACTGCATCCTTCCATGGCTTTTTCTATGCACATTTCTTTTTCCTTGTCTGTTGCCTCGTCCCACACAGTAGTTTAACTGAAACTTCAGTGGACTAACTTTTCCAACCTTAGTTTTCTCGGATAGACTGACCATTGCTTCATTGTACGTATAAATCAAAGATTCTGCGTTTACCCCGTCCACCTCATCTTCTTGTGAATCTTCACTGTCCTCTCCAGACCACTGTCCGGGAGTCCAATCCACGTGTCTAACGTCTGACTCTACAACTCTAGAGGCTACAGGAGTGTGTTGCATATCTGACGTAGCTTCTAAATTCATTGCTGCTATTTGTTTAGCAAGTCTGCATAATCAATAAAGAGAAATTCCTTTAATATGCCTTTTGCAATACATATTTTATTTAAACAATTTTTAAATTCGAATCAGTACACCTTTCATAAAAAAGGAAGAAGAATAAATAGATATATTTGTAATTTGTAATATTTGTAATATAATCCTTTAGCTTATTAAGCTGTTGCGTCAGTGGCCTGGCGGGTTGTCCGTCATCGTCATACTCTGCAGCTGTATAAACAGACTTGCCAGTACTTGCAGTATATCGATTGCGACAAGCGTTTTTCAACAACTTGCAGATTTATATAACATGTAAGTATTCACTTTTGGGGAACTATTTATAAGAAGACACTTTTATTCAGTTTAACTTAGGGAAGCCCTTTCAGACGGCTTATACAAAGCTGACCTGCTATCAATAGGAGCCCTGAATAAGAATTAGACTTGTCTAGCACCCTTTCCTCCTTTGCCTTTAGTTTGCAATCAACAGCCATCAACTCGTTGAATTTTAAAAGCGAAAATCATAAGGTGTTATGAAGGGCTCCTCTGTTTCAAACCTTGTCTCCTCTTGCTCGTTGCCACTTTGTGGCTTGGTGTTTCCTCCTCCAGCCAATGAACATTTTTTTCGAATTTGTCTTTGTGTTTCTTGACGCAGGCGGTACAAATTGCTGGACAATAAAAGACGAAGATGTAATACACCTTGATACAATTGAAAGCCAGGGTACTACCTACAGGGTAGTGGTTTGATTATTTGTTAAACTTACAAGAACTGAGCAAAAGACTGAAATCGTTGATGATTCACAATAACCTCCTTTTGGCCGCTGGTATTCATCGAGCTTAAATGCCCTAAAATCGTTCATTTCAAATCCTCCAACAATCAATTTCAAGCCCACGTGTCCTATATCATCGTGCGGGTTCAGGGATCGTGGAGAAATGTACAAGGCTGGAATGTAGAATGTTTGTGATTTTGGAACCCGCCGTTGTTTTTTGCAAAAGGTAACTATTGCCTGTACGGTAACAAATTAGATAATAATTCACGTGAAGTGAGCACTGACAGCTTGCATGTCAATTTCTTCGCCTCATTTGCATATTTAAACGCAACATTTCAAGCATCATTGTTTATACCGCAACTTTTCTCATTTAATTAGAGCATTTCCGACTATCAGTGCATAATTCGAAAGAATTGTTCAATGTGTTTGCATAAACTATGACTTTAAGCAAAGAGTAACACCGAATTTTATTGTATATTCACTCTGATAACAAAACTATTTCAAGGAGTGTTTAATTTGATTTCGTAATAGGTAAGCGCCTTATCACAAAATCGCAAACCCAGTACATGTTTTTTTTCCAAAAATTGATTTTTTTTTGTCTTTATTGGTAATTTCGCCTTGTCACTATAGTATAACTACGCACCAAAACAAAAATGTACAAAGCACTCACCTGACCCAACAGGAATTATTGTTCCAAAAATAGATTGTATATTCTTGGACATCTGCATATTCACCACATTTCTATTTCTTAGCTTTTTTCTGGCTCCGGAATGAAGGGGGTACTGACATGTCCATAAATGTCGCCAATTACGGCCCAGATTATATCTGTGTTTCGGGCAAACAAACATTTCTTCCTGCTTGTGTAAAGGCACGTCAAATAATCCTGACCTGGCAAGTATTAGTTCGTATTCCGGAATCCCAGTAAGCTTTGAGAGGTGGCACGCTTGCAAGTGGCGTGTTATGTCTTCTTGACAATCTCGTAACTTACACACCATGTGGTTTGAACCCCGAAAACCACCGCAACCGGATTTGCCTTGTCCAGAAAAAGAACACTCCATTGCTGCAAGTCGTAATCAAAGCCGAGCTTCTGGACACTGCGGGGCACTGGGAACGAGTATTTCAACCTTCGTTCGAAGGAATAAATTGCCCTAATTTCGTCTCATTTTAACATTGGTTTGTTTATAAAATCTATATTTTTTGATAGTCCTAAAGATGTTTTTACATTGTCTTAAAGTATAATATGCTTTAAAACCAGACACAGCCAGCAAAGGAGGCCAAAGATCGGACGTGACGAAATCCTCATGCTCACTACAAAATCAATTTTATCCCAAACAAGATCGAGACGTCGATAAAAATTTGTCGCTAGAGAGAGAATACAAGCAATCGATGGTTTACAGAATCCAGTGATGATTTACTCCAACAAACGGCTACAGCTTGTTGATAGGGCCGAGTAGAAGGTAAGAAGTACGGCGAGATGAAAACGCAACAACATTTAATTTAATGTTCTTAAGTTGACGCCATTGCAAGATCGAGCACATGGGAATTACCCGGCATGCCATTCGGGCACTACAGATTACATCAACATCCCTCCTTCTTCAAGAAATTCCTTTAGCCTTGATTCCTAGTAAAACATGAACATTGAGTCCTTCACTGAAGATGTTAACCTTATGAATGACAAAATATGAAATTTCGAAAACTACGTTTCTGAATAAACAGTTCGACAGGTCAACAGTGTCTATTTACACACATAGTCCTTGAAACGAATCGGTGGCCTAATTTCACATCTCGGCCTAGTTACACTCGATGACTGTCCACAATCCTCAACAGTAGCAGTTCCTTCCTGATGACTACATAGTTGACTTTCTTTCAGCTCACTCGTAGTAGCTGAGGCACAGTCAGTTGTGGGTAGAGGCGATGTTAACTCCTGATCAGGAGTAGTGCGATACATGACGATGGGAGATTTGTCACGAGCACTTCGAACGACTTTAGTGGGTCTCATGTGCACACGATTTCTTCGGTACTTGTCTCTATCCAGACTTTCCACCTGGTAAGTGTTAGGCCCTAATATTGCGGTTACTTTGCCAAACTTCCAGTTTTTTCCTTCCACGTGCTGAAAGAAAACGCGCTGTCCAACGTCAAGTTCTGAGAGTTTGCGTGATCTACGGTCGTGATGTTTCTTCACACTGCGTTTCCGTGCATCACGCTTCTCTTTCACAACAGTGTCCTTTGGGCTGCTATGCATACTAGGTAAGAAACTTCGCGTTTTGCGGTTGAACATCATTTCCGCTGGACTTAGACCTGTGTCTTGACGAGGGGTGTTCCTTTGTTCTAGCATTGCTTTGTACGGATCACCACCATCCTTGTAAGTCTTGATTAGGAGATGTTTCATGATCTTCACGGCAGACTCCGCTTTGCCATTTGCACGCTGATGTATTGGTGATGAGGTAATGTGAGAAATACCCCAATTCATCACAAACGAATTGAATTCTTGACTGGCAAATTGAGGGCCTCCGTCAGACACGATTACTCTTGGTATACCATAACGGGCAAAATGCTTCTTGAGAAATGTTATGGTACGGGCACTTGTAAGGGTTGTTAGCAGATCAATCTCTATAAAGTTAGAGTAATAGTCTAATACAGTTAAGTAGTGTTTCCCAGCGATTTCAAATATGTCAAGGCCAATTTTCTGCCATGGCCCATCACCATCGTTGTGTTGTTTCAGTGGCTCTTGCGTGTTTCGCGGTTTCATTTCTTGGCAGGTTTCACATGAATCAGCTAACTGTTTTATATCACTAGCCATACCAGGCCAGAATACAGTGCCTCTAGCTCGACGTAGCATACTGTCACAGCCTAGATGAGCACTATGAAGGCGTTTCTTGATGGATGCTCTCAGTTCGGAGGGTATCACTACTGCTTCTCCCTTTACCAGAATGCCATCAACTACACTTAGTGAGTCACGCACATCAAAATAAGGTAAAGCACAAGAGGGAGTATCGTGCTTATTTTCTGGCCATCCTTCCAGAACTAACTGAACTACAGTTTGTAGGCTGGTATCACGTAAAGTTGCATCCCTTATCTCATCTAGACGCTTATCAGGGACGTCAGCAAAAACAGTGATGTTCATGATTCGAGCACGGTCATCCTGGTTACCTTCAACTGAGTCCAGGTGAGCTCTGCTTAGCGTGTCAGCAATGTGTAGACAGGTACCTTTGACAAAACAAAGTTGACATCATACCGGTTGTAACGCATCATGATGTCTTGGAGCCGCTTTGGAGCCATACTTAGAGGCTTGCGTAGTATCGCTGCAAGAGGTTTATGGTCATTCTCCACCGTTACGGGTCGACCATAAGTATACTGATCAAATCTTTCTAGACCATACAAGACAGCTAAGGCTTCTTTCTCTATCTGTGCCCAGTTCCACTCTGATGGTGTTAAAGCTCTAGATGCGTACTCAATGGGACGCCCTTCTTGAAGTAACACCGCACCAATTCCATGTTTGCTGCTGTCTACCTGTATGACAACATCTTTGGTCGAGTCAAAATAAGCTAGGCAGGGAGGTTCCGATAGATCTTTCTTCAGAGAATTGAAAGCAGTCTCACATTCTTTTGACCATACGAATGGAGTGTCCTTTCGAGTTAGAGCGCGCATAGGTTCAAGCGTTACAGCAAGGTTAGGTAAGAATCTGGCCATGTATTGAGCCATGCCACAAAGACGTCTGACATCTTCCACATCAGCAGGCGCTGGCATGCCACGAATAGCTTGGACTTTAGCTTCATCAACTTTCACACCATCTCTTGTGATTCTATGTCCATGAAATATTATCTCAGTCAGGCCAGTTTGCTGTTTATCCTCATTTAGGATAATGTTCCTCTCGGCACACCTTTCCAAGGTTTTGGTTAGCTTTTGCTGGTTGTCACTAAGGGCTTCTTGTTCTGAAGTACCACACCCTACAATCACGATGTCATCAACAATGTTGAATACACCATCAAGATCTCCTAAGGCTTCATCAAACTTGCGCTGAAAGATTTCACTGGAGACTTTAAGTCCAAAAGGTAACCTTTTCCACATGTACCGGCCAAAAGGGGTAATCATTGTGGTGAGTTTGCTGGAAGCTTCATCTAGTCGAACATGCCAATATGCTTCTTTCACGTCTAGTTTGCTAAAGATCTTGGCATCTTTAAGCTTTGGAAGCATGTCATCAAGTACTGGCAGCTTGTAATGTTCACGTTTGAGTGCTGCATTTAGAGGCTGCGGATCAATGCATATGCGCAGTTTACCATTGGGCTTGTGAACGATAGCCATTTGACTGACCCATTCCGTTGGTTCGGTCACAGGAACTAGTACACCTTTGCTTACAAGTTGGTCTAGTTCTTCCTTTACTGCATCTTGGATTGCAATGGGGACTTTCCTAGAAGGAAGTACTTTAGGTGTAACACTTTCATCAATTCTGAGGGTGGCCTCGCCCAGATCACCCAGTAGTGGAGTAGATACTTGTGAGATAAACTGATCCTTGTTTATGGTTATGAAACCAAGTTCCTGAATGGTGTTTAGACCTAGCAGGTTTGTAAAGCCATTTGTGACCACAACAAACTTCACTTCTGACTCTGTGCAAGTGCGAGGATTCTTAACTTTTAGGAGAGTTTCCCCTAGGGGTTTCAGGTTAGTTTTGTTCCACATGTTCAGGCGCACAGTTGTGGGAGACACTTGGTGTTGCCTTACATGCCTCTGGCAGATAGTGTTAACATCAGCTGCACTGTCAAGTTGGAATTTGACATTCAGTTCATTCACAATGAGTGTGGCAGTAACACTGTCATCCCCATTACTTATAGCCATGAGCCAATGATCATCATAGCTTTTCTCATTGTCATGTGACTGAGTAACTGCATGTACTTTCTTACATTTAGACTTGAAGTGATTGAGACCCTTGCATTTTTCACACACCTTGCCCCATGCTGGACATTTGTCTCGTTGTTTCTCATGCTTGTAACCACAGTATTTGCAGTCGAACTTCAATGTTTCGTTCCTTTTGGCTGGAGTTTTGTTTGGCTGAGAGGGTTTCCTACCACTAGGCATTCTCATGTCAGAACCTTGAGTGACTTTGTTTACTTTAGTCGATGAACTGGAAAGAGAGATGCTTTCTCTGAATTCTTTGACTTGCCTGTTTGATTGTTCGAACGCTCTACAGATTTTAATTGCTTTTTCGAGTGTTAGGTTGTCTTCCCTTAGGAGCAATTCTTGTAGTTTTCCAGTCACCGTAAAAACTATTTTGTCCCTCAACATCCGATCTTTCTCTTGAAAATTACAGGCGGACGCTCTCGTTTTAAGTTCCGTGAGAAATTTGTCGAACGGTTCTTGATACGGAATGTTCCAGAATCTGTGAGACTCGATGACTTCATTGTCACGCGGGTTACAATATCTCTCTAGCGCTTGCAAGACTTTATCGGGCTTGTTTTTATCACGAGCGTCACCCCAGACAAGATTATCATAAACTTCAAGAACATGAGGTCCTGCACAATTCAAAATAATGGCAGTTTGTACTTTACCATCTTTCTCTGATGCACCAGAAGCTTCTAAGTAGACTTCTACTTGCCGTTTCCACCGTTTGAAGTTTTCCGACACATTCCCCGAATTGACATCCAATTGCGGTGGAAGTCGAAATTGCCCCGCTTCTGCAGTCGCCATTTCGTCAAGAGGATCCCGAGGCTGCCACCATGTTGATAGGGCCGAGTAGAAGGTAAGAAGTACGGCGAGATGAAAACGCAACAACATTTAATTTAATGTTCTTAAGTTGACGCCATTGCAAGATCGAGCACATGGGAATTACCCGGCATGCCATTCGGGCACTACAGATTACATCAACACAGCTGAAACAAGAAAGACATGAGAAATGATGAACTTACCCGAGTACTCTGATAAGGCGAGTGTTTGTTTTTTTGGACATGTTTTCGAAATTTCTTGAAATTCGAACGGTTATAAAATCTGTAAGTTTCCAGTGCATACAAATTTTATCATAACTTCGAATTTGTGGTCATTTCGAGCTTCTATCTACTTAGGAAGGAAGTTCCAAACAGGTGCCACATTTTTTTTATGCACCCTCAAAGTTGAGCTATTTTCATGTTTTGATTGGGGCCTGATTACGAGTTTCGAAAAACGCATTATCACCGTTAAAGTAACAAAGTGATTTATACGTTTGATATGGGTAGGTAAACCGCAAAGGTGTATCTGGAAATCAAATGCAGAACTGGGTCTCTTCAGCTAATTGTCAGTTTATTATAGCAACGGTAACTTACGTGATTTCTTCAGTTTTCAGGCTGAGATAACCAGCAGAGACCAGCAAGAATTTTGATAAATCGTAAAAAAATAAAAAACTCCTTTCCGGTCAAATGAAATGCATTTTTGTTATTACTACGGTAAAGGCTTTTAAATTGTGGCAAATAAAAAAACACACTTATTCTTCAGTTCAAAATCACTGCTCGTTCCTTAGGGAGACACTCTCTTAATACGCCATAAATTTTTTTAATTTTCATTCCTTACTTCAGATACAACTGTGAATTTGGGTAATGTTGTCAATTATCAATATTTTCAATCCGTTTTTAGTTAGCCATTTAAATCCACTGTATAGTAAATATTAACTCATTGCCCAACCATATATTTACTATTGACTCTTATTTTGACTCTTTCTTTCTCGTAAAAATTTCATATACTTGTTATTTGTTCTAGAGTGCCTATTAGCAATATAGCTAGTTCCACTACTCATACCCTTTTCGAGAAATAAGTACATATCCACATCAGGTAACAAATCCAATTTTGTCACATCAGATAACAACTCCAATTTTGTACCAGTCATTTTTAACGTGGGCTCCCACGCTACACCTGAACTAATGAAATAACGAGCTGCATTCAACTTGTAATATTCTAAACATGTCTCTCTAAAAATTTCAGAGACATTTGGTGATAACAACACATCTGATTTTAAAATACAGATCATTTTATTGACCCATATTTTTATTTCAATACGCATATCAAAAACACACATATCAATAGGTTCAAAGTAACAAGAGTAACTCGAGGTCCCTGTGGAAAGTGATCAACAATATTGTTCCATCGAAATCTCAAGAAAAACATGTTTATTCTAAGGATCTTAAGACTGTCGCAAATGATTTCAACTTGTATTTTTCATCAGTCGGAAGCCGCGCTGCTGACGCAGTGGCCCAACTGGCAAGAGATAATTATATTACCTATTTAAAATCTTCTCCTCTACTTCCTGCACTTTCCACTGCGATTGTTTCAGTTTAAGCCATGTGAGCTGCGAGGTTGTAAGACGTGTCGTTCTATCATTACCACTGAACAAGGCCCCCGGCCCCGACAAAATCAAAGATAAAGTTTTTAGAGACTCACTACAAGTAGTGCTTGCATGATCCCATCACAGAGATCATCAACTGTTCCTTCTGTACAACCACTTTTCCGTCCGACTGGAAGACAGCCGAAGTTATACCCCTCCTTAAGGAAGGAGACCACGAAGAACCATCTCACGATCGGCCATTATCACTGCTTAACTTCGCGTCCAAAGTTTGCGAGAAGATCGCTCTAGAACAATTTAGCGCTTATTTAGTGTCTCATAATCGTCTTTCTTCCCACCAAAGCGGTAATAAGTCACTCCATTCAAGTGAGACCTTAAATATTTACACTACCGATCTCATCCTAGAGGCAATGGATAAGAAGAAAATTAGCGCGTTAATTCTACTCGATCTGTCAAAGGCTTTTGATAGCATAAGTAATCAACGTTTACTTCAGAAACTCTCTGCTGTCGGTGCTTCGTCTGGTACGGTCAGTTGGTTCCAGAGCTACCTGAATGGTCGGACGCGGTCAGTGCGCATTGACTCCGTCTTGTCAGATCCGCTACTAATTACACACGGAGTTCCTCAGGGTGCAATACTTTCACCCCTCCTCTTCTGCCTTTATTTGAATGATTTGCCGGGCGCACCTCAATTTTGCCATCTTGAGTCATACGTTGATGATTCCAAAGTCCTTTTATCCTTCCCTGTAACTGATTTTAATGATGCCAAGATCAAGCTTGAGGAGGATGTACACAAAGTTGCCACCTGGTGCTGTGAAAACCAATTGCTCATCAACCCTGATAAAACGAAGTTTATGTTGATTGGCACCAGACAACTGATGAGTAGTCATTCAGTTGATTTCTCCGTATCGTTTATGTGAAAGACTCTCACCCCTGTCGACTCAGCAAGAGACCTGGGCGTAATTATGAACTCTCATCTGACTTATGACAGTCATATTTCTTACTTAGTCTCTTCGTGCTTGTCAAAGCTAGTCCAGATCAGTCGAGTTAAGAAAAGTTTTGACAAGGACATTTTAATGCTTATTATATCATCTCTTGTATTCAGTAAAATGTTTTATTGTTCATCAGTGTGGTGTAATACATCTAATAATAACACAAAAAAGCTGCAACTTATCCAGAACTTTGCTTGTAGAATCATTACTGGTTCACAGATATATGACCACGTGACACCATTACTCCGACAACTTAACTGACTGTCAGTAGATGAGATGCTCCAACTTAGAGATTCTGTAATGGCATATAAATGTGCAAATAATTTAGCCCCTCACTATATATGTATGAAATTTAAAAAACGATCATCTGCTCATGATCGTTCAACTCCTAACAACAATAAGCTTCATATCCCTCTATATAGGACTTTTAGTGGTCAACGCACATTTGCCTATAGAGCAGTTTCTCTATGGAACTCTTTTGACGAAGGTTTACATTACTCCACCTCAGTCAAGGCCTCCAAGTGTTCTCTGAAAACCAGCATGCTAAATGAAAGAGACAATTTGTAGATGATTAGGAGTTAATTCGTAGATATGTAGATATTAGTATATTTTATTGTTTTGTAGTGACATTAGTATTAGTATTTATATTGTAAATAGTTACTGAAAAGCCTAGCAAGGAGTAATTATTATTAAAGTCATCCAAGTCAGTCATTCATTTAAAAAATTTCACAAGTATTTTCTACCCGCTGATACTCTTCATCTGTTTTATGCTCATCATTAAGAACACTGTAAAATTTCTTCTTAGGTGGAACTCTATGCTTGAACTTTCCAGAGGAATCCATATAATCATATAGGTATACTCCCTTCTGTTTCATTAGTTTCAGTTTTTCATCCTGAATTTCCTGAGCTGTGTACTTAAGCATTTCATCTGGCGAATTTTTACCAGTTTATAGATTAGTCAAGACTATCAATAAATTCTATTTCGTCACCGGTCTATGTCACAAGGAAATCACGTGAAATATGCGTGCGCACCTTCGCGTTCAGTTGCTTGTTAACCTTCAATGCGTTTGGAGCTACGTCGACCACTTTCACTTTTCCTGGAATCTTACGTAAATCAAACTATCTGTACTGGAGCCGTTAGCTGCTATAGATTACTACTACATTTGGACCTGACAGATTCATCCCGGATCCAGAATTCAGGGTGACCGCGAGTCGATACCATCTTTGAAAATGGCGGGAAAACACTCATCGGACAAAGCTGGATTCTCGGCAGAATTGGAAAGAGACTACGAAGACACACTCCTTCGAGATGACGATGTGAACAACTCAGTCCTGAGAACAATTCCTGTCGCTTCAGCAAAAGCCAACGACTCGTTGGAATCGACATTGTTGAAGCTCAATGACAACATGTGGTCAGTATCTCAGTCTATGAGCTCGATGCAAGAAACCCTTGCTCGATTTGCCGATGGCCAGATGCTCCATGTGTAAACCTCGAAATATGGGCAAACATGAGCCATACGGCCAAACGCGTCGATCTCAGAGCAGCCAACACTCAGAAATCGTTTCTAAGGTGGGCACTATTATTGCAAAATGTACTGACAATTTGCTCACGGCCCACGAAAAAGACGCCAAGAAAATTGACCTTGATGAAAGGGTTAGTTTTCATATGGATGCTCTGGCGTTGTTAGGCCACTCGCGATATGATTTATCACTGAAAAGACGCGAGGTGATAAGACCTAGCCTCAAGAGAGAATATGCAGCGCTTTGCTCTCCAAATGTCCCAGTTACTTCGCTGCTCTTTGGAGATGACCTTCAACAACAGCTTAAAAATATAAAAGCGTCAAATAAAATTTCACATTTGTCAGCGAATGTAAACAAATCGCAAAAGGCTGGCTACAAAGGTAGTTCTAGCAACAGGGGACAATACAGATCCTCAGCCCAGTATTGCAAAAGGTCCTTTCATTCCCACAACCAATGGGAAAATCGTGGGGACAAGTCAAAAAACTTCAAATCCCCTCTCTTCAAGAAGAAGGAAGTGGGCAAGAACTAAA
>BLFK01001071.1:533536-542368 GCA_014634185.1 Astreopora myriophthalma | reverse complement strand
TTAGAAATATTCTAAGTCCCCCTAATGAGATGCATTTCTCCATTCGACAACGGGTCGTATCACATGGTCACGATCCGTACGAATCGAACGAATCGACAACTCGGAGAAGAGTCTCTGACCATACAGCCTGTTAGAAATATTCTAAGTCCCCCTAATGAGATGCATTTCTCCATTCGACAACGGGTCGTATCAACAAGTGCCCATCTGCTTCGAATCGACGATTCGAAAGCAACTCAACAGCTGTTTTTACGGATCGTATCTATTCAGGTGTATTGGACAACCCTCGTGTCAGATTCAGTACTTTAAGGCTGGCAGCATAAGTGCATGTTACTCAAGATGGATAGACTTAACCGCAGACCCTGAGGTCTTTAGCACTGTGAAAGGCAAGCCTATAGAATTTATTTCAACTCCTTATCATGACAGGGTACCTACACAAAACAAATTTAGTGCAGAGGAAAGCACTATTATTCAATCTGAGATTAACAAATTACTTCAGAAGGAAGTTATTGTACCTGCCAGAAATGAGCCAGGGCAGTTAATATCTACTATATTCCTAAGGCCAAAACCTAATGGCACACATCGGATGATCCTAAATTTGAAAAAAAACTTAATGGGTCAGTTAAGTATGAACACTTTAAAATGAACACACTATGGACGGTGATTCGAATGATGAAACCTAACTGTTATATGACATCCATTGACATCAAGGATGCGTATTATTCAGTTCCAATTGCTGAAACTGACCAGAAATATCTTACGTTTCAGTGGCAGGGAATACTGCACAAATTCTCGTGTTTCCCTAATGGGTTGGCATTGCATGTCCAAGAAAATTCACTAAACTGCTCAAGCCTGTTTACTGTTACCTAAGGAAGAAAGGGCACCTCTCTTCCGGTTATATTGACGACTCGTATCTGCAAGGCGATGGATACCAGGACTGCCTAGCCAATGTTGCAGATACGATAAAATTATTTGATTCACTCGGTTTCATAATACACCCAGAAAAGTCAGTGTTTATCCCTACGCAAATTATTACCTTTCTGGGGTTTGTCCTAGACTCTAGGACAATGACAGTTTACCTTACCCAACAAAAACAACTCAAACTTAGAAATGCCTGCCTCCATATTATTAAGATCCAGAGGCCAACAATTCGATTGGTAGCACAGTTGTTGGGATTAATGACCTCCAGCTTCCCTGGGGTAATGTATGGTCCTCTGTATTACCGTAGATTGGACATGGAAAAAACCGATGCTCTATCCCAACGTGGGGATTTTGAGGGTACCATGGAACTAACACCCCCTGTTCTTGAAGATATAAACTGGTGGATAAATAATATTCACTTATCATGTTATGTCATTTATCATGGGGTGCCCCATGCTACCTTATACACTGATGCCTCCACAACCGGATGGGCTGTGAATTTCAGGGAACCCCCACGGGGGGTCATGGATCTCCATTGAGGCCCAAAATCACATTAATTACCTTGAAATGTTGGCTATCAAATTAGGATTAAAATGTTTTGAGGAAAAAGTCAGGCATCAACATGTAAAACTTACGGTGGACAATATAACAGCAGTCACAATTCCTAACAACATGGGTGCTAGTCACTCCTGGCAGCTTAATGAGCTCAACAAGGAGATATGGACTTGGTGTATTCATTGAGGAATATGGCTGACTGTAGCCCATATCCCAGGCAAAACCAACGTAGTTGCTGACAGAGAATCTAGACAACATCGCAGAGAAATTGAGTGGACTCTCAATTCAGAGTTATATGAAGAGGGTATCTGTAAGCTGTCAGTAACACCAACTATTGACTTAATCGCCTCTAGACTCAACTATAGACTTACACCTTATGTGTCCTACAAGCCTGACACGCAGTGGTCTCAATATGTTTTTTATGCTTTTCCCCTTTTAGTGTGATCACGAGAACCCTTCAGAAGGTACAGCAAGGTCAAGCGACAGGGTTGCTAGTTGTACCCTTTTGGCCGACTCAAACATGGTGGCCACCACTAACAAGGATGCTAATACAAGCACCTCTAGTATTACCGAAAAGAAAGAACACACTGTACCTTCCTCAGGATCCCAGTGCGGTGCACCCACTGCACAGTCAGATGTCTCTACTCCTCTGCCACTTGTCCGGCAACATTTGCAGAGTCAAGGAATTTCTTCATCAGCTTCAGACATCATCATGCAGTCCTGGCGTGCCAGCATAAGAGTCCAATACAGCTCTTACATTAAGAAATGGCTGGAATACTGTCGCAAATGGCAAATTAATCCAGTTTCACCACCTGTAGCAAGTGGGCTCAACTTTCTTGCGGAGCTTTATCACAAGGGACTCAGTTATAGTGCGTTAAAAACTGCAAGGAGTGCATTGGCCAGTGTCATTGTATTACAGGGTAACAAGTCCTTTGGTAATCACCCGCTTGTTTCCCGCTTTCTAAAGGGAACATTTACGACAAGACCAGCCCTACCTAAATACAAAGAAGTGTGGGATGTGAACACAGTTCTTGAACATTTAAAAACTTTACACCCTGAAGAGACTTTATTAACACAATGTGTGATAATTAAAACTCTGGTTTGTTGCTGTCATATTTATGTTCGACTTATTCTTACGGTCACATGCTTTCAAGTCTCACGTGATTTCCTTGTGACATAGACCGGTGACGAAATAGAATTGAGAAACTGAACGAGTCTGGAACAAGGGAGTCACGTCCCCACCCTGTCATAACACGTATTACGATACATGTTTGCATTAAGGGAGCGGGTTATTACATGCCCTGCCCTGTTTCTCTTTTTTATGTGACCGGTATGTTATTTCTTTGAAGTCTGAACGCGAAGGTGCGCACGCATATCTCACGCGACTCCCTTGTTCCAGACCGGTGACTCATAGAATCTCAATCAAACTTCAACTTACAGGTAAGTCTCGTTTAATTTCTCAATTTTAGTTGATCTCGAACAATAAATGTCATACATCTTTCCATATTGATTGGAATGACATTTATATTTTCTCCAAACTTGCGAATTTGTTACATTATAAAATGTGTCATAACCTTTTCGATTATGGATGTTATGATATGTTGGTTGTGAATCATGTGATCTTGAGGATCACGTGTTGTGAAAAAGTTGAATAAAGCTCTTGAAGTTGAAGCCTACAGACGTGTTATCTTTCGTACTCATAACAATGGAATTGACTGGTATTTTTTTGTTTTTGGTAAACCTATAATTCAAATTATAGTTCTCGTGCACAGGACCTCTATATTCATCAGTTATATGAAAATTTGAAAATATATGAGAATGATGGCAAATTTTTGTATTTTTACTATTTTGGTGATTGAGTCTACTGCGAATGTGGCAATAATCATCGTTTTTAAAATTTTCTTTATCTTTATCTGTCATTATTAATGGCATTTGAAAATTGTTTTTAATTATTTCATTACAATATTCTTGTTCCTTTAGAATATTTGCAATAAATCCCTATACAGCATCTTCTCTTCTGTGGGCTACAATAGGTTTGCTGCATTCATCATTATAAGAACAGACAACTTTAAGCATAACTAGAATCTGTATGCTTTTGGCAAGCTTCTGTGTAAGAACCTACATTATTTCGAGTGCAAGTGCTCACTTTTTCAGTTAGAGCCTGAAAATCCGCCAATATCTTCTGTACTGAAACACTGCAAGCAACACATGCAAAATTGTTTATTTAGCTTTATGTTTATTACAACTGTACAAAAATCTATTTAATTTTATAAGTACATGATGACTATTTTCTTTGTTGATTATTAATAATAATTGCCTATGATCTTCATGTTTCTTTATTAATATACCGAGGATATTTTTAGTCCATTTTTATCTTCTTTTGTTTCATCTTCTATATTTTTTTCTAGTTTCTTTTCGTTTATTTTCATAGCCAAATACGCTTATATTTAAATTATACTGTTTCTCTATTTTTTGAATATCTTTTAATTTTACTGGAAATTCAGTATTTTTATAATCCATTTTATTATATAAGTACTGAGATTTACTCAGTGCAAACTCACTGAATAAAAATCATCTCTCTTTGATGAGAAGCAATCCCATTGGTCATACGATTTTTCTCACTAGTGGAGAATATCGTATGACCAATCAGAAGACTGACACGATTTTTTTCACAAGTGAGAAAATTCGTATCGCTTTTTCCCACCTTTCGGGGCGGCCATGCCAAGTAACTGATAGTGAATGTTTGCAACGTTCCCTGCTTTCCCAGAATCATGGTTTCAAGGTTTGCAGACATTAATTCAGTGCAACAATTTATCGAGGACCAAGAAACGAAAATACAGGAAAGAAAAGTCAACAGAATGTTGCTTTACCTGAGGAATTTCTGACGCTGAGGAACGAGTCAAGACTTATAGAAGACATCAGCAACGAAGACTATGAACTCAGCTCCTTACGTTCTTTGATGGCAAGTTTTGAACGGTATTTAAAGAAGAAAAATGACGGATTCAGCGTTATGACAGACGCCGAGTTTGAACAGTTTCGCCTGTGAATTCAGTATTTTAGACTTTTTGACAGTATTTATTGGGTCTAAATAAAAGCGATATAGAGTTCGCAACTTCCTTGTCTCTTGTGGTCAGTTGACTGATTTAAAGCTACAAACATTTGTAATATCTCAGTACAAATATAATAAACAAATTACTTCACGGTTAGTTCGCTTGTACGATTTTTATTCACTTGTTGTGAAGAATCGCAAACTCGTGAGTAAAAATCGTACGCGCTCACCAACCATGAAGTAATAATCTATTGAAATATTAATATCAACTGTACGCTAATCAATTGAATCAATCAGCCAAACCTGAACACCAAATTGAACCATTACCCATCCATAAGGCTATTATATCTAGAATCTTTTCATAAGATAAAGCTAATGCTAGTTTAATTTCATTTTTGCTTGTTATTATTTTAGCTGGTAGCCCCAATATATACACTGCACACCTTTATAAGGGATGATATGAAGGGTGCTGCCGAACTATTCTTTCCTATTATTTCTCATTAACAGCAACGACAGTGACAATGACGATGACAGTGACAGTGGCAGTGACAGTCATAATAAGTGATAGTGAATGATGATAATGGTGACGATGATGATGATAGTGATGGTGGATCGTTTCTGCTAAATGGGCAAAGAACACGATATGGAGGAGAACGAGGACGTTTAAAGAACGAACACGTAATCCATTACATGGAGTACAACGAGTACATCGGAAATAATGATAATGGTAATGAGAATGACCAATAAAAGAAACCAGATTTAAAGAAAGAAAACAACAACAACAAACAGTCAAAAAACCAAGCTGAGAAATAAACGATCGAGCAGTAAAGTATATCCAGGTGTCTCATGTTTTTACAGCTTTGCCACTCGTTAAAAAAGTTTTAATATAACTCCGAGGGAACGTCCAGAAAAATTGTCTGGGTTTCTTGAGTTGTCCTCGCCACTTACTCCGTTTTTATATAATATTATGGCTTACATTTAAGATTTTCTTTTAGCTGTTGAAGCTTAAGAAGAAAAAGGAGAGGCTTCAATACCATGTTGAATTTCTACAGGGTCGGGTCTCTACTCAGAGACTATCAATAATCGTCCCATGGCATCAGAAATTGATAGTTTTTATTCAAATATTTGTGCAGAGACTAACAAAAACTGGTACTTTAACCTTGTCATTGTGGAAGATTTAGAGGAAGAGGAATATCCCTGCCACATAAATACGTCACCAGTCTATTCCCCGGTGTTATTAGTGGAGATGGTTAGAGGTTGGAGGGAAAGTCAGAATATAGACTTAATGGTTGTTAGGGATGCATGCTTATCTAGAGTTGACAGGACAGTGGGAGGGAACATCGCGGAGGAAGTTAGACAGGAGGCACAGTCTGCGGGTAGGCATGAAATCGTCTCACTGCGGACTATAGCTTAGGTTTCGAGCGGCAAACAATGTTCAGTTCGGCAGGTTCTATCGAATTATGCACGTTGGACCAACGGCTGATTCAAAGGGCGTTCTGATAATGTGCCGAACGTAACGCATAAATGAAGATAATTCAAACCAGAAGTTATACCCGTACCCGGGCCTTTATCTGATCCTAGTTTGGTGCGACCCAATGGTACGACGTATGAATCAGTCGTTGCTCCGAAGTCCCTCTAAAGTCGAACTTTATTGAGTTACGGGTTCGGCACATGACTGGAGCGGCGTTTGGATGGGGCCTAAGGTTAAATACTAATGATTTGTGAAAGAAATGATTGTGAAGTGCGGTTTAGAAATGAATTGAAGGAATGATCCTCACACTTCCTGGACAATTTATGCAATTGTCTCATATATGCACTTGAAAAATTCAAGTGACTTCAACGGGATTCGAACCCACGACCTCTACTATGCCGGTGCAGTGCTCTTACCAACTGACCTATAAAGCCACACAGTTGAGAGCAGCAAATTGTCCTTAAATTGTACAGGAAGTGTGAGGATCATTCCTTCAATTCATTTCTAAACCGCTATTCACAATCGTTTCTTTCATTCATCATTCCTTTCACAGGAAAACACGCATGAGCCCAACAAATTGACCTCCTCTCAACTGTGTGGCTTCATAGCTCAGTTGGTAGGAGCACTGCACCATCATCGGAGAGGTCGTGGGTTCGAGTCCCGCTGAAGTCACTTAAAATTTTCAACGGCATATATGAGACAATTGCTTAACAGGAAGTGTGAAGATCATTCCTTCAATTCACTAATGATTTGCTTGGCAAGTTAGTGCAGATTGGACAGTTACCAGAAGGAGTTATTCTCGTTACTGTTGATATTGTTGGGCTGTATCTCCACATACAACACTGATGAAGAGGGACTTCGGGCGAAGCCTTGAATAGAGGAATAAATCCAGAGATTCCCACCGAAAAGATTGGAATCAGCAGAGCTCGCTTTAAAGAACAAAAACTTTGAATTCAATGGATATGATTTTCGTCAGAAATTGGGTACAGCCATAGGGACAAGGATGACGCCAAGTTATAAGCATCAGTATCCAGATTTCCGTTCATGCGATCCTCGAGGATGTGAGAGAAGCATTCCATATGCGCAGGTTGCGAAGAATATGTTCATCAGATCATAAACGAGCGGCAGAGTTGACAGTTTTCTTATGCGCACAAGGATACAACGGATATTTTGTTAACCAACAAGTGCAGAGAGCGAAACGGTTATCATGGGAAGAATTGTTGACTTGTGCCACAGAATCAAGACGCAAGAGCACTAGAACCAGGACACCATTTATCGACCCAGGGAAATTTGACGTTTTCTTGGAAACTAGAGTCACTCTTTTTGATAAACTAGAGCATTGTGGCACAGGTTCTTTTGCGCTGGATTGGATAAGAACTTGCTTTGTGCAAGTGTAATATGAATTTAATGGTTACCTTTAGTCTAAAACGTTCCGGAAGGTTCTATCCTCGGACGTCTCTTTCTTTTACTTGACGTTAACGTAGGACGTTAACAATGCTTCTATTCTGCTGAACCCGATACTGTTAGCCGACGCCACTGATGTTAGTATGTCACATAAACATCCGGGCCATCTCGTTGAAATGTTACATTTCGAAATGGAACAAAAAAAAGAGAAATATCAATTTGGTTGAAAGCAAACAAACTCTTCTTAAATCTGAAAAAAGACGCATAAAGTATGACCTACGAATACACATGGATAATCAGCATCCTGAAGATGTAAAGGAGACAGTTTTCTTAGTAGCAATTTTGGACGAAAACTTGAATTGGAAGTCGGAAATATCTCATGTTGCAAATAAAGTTTGACAATCAATTGTCATTATGTTTAGATGCAGCTCTTACCCTCCTAAAATCTCACTGCGTATACTTTTTCTTATACCTATATTGTTCCTTATTTACCTATACTTTCATTATTGTAATATTGTTTCGGCTCCAACTAGACTAATCTTGCCGTCTCGTTATTCTGAAAAAGCCTTTTCTGATTTGAATCAGAAATAAGCCAAGTTTCCTTTCTCACACACACACGACACACACACACACACACACACACAACGTTTTTGGCCGAACGACATCATACGTTTTGGAGGCCAAACGATATCACACGTCTGATAAAACATAACACGCATAGAGTTGTGGGCAAGGATATTTCCCAGCACATGCCACGTTGTACCATAACATGTGCGAATGTTGTCCACATGCCGGCGAGTAAAGAGAAACTGAAGCGTTCTTTATGTGGTATTTGTGCTTAATGGGCTTGAAAAATTGAGAATAGGGCGAGTAAAAGAAGAATAGCAATAAAGAAACAACGCGTCAAAGTCTCAGGTCTGTGCGATATCCCGTAATCGGGTTATTCGGCAAATTGTAAAACTCAGAATTATAGAGTTAAGTATGACAGCCGGAATCAGCGGAAACATTTACCAGGAAGGATTTGCCTATTTTACTCGTTGTAAGTTTCAGTTGCAAAATGAAAAACCATGTCATAGGTTGCTCCATTGCTGCCGATTGTAAATACCCTCACCATTTTCACATTACCGTATTTTTTCTACTGAACGCCCTGGGCGTTTATGTGAAATAAATAAATAAAAAAACTTCGGGAAGAGGGCGTTTATTACAGAGAGGCGTTTATTTCAAAAAGTTCTCATTTTAACCTCATACTGACACCAAATATATGCACAGTTCACACAAACATTCACCGAAAGTTGAGGGAGCGTTTATAGGAGAAGGCGTTTGTTGGATAGTGGGCGTTTATTAAAATAAATACGGTATACTTTTGTTACCAGACAAGTTTTCTGCACAAATAGTCGTTTGGAGTTTCAGATTTTGAGAGTTCTTGTTCTTTTAA
>BLFK01001071.1:523536-526036 GCA_014634185.1 Astreopora myriophthalma | reverse complement strand
GAAGGCCGAAACAGTACTGTCTGCAGTTAGATATAGCTCTTTGGCATTACAAAGCTTTGCTTTATGTCCAAATTGAGCACTCTTCTAGGATGAGTCATTGCCGTTAGCACTGCGCATAGCTCACTAGTTTTCTAGTTTGAGCACTCTGGCATGACTTAGGTGATACCACATGTGTGGGATCATTCGGGGCGGCTACCTAGTCTTGCCTCCGTCCTAGCATCAGCACTGCACTGATGAGGCCCAGAAGGCCGAAACAGTACTGTCTGCAGTTATATATATATATATATATATATTTTTTTTTTCTGAAGTCTGTCGGTAGAGGTTGAAATAAAAATTCAGCTGAACTTCATTGTCATGTTGAAGCTGATTACTAGGAAATTTCTACGGTGTAATACGGGGAGCGCCATCAGCCTTAAATATCATAATTCCTTATTATTTAATACAATTGCTTCGATTTTCATGTCGAATATCAAAGCTATCAGCGACATATGGCAAAGTGAACTTAAAGGTTTGGGAGCCTCTCGGTCTTTTAACTTCAACGGGCCAGGCGCCCTTTTCTTGAAAGCTCCGAAATTATTCGAGCGCATTAAGAGGAAGACGTTGCAAGGCACCATGAAACTCTGCAATTATTGTTCTTTTTCTTGTGTTGTTTTCTGGGGTTTTGAGAAACCGGCCCCAGGGTATTATGAAGGGAAAATTATGTATTGTACAGCCTATACTGCAATTTGGCCATGAACCGGACGAATGATGAACAAATGACTTTTTGTTAGTAATTTAAATGATGGGTTCATAAATTTGTACCTATAGTATAGAAAAGTGTGAAACGTAGTTTTTAAAACCTTGCTTTTTAAACCAAAGGTCCTGGCTTTTGTAAGGACGGCTGTTAGGGCAATATCGCTTTCTACTGTCTTGAAACCCACAAATGGAGAAAAAGAGCGGTTGAATTAACCAGTTCAGTTCGTACAGGAGAGGGTCCTGTCTCGGTTCGTGTGAGGTGAATTTGCATTTTGAATATCAGGTGTAGAGGAATACAGTTTACACCATTAAAACATTTGTCAATATGTAGGACGGTTCCATTCAAAACTGAAGAGTAAAAATAAGCAGAGTCCTTGTTGCTCTTCGTTTAGGAAAACACGGCTGCCGTCAAGACATGTCACTCAAGGACATTTCAGAGGAAAATGTTTGAAAAAGAAACAAGGCTTACTTTTAATGGTTTGCGATCGGAAGCCAGCCTGACCCTTACTGAGAACAGAAAATGTATGACCGCTGACTCAGAAAGCTTGGAATTGAACAAAAAAAAAAATTCATAATCAATCCGTGACCGGCATGGTATACCACATGTTAGATATATCAATATTCCAATATGACTCTGAGGCTTTCAGGACAAATATCAATATTCTTTTGTACGGAAATCTCCCTTAAGAATTGTGGGACAAACAAACCAGACCAGGTAATAAATTTAACCTGAAAGTTTGCATATTGATATATCCAAGGTAGGCTGTTCAAAGAGTTGTATTTCCTTAGTGATCTTACAAAGTTTCGCGTATTAAGGTATTGCCAGATTTAAAAGGTTGAAGAAATATCATTCTTGGTTCCACTGGAGGCCAGTCGTACAAAGTGGAGAATTTCCTTAAGAAGTTGAGTCATGGTGTTTTGAAATTTTCACCTGACAGAAACTCTGCCGGGGTAAGGCAAGTTTCTTTTTCTTGCTAAGATTTTCTTTTTCTTACTATTGCTTTTCCTTATCCTAGAATTCGACTTTTGATTTTAGCCGCTCTTTCTGGTACATAGAGGGCTGCCTTGTGTGTTAATCATAGTCACCTTCACGTAATAGTTTGTGATGCATTCAAGACGCTTTATGCAAGTTACGTCACCAGAATCACTAGAATCTCTTGCTGCACCACGAGTTGCTTAGAATTCAACGCGTAATCCCGCCCAATCAGAATTACACCAATGCATTCACAAAATAAAAAGAAATATGAAATAAAGTTGTTACAGTTTTGAGAAGAATTTGTCAGAAGCTAGGCTTGATTGTGTAATTTGGTACTCTGATGCAATCGTGCGTTATGCCAGTTGATGGGGCACAATTGCGAACTGATCCAGATGGCCAACAGGATGTTATGACTTTAGCGGCACCATTTGCATTACTGAACTTACTCTGAGGATACTGTGGTGTCGAGCTGACTTGGAGTAAACACAACGCCATGCTTATGTTTCAGTGATTTTTACTCTCTCACGTGTTACCGAATACATGTGCATAATTATGACTAATTAACGACATTACATCCCTCCTCTTCTTGGGATAGAAACAAGCTTATTTCAACATTTTACAGTGTCGCACGCTTAACAAAAACAAAACATGTTCGGCTGAAAAACAGTTCCTTGAATATCAACACGTAAACATCTATTTCGGCAGAGTAAGCTAGTTTTCTTTAAACTATTTCAAGTGGAGTGTTCGCACATAATCAGAGAATCTGACGGGAGGTCTGATCTGCCTTTG
>BLFK01001071.1:495682-513652 GCA_014634185.1 Astreopora myriophthalma | reverse complement strand
GGGGCGTCCGGGAAAGACAAATCCTTCAAAACTCGATAAGAAACACTTCCAATAGATGTCAGTAGAATGGCTCTCCGTTTCGCAGCGTGTTCGGTACCTTCTTTAATGTCGTATGCGATGAAATATTCTTGCAATCGTTCCAGGTAGCTGTCGATATCTTCGGCCTCTGAATTGAATTGGTCGAAAGGTGGTCTTCCCGCCATGGCGCTTAATAGGCTTAGTTCGTGCTTGACTGCTCGTCGACCGTTTAGCGGATAGATTTGACGTCAAATGCTAACTAGCCGATGTTGACTATCCGTTAATCCAGTTATCCTCGTCGCCACTGTAACGTATTTCGTCGTGCCGTGAATAATAACTGACCGTCAACTCAACATAATATTATATTGAAAACACAACCAGCTCATACATGTGCAACATGCAAATTAGCTAACGCCCAAACGAGGCAAATACACCACAGAAACCAACTTAAACATAGAATTAGAAAAGGTAAGCCAATGGTTATATGCTAACAAATTGTCTCTGAACATTGAAAAAACCAGCTTTGTGGTATTTCATTCTCCACAAAGAAGAATAGCTCATAAGTTGAATCTTAGTATCTCCAATATGTCTGTGAAATCTGATAATCAAGTGAAATATTTAGGACTCATTTTTGATTCCAACTTGAACTGGAAGCCATACTTACACGAATTGAGCAAGAAGGTTTCAAGAGGTATTGGAGTACTATCTAAAATTAGATATTATGTAAATAGAAACATTTTACATCAATTATATTATTCAATTATCTACCCCTTCCTCACCTATGGTCTATTAATTTGGGGCAATACTTATAGTACCACTCTTAAACCCTTAATAACTCTTCAAAAGAGAGCTATACGTACTATTACGTTTTCAAAGCCAGATGAACACTCTGAACCTCTTTTTAAGGAATTAGAGATCCTTAAATTAACTGATCTTGTTACCCTACACAATGCACTCCTGATGTATCATTATTACTACAATCTTCTGCCCTCTTCTTTCGAAAATTTCTTTCAAACAGTTGCATCTGTACGCTCATACAACACCAGGCTTGCTTCTAAATCAACCTATTACATCAATACCATCAAAACAAACTATGGCAAATTCAACATTCGCTTTGCAGCTGTAAAAGTTTGGAATCACCTTGATGAAAGCATCAAACACCTCCCCCTTAAGAAATTTAAAGACAAAGTTAAGCAAAACATCTTACAGTCTTACTGTTCATGAGTTTTCAACTGGTATTCGTTTGTTTATTTATTTATTTATTCATTTATTTATTTATTTATTCTTTTCGTCTCTTTGCATTGACTAGTCTTTGCTTTGCTCAAGCTTTAGTGCCAACCTAACTTCTATATTTACATATTACTTAGTTTTACTCAGCTCGATTAGCTTTTTAGTTATCCTGAGTAACAATTACCCTTTTTAGTATTGATTTCTTATATTGTAAAAACTTTTTTGTTAATTTGGTAATAAAGCTTGTTGTTGTTGTTGTTAAGTTCGCAGGAGCAGAGCAGGAGCAGTTCGCAGAGCACAGATAATGTTCGCAGCAGCCCCAGCCGGGAGCAGAGAATTATATGTCCTCACAAGCCGATGACAAAACCCTATATTCATCCGAAGGGGATAACCCGTTCACACAGCAAGAGTGTGCTACGAGTTCATCAAGGGCTCCACCACAGACGTTGCTACAATCACCACGCGAAATTCGCAATCCAGACTGGCCACAGAATCAGAGACCGGAATCTCAGTATCGCAATGCAGAATTGCAGCCCCAAAGTCCCTGGTGGGCAAACCCAATCAACTGCAGCTGAGCACACCGGATACTCGGGAATTCCCCCAGCACACTGAAATTCCTATCATCGCTGATGCAGAGAGAAAAGTGAAGCGGAAAAGGAAGTGAGGACATGATTGGGCGGACGCATCAAAGTTCCAACCCCGGATTGAATCTGTCGGACCCGAGTGAAACTGGCCGACCTGGAGTGTGGAATGAGAGAGACATTTGCTTGGCGTAAAGGAATACTTTGCTTGAATCACACGCTTTTTCTTTTTTCTTTTTTTTTTTTGTGGGAAATAATGGATGGGTTCGCAATGTATACGGCAGTTGCCGGACGGATCATTAGAAACAAGCGTAAATTTGAAGATGCATGCCTTTTTTGCCTAAAATACATTGTGTGTCGTGGTTTACAACCGGATGGGAGGAAAGCAAGAGGAAATACTCAAGTTTTAAGTTTCTGGGTCTGAGGTAGGTGCCAATTGTTTGCAGTTCTTGACAGGAACAGGACTAAATTATTGTGAGTTATCTTAACTTTCGTGCTCTGTGCTAGAGAAAAGCCCGAAACTAGTTTTTACAGCTGACTTCAGAACAGCAGAGTATCCCCGGATGAGGCGGAATTTTGATTTTTCATAACGTGCCAGCTATTTCTGATTTTGCTCGGGCTTAGTGGACATTCCCTCTGAACTTTCTCCTTCACAAATAAATGAACATTTTCCTAAGCGGCGTTCAGCTTATCCGTATTGCTATCGCTCCTGCCCTGAAACGTTCACTTCGGAGAGATTTTTCCTTTACGTTTCTTTCCCAAGGTCCCCTAATCGAATATTGTATTGCATGAACCCTAATATTAAACTTTAACCAGTCCCAAATACTGAGATTATTGGCAAGTTGGGCCTCGTGAGTCCACAACATTTTGATCACTGTGATGACGAACATTTCCGGTCATTCATCATCATATCATCATCATCATCACCATCATTATAGTTTTATTTATTTTATTTTGTCTTTTATTGCCAACGAGCGATCCGAGCCAAGAGGCGAGGATCGCGAGGCGAGAGTATTATAGAGCCGCGCGCGAAAGTATCGAGCTGCAGGCGAAAAAAATGTCGAGTGATCCAGAGAAAAAAGTAATGTAATGTAACCATAGAAAAAAATATGCTAATCACATCGCGGAAATTTTGCTTGTGACGTCGTGGCTTCCCTCGCTTCCATGTGACTTCGAGAGCGGCGAGGTTAGTGGGAGAGCGAAAGGTGAGTAAAATGAAAGGTTGTATACGCTTGTTTGCGTTCTTTTTGTAGTATTTCAACTGTGTGCACTTCAATAGAGTACTCTTGTAGAGTGCTCTTTCTTTGTTCTTGAACCACCGTGTTCTAAATCGAGCGAAAGTGCTCAAACAGTGAACCAGCGTGTTCCTCCTTCGGCGAGCGTGCCGCAAATCTGTTGAGAGTAACTCGATCATAAAGACCCAAAACAAACACAAACTAAGTTACCAATACTGAACGGACCAGTGTGCCAACAACAAGCAAAGCACAAATTTAAAACAAATTGCATACTCAAGCTAATCGCGCGGGAGTTCAAAGTCCAGCTTAGTCTACAAGCCAAAAAGTGCACACCTTAGTCACAAATTGAACGCAGACAACTATGATGCTGACTCTATTGTGTATGGTGTTATTCTTGGCCAAGCAGTATCGCACATGCCAGTCGTTTAGTAAGGGTAACCTTAGTAATGAATCAGTGTGTAATTTGTATTCAACATGTTGTCAAAATAATGATTAAGATTTCCAAAATAGAGTTTCTTACCAATAACATCCTCAGTACAAACCTGATATACTCCTTTCTAACAAGGAACACCTAGAAACTGTCAACTGTTAGAAAACAATCATAATTTTCTTGCGCCGCAGAATACAAATTTTTGCTCGTTGGCACCCTATGGATCGTTTTCACTGTCACGCAATAAAAATATTAAATCAAAAACCATCCAGTGGAAACAGCTAAGGAATTGTGATGTTATAGAAGATAACTAAGTTAGGCACTTCTCCAAGTTTTAGGCCTGTGCGTTTTCCGAAACCTCAGATATTCGTCGAAATGTTTCGCACAAATTTACAGAGCCCAGTATGAAAACGCCATGTTCGTGTACCTCCGTGGTACACCAATATGGCGGCCGGTCAGTAGTGTAAACATCTGGAGCTTACTTTGGCTATCTAGGCGACTGATTATCAGTACTGACCAAGCAAACATTTACATAAGCACTTTTCCTAATGCTCTAACTTCTAGAAAGGCTCAAGATCGTGAGATAAGCATATATTTTTCAACAAACTCGATCTTAGCCTTGTGTTACGCACCTCCATAACTCTGAAATTCAAAATGCTCTGGTTTCCAAACGAAGCACGCTATTGAGCTGTAAAATTGTAAACAGATATAAATATACCTCCTCTTATGCCTGATGAGGGATAAAAACTTTAGTGGCTCTTTAGTTTTGGATTTTAGAAAGTGATGACGTCACGTGAAAACGATCAATTGATAGATATACCTAGTTTATTTTTTATTTTTTAGAGTAGCTTATGCAGCTAATATCTGAGCATCAGCATTTCCCACCCAACCATGAGATTACACATACAAAGGCCAGACCATAACTCCGGGATCCACGTCCCCTACTCTACGTCCCCTACAGTGTGTGGGTACTTCAACGTCCCACAAAATGATTTACGAACAAGGATTGTGAGATGGGACCTACGGTTTATCGTCCTTATCCGAAAAGAGGCGAAAGTCTAACCATCTGCATTTGTCTAAGCAAAGGCAGCACTTTCTCCTCAGTTATTTAAGACCCTGAGTGCTGATCCAGCCAGGATTTCGACCTAGACCTCCCGCACCAAAGTCCAGTTCTCTTCCAACTGAATGAACAACGCTTAACCACATTCGACTGTACAAGAGTGTACACTACACATTGCTATAAGAATACAGGCAACGCTAAACAACATTCGATTTTTTACCATAATAATCAACGTCAAAAAAAAAAATTTAATCTCAGAGCGTGACCAAGATCGTGACAATTCACTCAGTGGTGTATTTCCCAAAATGAGGGTTTCTGATTGGCTATTAAAACAATAGGAAGCTACCACAAGAATTCTGAATCGAACGAAAAGACTGCAAAGTTCAACGTTCATTTATAAAAAACAATCTTGTTATAATTTTTCCCTGCTTTTAAAATTTTTTTAAAGGTGTATTTACCTTCGATTGTGCCAAGAATCCTCTTTGTATTTTTCTTCGTCCGCTTCGCTCCTGCGCTAGTTCGGATTGTTGTTAGGTCCTCACCTGTCGACAATGCAAAACGAGCATTTCTTTGAGGCCGACATTTCAGACGGGTTCGTAACGTTTTCTTGCCCTTCCTTGATAGTTTCCACACAAATTATTATTTCTTCATCAGGTATATCATTGGTAATATCATGCAGCTACATCGTCGTCAGTTATAAGGCCGTTAAAAATATCAAGATTAAAATTTGGGAAAATCTTGGAGTCATAAATGTTTGAGAGCTGAAAAAGGCCTTGCGTGACACGTTGAGGCGAGCAGAATTCTCCAGACTCTTAACAGACGACGGCAAATTAGCCAATCAGATTGCGAGATTACTAGCAGTTGTGGTAAATATGCTTTTCACCTTCCACCTTACGCTGGAATCTTTTCCTTAATGACTATTAACTTTAAAAAAATGTCGAACACAGAGATGTCGTTTTTTTTTTCCACTGTTCTCGTTGTTGTTGCGCCAGCAGGTGTTTGCAATGCGTCCCCGTTATGTTAATTGCCGGGAAGGTGAAAAATTTATTGGTTCGGTGGTTTTGATTTTCGCAGTCGAGAGCCAAGCAACTTACATTGGTCATGAAATTACGAACCCAGCACTGTAACGTGTCAGTTTTCACGGGACCACGCTCCAGTGAAAAGGTGATGAATGCGGTTACGCGCGCACTCAGGTTAACTGCTAGAGCAAACTGAAATAATATTTCAAGGCTTGAAAGGGATTGGAACTCATGGCGTTGATCCCCACCCTTTCGTGATGTAGTAGCACTTCTCAGAGTTTCCTACATGGCGACTAACTTGTGACCGGTTACAGCCGGTTTTAGAGCCGGAGAAATAGAGCACTTTGTTTTGCTCTCGGTGTTATCCTTTCAGCGTGAAATCCCTACCACAAACGTTTCTCCAAGAAAATGAAAAAATACATACTGGCCAAACATTTAAACTTCTTGTACACTTTATGATAATTACCGTAGCCCCATGACTAGCCTGTTCTTTCTTTAGTTTAGGGCTGTTTTTTACGCTACGTAAAGTACTGCGTCACCAGTAACAATTTTTTAAACCTTTAGTTTTAGCAGAAGTCCATATGGACTTCTGGTTTTAGTGTTATCATATGTATATGAGCAAGAGAAATTAAAGGGGGAAGAGAGGGCATCCCCCATACATGCCCTTTTCCATCGACTCCCACGCTGTACAGATCCCAAAGGGGCTGATTAAGCAACAGCCGATCATATGGCGATAACGTGTTCCGCGCGGATAGCCCACGCTCAGAGAACACATTCCCCCCAGATGATTGGCTGTTGCCTAATCCTCTTGGGATCTGCGCGGCGTGGGAGTCGATCTTAAAATAACTTGAGTCATATTACCTGTCGAAAAGGGAATGTATACGGGGGATGCCCTCTCCCCCCTCCCCCCTTTTATTTTCTCTTGATAGGAGATATTGTAGTCGGTGCGGGCAAGTTGTCGCGGATTCGGGTTAGGTTTCTTTTCTCGACCCGAGACAATTTACCCGCTACCCGCGACAATTCACCTGCGTCGATTAGACTATCTATGTGTATATACGCACAACTTCAAGTGAGTAGGACGTTTATCACGATTTTCAACAGTGTCGTAATTCGTAAAATCAAAACCAAAGTAATTATTTTAGCCAATCATATTGGACGACCAACGAGCCAATCATGACGGAAAACAAAGACATGCAGTCGGCGTGAAGCGCGGGAAAATGCGTGCGAGCGAGTCAAAATTTGTTTTGCTTTTACCTCTGATTGGCTGAGAATGTGGCGCGAGCGTAGTAATGCACAACCAAGGCAATCACGACGACACTTTCAAAACTTACTTGAAAGCCGCTGTAATAAGCATAATTATTTATTTCTTTGATCGTGAGCGGGCGGTATCCTGAGAATCCTGCAATCTGATTGGTTCCGAGAGCGGGCAGTATTTTCCTATCTCCTGACCACGGTCATGGTAACCAACTACGCTAAGCGCAGAATGACACTTTCTCGCTTAAAACATTGAAATGGCTTCTTCTACATTTCGCCAAGTTTGTTGACTTTTGAAAGCAAAACTTCACACAGTGTAAAAATATTCCTGACCAATTCATTTTATTGTACATTTGTTGACACGTTGATGAGACAATGTGTAAAATAAAAACATGACTTTTCCAGTTTTTCTTAATAGTTTCTCCTGCCTTCTAAAAATAGATTTAGAAACAAATAAAAATGTTATTCACCGGCCTTGGTCGGTCCGTATTGGGAAAAACTGTGCCCTCTGTCTCGAGTACACTTTTTCCCAATACGGACCGACCAAGGCCGGTGAATAACATATATATCCTTTCGCTGTGTAATGCATTTGTGTTTTGTTCCTTCTAGCCCACAGTGCCTGCAGTGACCGTAGCATTAGCTGTCAATATTGGGCTTTGAGGAAAGAATGCACCAAGAATCCTGGCTATATGCTGACCTACTGCTGTCTGTGGTGTAACCACATGAAAAGTACGTGTGTAACGTGAACGCTCTATCAAGCCTCTCGGGGCTTATTTAATTCCTGGCCTTCTCAGTGGGAGAGGGGGCTACGTTTAGAGCAAAGGCCTCACAGAGAGAGAAGGGGACTTTTGAAATCGCAAAAAGTGTAATCATAACATAACCTTTGTCCCAAACTCGAACTGTGTTGGAATACCGGTCGAAAATCTACTACAGGGAATTCTCGTTAACTAAAAATGGTGTAGAGGGGCTAGGTGGAGCTCATTCTCTACAGCCGTGTTCAGTTAATTGTAAGTTCTAAACTCGAAAATGGCAATGCCAAACTGCTTTATTGCAAAGAAATACCCCCATGTCCTACGGACTCTTGTCTATGTTTTCGGAATGCAATCCATTCCAATCCTGTCCTCGTTCGCCCATGCATGCTCTTATTTGGCTGCGGCGTGTTCTTGCACGGTTGACGGACCTAACGAAAATCAGGTTTAGACTTGTATCTTCAGACTAGCCCTGAAGAGGAACAAATATTCTTTTGCTTCCTAAACCGTCAACTACAACTTATGGCTAACACTCTTCTCCTTATGTTCAGCTGCCAATTACTGGAACTCCCTCTTTGATAAATCTTAGGCAACTTAGCTTTTGCCGACCGCGACTCTGATGTAATGTTATGCCGGTAACAATGTAGGACGTGCTTTTATGCTGCTTTTATATAATCTCCTCTAATTTTGCTCGGGGATACTAGCTCATCAGCTACTTTAGTTCTGAAATTCGAGTTGAAATTCATAGTTTTATGTATAAAAAGTATCAATGTTTAGTCCACTGATTTTATTGGCAGCTCGCTTGGGATGAAATTGCTTAAAATCTTGACCTATCTCCTTTATTATAAACATGGTTTTCCTTCCCTTTCTCTAAACAGCCCTGAAGGACACGTTTCAATACCGCTGTAATGACCAAAACTATCACTGTACTTATTGGGCAAACACGAATGAATGCTACAAGAACCCTGCGTACATGCTGCAGTATTGCTGTCAGTCTTGCAAGCTCAAAGGTAACAACTCTAAACAAACGTTCATAATAATTAAAATGTGAGTGTATTACATTGTCATCAATCACCAAAGTTTTGTCAGGGACCGCTTTCCACCGCCAATTTCAATTTTCTTGTACAAGACTATGCATTATATCTCACGCACCCTAAAGCAACTGTCATATTTGGTATCCAGTTAGTCGATGAGATGAATTGCCCATTGCAACAACAGTTGGCATTTTGAGTGTTACCTTTCATCACTGGGTTAATGGGCCAATTCAGGTTTTAGTGTTTTTACCCTCAATAAGGCAGAACCACAGAATAAAAGCACCCACAGTTGTAATCTTGAATTCACCTGAAATGACACTGGTATACTCGAAAAAAAAACCTGAGTGCTCCTCGCAGAAAAAGAAAAGTGTGTATCACCTTCGGATTATTCGTTCGGATGTTGTGCCACTGAGCTAGAGGAGGCTTCTGGGAGCTTCAGTTAAACACTTGGTTAAACGAATTCATTTCCTGTCATATTTTCATCCCCTTATTCACACTTTTAAGTACAACAAATCGATCATTCTCCCACTCGACACGCAAATCATAGTAAACGTCCGTCACCCTGGGTTGATGTTCCTCATATCGGAACACAGAGTTGCAATATATTTTCATAACAGAGGGTTCAAATCTCAGTGCCATAGTGCACACATACGTACACCTGAGAAAAGAGGGTAACAGCATTGTTTAGGAAGACGTCAGCAGCTTAAGAGCGCGGAGGATAACGATTAAGTGCACGAACATATTCATAAGGCAAAAATATTGGTAGGAGTGCTACAATGAAAAGCCTTTTATAAAATATTTAGGATAGTACGCGCGCTCTAATTGGTCAATAGATGTGTTTAGGTGAGAGTCTGTAAACACGGTTGTGACATCACACGAATTTTGATTGGTTATGTGTTGTTGTATGCGCCTTTTGATTGGCTGGTAGGAAACATGATTGTCCAGAGCATGTATTAAGAGAATCTATTTCAATCAAGAAGTAAATCAACAGAATTTTCCTTCATTTGTCGAATTATTTTTGAGAAATATTTTATAAAAGCAATAGAGGCCTTTTTCCGTGTTTACATAGCCTTATCTAAACACTCGGGGTGTTGGGAGAATTCTCGACAGTTGTGCAAACCCGAGACGCAGTCGAGGGTTTGCATAACTGTCTCAAATTTTCCCAAACCCTCCTCGTTTTAGATGAGGCTATGCAAACAACGAAAAGGTCCTATTGCTTAATTAAATATTCATTATTAACGTTGGAAAGCCAACTCGGTTAAAACTTAACAGAGATATTGAGGAATAACATAAGTGTAAAAGGATTGTTTTGTGTTTTGTTTTTATTACAATGTTGTAAGACACTAATTTTTTTTTCAGTTTAATATGCTTTTAAGTCAAAGTTTTCTCTTTAGAGAAAAATACAAACGAACTTCAATTTACCACTCCCTGATCATTGAAAGCCTCATCTGTGTCGTATCCGATTTCGATTTTTTATTTCAAGTTATCAGCTCTGAAAGCCACAAACATTTAATGATAATAGAATTGGAAGCCTTCAATCTTCCGTTCCAACGCTTATTGAAGAATTTTGCGCCAGACAGGACAATCTACAATACACGTAGTTTCCACCCCTTCCGTATCGCTTAGTGAAATTCTCCCATCCGCGTGACTCAAACTTTCTTGATTTTACGCTTCCGAAGGCTTCCAGAGAACTCACCAGTGAGCTGATTAACGCCAAAACTACAATTATGGTAATACAAGAGAAAATAAAGGGGGAAGAGAGGGCATTCCTCATACATGCCCTTTTCCATAGATAATATGTCTCAAGTTATTTTTAGATCGACTCCCACCCTGTACAGATCCCAAGGGGATTAGGCAACAGCCAGTCATCTGGCGGGAGTGTGTTCTCTGAGCGTGGGCTATCTTTATTTTCAGTTCGGTAATATTGTTCCATGGGATCTCGTTAATACTTGAGTCATTGTGTGTAAGAATTCCAGATAGTAATGAATGCCTATTTTATTGGTTTTGACTAATGTCAGACCCTTGAAAATCACGAGAAGTTCGTGCCACGTGCGATTATATCAACAGCGAGAAAATTTTAAGAACTCTAGCTACGGTATCAATCGTCGCACTTCGCCCGTATTTTTTATGTAATGCTGATTAGACCCTCCTGCAACCCACGCGACCTTCAGCCATCATCTAAATTCTTCCCCTGATATTGTCTACAGTGATTACCTCAAAAACTCACATTAGTGTGCATTTACGAATGCTTCCTGTCGTCTCCCTCTTTCTTCTGCTCCCACTATCTCTAATTTAAACTTTGTGTGACTTGATTTTGCCTTTCAGGGATCTCTGTCGTTACCTTTGCAAAGTATTGATCCGTAGGGGCTAGTATGCAGTAGTTTGTATAGTTATATTGTACGCAACTTTAGTTATGGTGGATCACTATAGTTTTGTGGGATAGAAAAAGATCTTGAACCAAACTGACGTAGAACCCGCAGAGATTTCGTAAGTGTTTGTTATATTACTCTAAATACAAGAGAACATTTTGAGTTTGAAATTGTAAGTGCTCATAAAATACCATAAATAGAAGAACGAGCTTTCTGCCGAGGACTGGAAACTAGAGCTTTTAAGACGTTGGTCTCAAAATCTAACCCTACGACCCCCTCTCACAATTTCAGGATATGGGCAGTGACCAAAATAAACAAGTAGAGAAACAAAAGATAAACTCATAGAATGTTTGAAATGGTGATGTTCACGTTTTGGTATTATCTCGCAACTGTCAAAAGTTTAGCGTGGGTTGTATGGTTAGAATTGGAGAAATTAAGCGAGGGAACCAGTTTGTGCCACCTGTATAGAGAAAACTAGTGCGCATGCGTTGAGAAGGGAAGGGAAAAGCCCTTCGTAGCGTGCAAGCACTCCCAGCGACCACAACTATGCTGGTCCATATACGAAAATTCTCTCATCAGACTGTAGTAATTTCCAAAGTAGCAAAGAACACTTGTAGTTTTTCACTCTGCTAGCGAGGTTATATGGCATTTTGTTATCACTTTACCTTTTCAGGTCAGTTGCTATCTAGAAATAAAAGCTGTAGTCTTACGTAATGAAATAAAATTCAGAGTTCGTGTAAAAACATGCTTCTTCAGTCTTAATAAAGACAGAGACGTAGTTACACCACGAATGCGTACTTCGGGAAACCGAAACAATGCAATTCAGTTATAATAAGAATTAATATTGGTTGTCACTGACGAAAAAACTTTTTTGCGTGAGAACGTTTGGGTTAAAATCAGCATAAAATGGCTTACGAATGCAAATGAGTGCTTTAAAAGAGCCGCAGAAACGTCACTTGGGATTGCCAAGGCCTTGTAAATGTTAGGAATGTAAATGTGTTCATTAATGGCATTCGGTTCGCGAATTGAGTGCCACGCTTCTAAAAATAATATTTTTTACCATTGGGAACAGTGGTCAATCACCTTGACGTCGTCAAGGTCAAAATCATGATTGTTTTTTAGGCCATGTTGGGTTAATAAAGAATTCCTATCTCCCGTGAAAATGCAAGTTTGTCTTCTCAACCGCGACTCTGTTCTTTTGTTCTTACACAATTTAAAAGTGGTCTATTGCTTATGGAGATAACATGGTTGGGGTTGACATGCCAACGCAAACAAACAGCTTGAGGATGGTCCCAAAACACACATGTTGATTTTCTTGTAAACTCCTAGGTTTGTATTTAGGATGATGCCTGAGCTCCGAGGCCTTCAACATAATGACCGACGCGTAGCGCGTGGTCATTATTTTTAAGAAGGCCGAGGAGCGAGGGCATTACCTGATTTAATGCACCTTTCTATTGTTATAGAACAAGGAAAGCTAATAGTTGGTATAAAGGTTTTCCAAATACCGCGTGTAGCCAAAGTTTTTAAAATCCCGTTAGGAATTGATTGCCTTCATGTATCACAATACGAACAAACTGCTTTTTGAGCAAGGTCTTGGGCTTTCTAGTTTCACCTCTTCAGTTATCAGCTGTGCGGTTTCGTTGCCACTGGGTGGGTGTTGTTTGTGTGCAATTATATGTTCACTATATTTTGAAAACCATTTGTTTGAGATGATGGACAATGATCTGGATGATTTACGGCTACAAGCAGTGGACCAATGCGCCGGAACAGAAGAAGTTCAACTTGATTTGGACGATGGGATCGATGGAATTCTATCATAGTTCTCTTGACTCTTTTGAAGACTGAAAAAAAAAAAATCCAGGGTGAGGCTGTAGATATGACCGACATGTTCGAGATTGGGGGACTGTCCTAGTGTGGTTATGGTTAGGAGATCTCGAACTGCAAAAAGTAATCCCTGAAAGCTTAAAGAATTTATAGTGTGTGTGTACGGGGATCCGATGTCTTAAGTTCAATATCCGATATCCCATGTTCGCAATTCATAAGTTTTTCTGAGCTGATGTTTTACGAAAATTATTTGACATCGGATCGGACAAACACTGTTAGTGTTATGTATGGCAAAACCGCTGACCAATGAGATTGAAAAGACCGCGCTTTAGGAGCCGTTGTTCAACATGGCGTTCATGTTGTGATATATGTAACAGTAAGTTCTTTATGCTTTGCCCACCCGTCAAGATGGCGCTTTAATTTCAGTCCAACTACAATATTTTACAATTATATTACCTAAATTAGATTACTTAAACAAACCTAACATGAGAACAACCCAAGCAAAACAGGCCTAAAAATAGATTTTCTAACAAAGGTAGGGGGTGAAAGTGGGGACTTCAATGTCCATTAGCGCTATGAGTCTCCTCGATAACTATACCTTCTAAAACCAGAAAGAATAATTCAAGCGAAAATAGTCCAACCTCTCTATGAATAAATTCCCAAATTTGACAAAAGCGCAGTTTGAAGCTCTAGACTGGTGCATTTTGTTTATGAAAGAAGGGGTTTTGTTGACAAAGGAAATGCATCAATCATTAATAATAATAATAACAATTATTATTACTACTATTATTTAGACAGGAAGTCTGTGTCACCTAGGTGCTTTTCAGGGAGACGTGCTTATTAAACTCTTCTTACAAAGGTAGGAAGGAAATGACATTGTGACTGGTGATTTTAACGTCAAGTTTGTTGGTCAA
The DNA here is from genome assembly GCA_014634185.1 of Astreopora myriophthalma. Classification (NCBI taxonomy): domain Eukaryota; kingdom Metazoa; phylum Cnidaria; class Anthozoa; order Scleractinia; family Acroporidae; genus Astreopora; species Astreopora myriophthalma. The sequence continues at coordinate 499,935 of BLFK01001071.1, read as the reverse complement.
GATATTATCGATAAGGGTGGCTGAGTTATTGTAGACGCTGGAGAGAAAGTAAGAAATCGTGAGCGTAGCGGGAAGTTTCAGCATGGAGGAGGTTTATGTTGAAGTGGCCCATAATATAAATCGGTTTATCTGAAGTGATTCATTTCTCAAGTGTTTCGTCAAAATAATCTTGGAAACGTTGGGGGGAGTTATGTTGCCTGTATATTACACCACAAATGACATTACGTTTTTGCGAGAATTGGATTTCAATCCAAAGTGCCTGGAACACTTCCTCTGATATTTTTTCAATCACTTTATACTTCAGGGAATTATGCACCAATCAATGTTAAGCCCGAGGGTGGGGGGGGGACCCCGGGCATATGTCGGGAGATATGAGGGGCATCTGACTTTTCAAAGGAATTTTCGGTCAAAATCCCCACCCTAGGACCGGAAAAATGGGTAAAATCAGATCAAATGTCCGCACCTTTGAGAAATAATTTTATGAATCACTGTTTAAGAAAACGTGTCAAGATATCTTTTAGCTTCTTTGATTCCTTCAACGCTTTGTGCATTGACGCAAGTAATATGAGCAAATCTAGCATTTGAAGTTTCGGCAATTTAAGTACAATTTCTTTTCAATAGTAAATTACCTTTAGCTATTAAGCATGATTAACGGAACAAAGCAATAAACACAATGGAGTCCTTCTTGTGGTAAATGTTTGAACTTACATCCTCATATTAAAAGTAAGAATTCTACTTAAATAAGAGAGGCATTTAATATTCAGATCCTTATCAATATATTAATGGAGAGAAAACACTAGAATTCCATTCAGCGCTTGATTGTCTGACAAAAAGTGAAATTAAAAGTGCAGTCCACTCCCGATAACTTGAATCTTCAACGGAAATTGAGAGTTATCGAGAGTTGAAAACAGAGGACCGGAAATATGTATATTAAAAAAAAGAAACCCAAACAAACAAAGAAAAAAAAACGGTGTTTACTGTTTCTTTATTCATACAGTATACGTTTTAATCGAATTTAATTACAGAGAAGTCGAGTGAAAATGGAACTCTAAATTACTGTTAAATCAGAACGTAAAGTAACCAATGAACCTGAACTGGACTGACACGTTTTGTGTAATGCAAAACAAAGATTACACGGCTGCTTCAAAATAAATTAACTGTTTTGGACTGCAGTACACTGTTTGTTTTGACTTGTCAGGTATTGAAGGACGTGGTTCGAGTTATCGAGTGTAAAAATATACAGAGAATGACCTGAATGAAGTGAAACGAAAATTACTTCGTGTTACCGGGACGTTTGAGTTAACGAGGGTTCGAGTTATCGGGAGTCGACTGTACATAAAAATCCACGCAATCCCACAAAGTGAGTTCCATAAACATACAGAAAGTGAATACGGAGAAGTAGCTTTTTCATTCCTAGACAAACTACTGCCTACTTGTTCTTGCCAGCTTACCAAGATGGCCTCACCGAGCAAATGTGATTAGTCCCATTCCTCCTCCTCCTTCTCCTCCTCCTCCTCCTCCTCCTCCTCCTCCTCCTCAAATCAAACATCCCCACTCAGGGGCCCAGACTCTCAGTCAAATTCCCGAGGGTAGGGAAAACAATAAAAGCAAAATAAGCCCCACATATGCCCGGGGTTCCCACCTCACCCCCTTGGGCTTAACATCAATAGGTGCATTATTAATATACAACTCAACACCTCCAGGTGCTAGAGGTGTCGGGACGTATTCAAAAACATAGCCAGTTATGCTAGGATCAAAATCTATATCCCTTGCGTTATTAAGTTTTGCTTCAGAAACGCTAAATTCATAATCCAACTCATCAAGTAAATGAACCTGAAAGTTTTCAAGGTTTCGCTTGAGACTTCTAACATTGTTGTGTAGTATTGAGAAACTTAAATTGCTAACATTTTCGGGAAATTCGCATTTGAATTTATTAATTAAGCTGTGTGGAGATAAATAACGACTCTGTATACAGTGATTGTAAAAATTAAGATCAGAATTAAACTAAGGCATCACCCGCGTAATAGACTGAAAAGATCTAGATCATAAATACTAGAAAGCGTTTCCAGGCTTTTTGGATGGCAAAGAGGAGGATAAACTACTGTTGAAGTGACCATGAGCTAAGCAAGTGTTTTGACCGAAGTATGGTAGCTCATGAAAAAAGGAATGCATACTTTCAGAATTTTGCCAACTGTTCACTGTATCCAGTGCTCTACATATAATTTAGTAATACTTATCTAGATTGACGAGATCAAGCATCCCCAGCTAGTGTTCGCAGGCAGTCAGTGTCAGTTATTTTCATCGCGCGGAAACCCTCATCTTCCTTTAGGTAAATAGTGGAGTTCTTAGCCCCCCAAAAGCGATAATGATTTCGATCTTTAAACTTCTTCGCTTCAAAGAGCAAATTCTGCTTTTTGGGGGTAAGATGATGGAAGATTCTTATGCTGCCAGGGACATCTAGGGCACTGCCTGACAAACTAATATTTGCGAGATTAACTTCAGAGGCACGCTCACGAGCTTCCATAACTTTCCCTTTTGTCAACCCCCTTACAAATTTGCAAATGACAGGTTTAGGGCCTTCTCTTTCATGCCTCGTCGGTACGTGATGTGCTATATCGATGTCTTGTAAAGATATTTCAGCTCCCATTTCTCGAAAGACCTTCGCACAAAGAGAAGTCAACTTGTTTCGAACGCGGACTCACCAGTGCTTTTTTTCCGGTAGACCAATTAGTTTGATATTAAACTGATTACTGTATTCCTCGGCTTCTTCAATGGCGTTGCTAATACGTTCCACCTGGGTACTGAACTCATTTAATAGACGGCTAATTCGCTTGAGTTGCTCTTGAACACTAGAATTTGCGATTTACAAGTCATCATCCTTTTCGTTTAGATATTGCAAGCTTTTTGTAGTTTCAGCGCCGTCGACGTTCTGACTGTTGTTTGCAACTCTTGCAGGTCCTTCGGCTAGAAACGTCTCTTTCAAGACCTTTATCTCCTTGGATAAAGCGTCAATTTGATCCTTTAAGGACTGATTCTCCTGTTTATGTAAAGCAACCGTGTCGTGGCATAATTTATATGATGCCTTTGGAGAATGCATGAATTGAATTGAATCGTTGTCTGAATGAATTGAAGCGTTTGGTGAGACCTTATCTTTTTAAGGGGAGATCCTTTGATTTAAGATTAGATGATTATAAAAAGTTAATATCAGCGATAGCTGTTTGTGTCAGAGTTTTCTTTCTCAGCTTTTTAGAACTAGTATTTAATACGAATGTAATTTTTCATTTGTTTTATTGCATAAGTATTTCTAGGTATTACTTGTAAAGCGCCATTGGACAGAAATGGGAAATGTCCCTTATATAAAAATAAATTATTATTTTATGTTCTTATTATCGTGTATATGTATAAAGATGTGAACTACGGATTTGAAATGTTTTCAGTATTGCATTAAATGTTACGAATGATAAATGTATATTCCCATTCAGTTGTACTGAACGTGCAGATATATGCTACAACTTCAAAACATTTTGCTGATTCCTTTATACGGAAACAAATACATAGCTGCTCTGTTTGCGTTACAAGTGATACCACGACGTATTTTGCACACGTACAGATGGAAGGCAATTAGCGATAACAGCGGGAGACTTATTTTTCGAAGTATATCGCTGTCTGAGAGAAGCCGTAAGGTTGGTGTTGCAACGTAGGGTGAATAAGATGTCGAGTAAATAACAAAAAGCAAAAAACAAAACAAAACAAAACAAAACAAAAACAAGCAGTGCATTTTGAGCCCAATAACGGATTCAATAGTTCTTGCTTCATCATTGAAACTCGCATTCTTGATACCATTTTGCTTTGTTTATTGATAACGGTATTTACACCCTTGCAGTGTCATTTGCCCCCCGGCGGCACTCGCTGCGCAAATAACACCGTGCGAGCGCAATTGAACAATATTCCCTCCAAAATAAATGTATATAATTTAATAGTTTTTGCTTCATCATTGAAAGTCGCATTCTTGATACCATTTTGCTTTGTTTATTGATAACGGTATTTACACCCTTGCAGTGTCATTTGCCCCCCGGCGGCACTCGCTGCGCAAATAACACCGTGCGAGCGCAATTGAACAATATTCCCTCCAAAATAAATGTATATAATTTAATAGTTTTTGCTTCATCATTGAAAGTCGCATTCTTGATACCATTTTGCTTTGTTTATTGATAACGGTATTTACACCCTTGCAGTGTCATTTGCCCCCCGGC
>BLFK01001071.1:492953-495579 GCA_014634185.1 Astreopora myriophthalma | reverse complement strand
CCCCGGGCATATGTCGGGAGAAATGAGGGGCATCTGACTTTTCAAAAGAATTTTCGGTCAAAATCCCCACCCTAGGGCCGGAAAAATGGGTAAAATCAGATCAAATGTCCGCACCTTTGAGAAATAATTTTATGAATCACTGTTTAAGAAAACGTGTCAAGATATCTTTTAGCTTCATTCCTTGATTCCTTCAACGCTTTGTGCATTGACGCAAGTAATATGAGCAAATCTAGCATTTGAAGTTTCGGCAATTTAAGCACAATTTCTTTTCAATAGTAAATTACCTTTAGCTATTAAGCATGATTAACGGAACAAAGCAATAAACACAATGGAGTCCTTCTTATGGTAAATGTTTGAACTTACATCCTCATATTAAAAGTAAGAATTCTACTTTAATAAGACAGGCATTTAATATTCAGATCCTTATCAATGGAGAGAAAACACTAGAATTCCACTCAGCGCTTGACTGTCTGACAAAAAGTGAAATTAAAAGTGCAGTCGACTCCTGATAACTTGAATCTTCAACGGAAATTGAGAGTTATCGAGAGTTGAAAACAAAGGACCGGAAATATATATATTAAAAAAAAGAAACCCAAACAAACAAAGAAAAAAAAAACGGTGTTTACTGTTTCTTTATTCATACAGTATACGTTTTAATCAATTTAATTACAGAGAAGTCGAGTGAAAATGGAACTCTAAATTACTGTTAAAATCAGAACGTAAAGTAACCAATGAACCTGAACTGGACTGACACGTTTTGTGTAATGCAAAACAAAGATTACACGGCTGCTTCAAAATAAATTAACTGTTTTGGACTGCAGTACACAGTTTGTTTTGACTTGTCACGTATTGACGGACGTGGTTCGAGTTATCGAGTGTAAAAATGTACAGAGAATGACCTGAACGAAGTGAAACGAAAATTGCTTCGTGTTACCGGGACGTTTGAGTTAACGAGGGTTCGAGTTATCGGGAGTCGACTGTACATAAAAATCCACGCAATCCCACAAAGTGAGTTCCATAAACATACAGAAAGTGAATAGGGAGAAGTAGCTGTTTCATTCCTAGACAAACTACTGCCTACTTGTTCTTGCCAGCTTACCAAGATGGCCGCACCGAGAAAATATGATTAGTCCCATTCCTCCTCCTCCTCCTCCTCCTCCTCCTCCTCCTCCTCAAATCAAACATCCCCACCCAGGGGCCCAGACTCTCAGTCAAATTCCCGAGGGTAGGGAAAACAATAAAAGCCAAATGCCCCACATATGCCCGGGGTTCCCCCCTCCCCCCCTTGGGCTTAACATCGATAGGTGCATTATTAATATACAACTCAACACCTCCAGGTGCTAGAGGTGTCGGAACGTATTCAAAAACATAGCCAGTGGTGCTTGGATCAAAATCTATATCCCTTGCGTTATTAAGTTTTGCTTCAGAAACGCTAAATTCATAATCCAACTCATCAAGTAAATGAACCTGAAAGTTTTCAAGGTTTCGCTTGAGACTTCTAACATTGTTGTGTAGTGTGGAGAAACTTAAATTGCTAACATTTTTGGGAAATTCGCATTTGAATTTATTAAAGCTGTGCGGAGAAAAATAACGACTCTGTATACGATGATTGTAAAGATTAAGATCAGAATTAAAGGCTTCACCCGCGTAATATACTGAAAAATCTGGATCATAAATACTAGAAAGCGTTTCCAAGTACTTTTTGGATGGCAAAGAGGAGGATGAACTATTGTTGAACTGACCATGAGCTAAGCAAATGTTTTGACCGAACTATGGTAGCCCATGAAAAAAGGAATGCATACTTTCAGAATTTTGCCAACTGTTCACTGTATCCGGTGCTCTACATGCAATTTAGTAATACTTATCTAGATTGACGAGATCAAGCATCCCCAGCTAGTGTTCGCAGGCAGTCAGTGTCAGTTATTTTCATCGCGCGGAAACCCTCATCCTTCCTTAGGTAAATAGTGGAGTTCTTAGCCCCCGAAAAGCGATAATGATTTCGATCTCTTCTTCGCTTCAAAGAGCAAATTCTGCTTTTTGGGGGTAAGATGATCGAAGATTCTTATGCTGCCAGGGAGATCTAGGGCACTGCCTGACAAACTAATATTTGCGAGATTAACTTCAGAGGCACGCTCACGAGCTTCCATAACTTTCCCTTTTGCCAATCTCCTTACAAATTTGAAAATGACAGGTTTGGGGCCTTCTCTTTCATGCCTCGTCGGTAAGTGGTGTGCTATATCGATGTCTTGTAAACATATTTCAGCTCCCATTTCTCGAAACAGCTTCGCACAAAGAGAACTTGTTTCCAACGCGGACTCACTGGTGCTTTTTTTCCGGTAGACCAATTAGTTTGATATTAAACTGATAACTGTACTCCTCGGCTTCTTCAATGGCGTTGCTAATACGTTCCACCTGGGTACTGAACTCTAATAGACGCCTAATTCGCTTGAGTTGCTCTTGAACACTAGAATTTGCGATTTACAAGTCATCATACTCTTCGTTTAGATGTTGCAAGCTTCTTGTAGTTTCAGCGCCGTCGACGTTCTGACTGTTGTTTGCAACTCTTGCAGCTCCTTAGCTTCGGCTAGAAACGTCTCTTACAAGACCTTTATCTCCTTGGATAAAG
>BLFK01001071.1:460453-485453 GCA_014634185.1 Astreopora myriophthalma | reverse complement strand
AGTCTAAACTGAAGATGGAAAAGTTACAACACTTACAAGATCTGGGCGGCACTCCGGTTTTACGACGACTGATTACAATATACGCAAACGACACTTTTATATCAAAATTACACAAAAGGAGTGAAGAAACAATACATGAAATACTACAAGTTGCATAATACGTAGAAACAAACGAAACTAATTAGAAACAAAAACGAACGAAAAACTAAAGAAAGAACAGGAAAACTAATTACGAACAATACGAAAAAATGCTAGTAAAAACAAGTAAAAACAAAAGGCTTGTGAATCGTGGCTACAATATACTTATACATACATAAATACCCGCACTAAGCAGAACAAATGTCTTCGGAGTATCTTCTTTGCACATGCAAGGGAGAGTGCTGGACCTTCTTACAAACTTTTTGAAATTCTCAAACTAGAAATAATATAAAAAAGAAGACAATTTTAGGTAAATTTTACCTATATAAAATGCGTGTTCCATTTGCTTTTTCCCATGGTTTATTTACTTTCCAGATTCTTTTCAGTACATTTTAGTGAATTTTGCAAATGGAAGACACATATCCCAAAAGACTTGAGCATATATATGAGCATATATGTGAGCATATATAGATGAGCATATATATATATGCTCATCAACAGATACACTAAGGAAACGGCTAATCGAATATTTCGATTTCTTCGTAGCGTGTGGCTATGAACGAGCCAAAGTACTAGTTAAAATGCAGCGAGTTCTAACACTGACTCACGAGGAATGTTTACGGACCAAAGAACGGCAACCCATGGACCTCATCCCTTTTGTCATTACATACAACCCCCACGCCACATTCATTGCGGAAATTGCAAAACGTAATTGGAACTTTCTTCAATTAAAACGGATAACACTCTCATACCGAGGGGCTGTAATGTTCGTCAAAGACCGAAGTGCAGCTGGTGTAATAAGATAAACGAGACACAAACATTCAAAAGCACCAGTAATAATAAGATTTTCACCATATTTCATCCTGTGGACTGCCAGTCGCCTTGGGTAATTTACATATACAGGCTACAGTACATCGGTAAAAGTGAAACAGGATTTAATCTGCGTTTAAACAACCATAGAAACCACATCAAAAAGGGAGTTAATTCCTGCGAACTTACGGAACACTTTCTACATAATATAAGATCACATAACTTTGAAAATGACGTAACCATTTTAGAACAAATTAGAAAAGATCATTTCGCAATTGACCGGAAGAAGGAACAATTAAACAACAGAGAAATGTTTTGGCAAAGAATGCTGAACTCAGCACAGCCAAACGGACTGAACAAAAGAACTGGCTGGAGTTTCACTACGTGTTTTACAAAGTTTTGGGTACAGAAAGCGTTTATAACATACGTTGTAACGGACGTGAAAAGTCTCTGATACTAAGAATTACAACTGCTATCTTTTTAGTAATCAAAGTTGATTTTTTGATTTTCCAGATAATCTGATGATATAAAATAGATTAGTTTGGGTTCTTGTTCTTATTCCTATTATTACTATTGTTATTATTTCAATTATGAGTCCCTTTTTCATCTTAGTAACCCATAAGAGCTAAACTAATTTGATTTTTATGCCGTGACTATTTGCCCATGGCGGTGTCCAACTAGAGAGCTTTCCTTCTTTGGACACCGCACACTTATGAACCTATTTTCCAATGGTATGTATCCTTTCTCAATTCCCTTTTTTCGCTAAATTTGCTTTATAATCTGTGTGTGTAAAATTAATATTGTTTATGGTGTGAATAATAAGGGATCTGAATTTGAATTTAGGTTAAACTAGGTCTTAGCAACCACTTTCAAACCCTATACCAGTTGACCGAAGCGCATCTAGCGGGAAAAAATGAAACTTGTTCTCGTTTTCAAAGTATTCTTTTCGCATTTCGTTCGGCCATCGGGTCCTTTTTATCCTAAGTGTACGTTTTCCGATAATTGCGAAAAACCTTCAAAGTTTTCTTCAGACGTGTAATAAATCTCTTTTTGTTTACTTGAGAATTGACAAGTTCAGCTATCGGCCTTAATCTTAGCGACTGTTTTTCCTTGATAATTGCAAGTTAGAGAACTTCTCCAAGCCTTGTCTCCCTTGGGCTTTCCGATCATGTCACTGATGAAGTTCAACCCTTGGAAAGGGAAAAGCTACCTTCTCAGAAGATCGTACTGCAATCAAGAGACTTGACGGCGACAAATCGCCTAGCAATGCGAACATAATTTGTAGGAAGTCGATGTCTGCTCTCTGGTGGGTAGCTTGGTGTCGTGCTAAGAGAAAACTGACACCTTGGAAACAGTGATCAAGACCGGAATGGATATTTTACTCCCCATAACACCCAAGATTGTTTTTACTAACGACTCCCCCCCCCCCAATGGATCAACAAGCAGATGAAATCTGTTAGTGAACAGCGTCAAGTTGCGTTCACTCGAGGAGATCTGAATTTCCATCGCAGTTTGTGTAATCGTGTAAACCGTCTGCACAAATCGTGTAGCGCTAAATATTACGAATCCAAAGTAGAATATTTAATGAATTGTAAGCCACGTACATGGTGAAAAGAAGTAAAGACTACTGTGGGGGGTTGAATTCCGCCACTCGAGCAGATCCCGTGTCCGTCTTAACGCACGTCCAACCAGGACCCAACTCTGGTCCTACCGCGCTTGCTGACACAGTGAATGAGGCATTCCTTGAGCCCATGTGTACCTTTGCGCCTCTTACCCCGGTTACTACAACTGATGCTCGCTGCTCTAATCCGCCTTCGGTTTCGGAATTCTGCGTTCGAAAGAAACTCTGGACTGAGTCCAGCTAAGTCCTCAGGACCGGACATGGTACCATCTTGGTTGCTAAAAGAAAATGCGGTCTTGTTGGCCCCAGCATGCAGTTACTGACATCATCAACTGTTCGTTTGCGGAGGCCCGTTTGCCGCAGTCCTGGAACCACACTGATATCGTTCCTATATGATGATGTAAACAGGCACTTGCGGCCAATTTCTCTAACACTTGTACTATATATCAAAAGTGGCTGAAGAATTCGTGGTCGAACAATATGTAAAACCCGCTGTGCTTGAGAAAGCGGATCCAAGGCAGTTTGATACTATCCCCGGGTTAAGCACTACAGAGGCTCTTTTCAGTATGACGCATGCGAGGTATAGTGCCACGGACGGGAACGGGGCCACTGTGAGGGCAGTGTGATTCGATTTTAAGAAAGCATTCCACTTTATTGATCATGGGATACTGGTCGAAAAGTTCCGCCTCTTTACCATTCCTGAGGCCGTCATCCTTTGGATTATTGACTTTCTAAACCCCCACAAAATGCTAAGCATTATAATCTCAGAAACGCACGCCAGTTCAATCACGTTTTAGAGACAGACAGATTTCGAAATAGTTTTATTGTTTTTAGCGCACTTAAGGTGTCATGACGTAAATATTTTATCATTTTGTAAGAGTTATGCTTTCTTAGTAACTTATTACTTCAAGATTCATTTAATGTTAGCACTTAGTTATTATGTAGTGATTTAAGGTGTTTTCTTTATATTTTTTAATCTTTTATCCTGTAAATATGACGTAATTCAACCCTTGGGTTGCAAAGTTATATTCAATAAACTATCTCAAGCATGCTAGTCACTTTAAAACAAGAGGCATATGAAAGTTATTCCATTACCATGGCAACGGGAAAAGGATTTCCGTCTTTTTAGTCACTTCTTCGTCTTTTTACGTTCGGGAAATTCTCAATACAGGACTGAGATGTAGTTTAGTGGCTGTACCCGAGTACAAGGTCGAGACGTACTAAAGTGGGCACCAGTTTCCAGTTCCCTTCTTTACCTATGACAACTCTAAACTTATACCTGTGGGTAAGTTGGAGCTAATGGCTGAAACGACAACAGGGTATCACCTTGTCACATTCCTTCTGCTCAGAGACTCAGATACGAGGAGAGCCCCCTCTTTTATCTGGCTCAGATTTTGTCAAGTTGGGTTTAGTGAAAATTCATGCAGATTGGATCGTCGAATGGAAATGCAAAAGCCCAGGCAGCTCACACTGTGTCCCAGTCCCTACCACAACCAGCTGACGTCTTGCCTGCCAGAACCGTGCTTATGAGTCAAGACCTAATGTCATCACCACCCATGTTTTATGCCACTTCCCCACTAACCACAGCCCTAAGTAAACCTGCCACAGTACCTTTGGAGTGCGTGCTCCAAGCATTTCCTCCATCCATGGTAGAAGCAATCACAAGCATGCCCAAGACTGTAGGCCCCCAAGCCATAACTCGCTATTTGGGAATTTTAATTTGTCTACAGCTGATCTCTCAGGAGAGCGCATTTTCAGAGTGGAATTGAAAACTATGTCATTAGACAACCCTGGCATCTCGGAAGCTACAAATTTGAGAGAGCAGACTGCGATGGACCGCGCCCTGCAAAAGCTATTACTTCTCAGTGCGTCAGGATGGCCAACCAGCAAAACAAGTTTGGAACCTCTAGTGCGAACCTATTACACTTTCTGGATGACCTATCTGTGTCGGATGGTATAGCGTATAATGGCCAGCAGGCGGTTATTCCAAGCCCCATGAGACAAGCCATGTAAGAGAAAATACACAAAATACACTTTGGACCGGGCTCGTGCATTCGAAGGGCCAAGGCCATTCTTCTGGCCTGGTATGTGTTCAGATATCACGAACAAATGTATGTCATGCTCGGTGTGTGCTCAGTATATGCTAGTCAAGCGCCAAAAGAGCCGATGCTCTGTCATGACATTTCAGCCGGCCCATGGTCCTTAGTCAGCAAGATATCCGCATGTGGAAAGGAAAATGGCACTTGGTCACCACATGCCATTATGGTGACTGAGTAGAAATTGACATATTACCCAATACACTCACAGCAGCCGTAGTGGAGATCACCACAGCACATTTTGCATGGTTCGGAGTACCAGATCCCTCGATCACCGACAATGGTCCTCAGTTCATTAGCATACAGTACAAGCAGTTTGTTTCTGGTTATGGCTTTGAGCATGTGACGTCTTCGCTATATTGGTCGGAAGAAAATGGCAAGGCGGAGGCAACGGTTAAGATTGTCACGAGGATGTATCAAAAGAACCGTGAACGATATTCGCCTCTAGTAGCTCTCTTGCCGGGACTACAGAAATACTCCTCAGCAAGGACAAGAAGAACACTCACCGACTAATCTCCCGTCGGACAAGGGGAATCCTTCTTATGACACCTGCTCTTTTGCTGTCCAAAGTGGCATACCCTGTTACCGTTAGGATGGAGATTGGTGCGCGACCATCTGGAGCAAAACGTCACTACGACAAAAATGTGCGAAGTAAGCCGCACAGTGTGATTCAGCCTGGCCAGTGGTTCTATGCAAAACCCAGCCCACATCACAAGCACTCTGCGTGGCCCTATGGTAAGGTGGAGAACGTTTCCTCGCCCAGATCGTGCACTATAGCTGCTCGGTATGGGCAAGTTCGCAGGAACAGAGCACAGATCTGGTTGGCAGCAGCCCCAGACAGGAGCAGAAAATTATATGTCCTCACAAGCCGATGACAAAACCTTATATTCATCTGAAGTGATAAACCGTCCACACAGCAAGAGTGTGCTACGAGTTCATCGAGGCCTCCACCACAGACGCTGCTACAATCACCACGCGAAAGTCGCAATCCAAACTGGCCACAGAATCAGAGACCGGAATTTCAGTATCACAATGCAGATTTGCAGCCCCAAAGTCCCTGATGGGCAAACCCAATCAACTGCAGCTGAGCACACCGGATACTCGGGAATTTCCCCAGCACACCAAAATTCCCATCACTGCAGAGAGAAAAGTGAAGTGGAAAAGGAAGTAAGGACATGATTGGGCGGACGCATCAAAGCTCCAACCCCGGATTGAATCTGTCGGACCCGAGTGAAACTGTCCGACCTTTGGAGTGTGGAATGAGAGAGAGACATTTGCTAGGCGTAAAAGAATACTTTGCTTGAATCACACGTTTTTTTCTTTCTTTCTTTTTTTTTTTGTGGGAAATGATGGATAGGTTCGCACCGTGCACGGCAGCTGTCGGACGATCATTAGAAACAAGCGTAAATTTGAAGATCGTATCCTTCAAAGGCATTTCGTTTGTTTTGTTTTTTGTTTGTTTGTTTTTTTGCCTAAAATACATTGTCTGTCGTGGTTTACCACCGGATGGGAGGAAAGCAAGAGGAAATACTCAAGTTTTACGTTTCTGGGTCTGAGGTAGGTGCCAATTGTTTGCAGTTCTTGACAGGAACAGGACTAGATTATTGTGAATTATCTAAACGTTCGTGCTCGGTGCTAGAGAAAAGCCCGAAACTAGTTTTTACAGCTGACTTCCGAACAGCATTCCCTCTATATCTAGTTTTCTACCGATTTGGTGTTTTAAAGGGTATGAAAAGTCTCCGTCTTGAAAAAGCGCACCGAGTGAAGAATTCTGTAGTAAATTTTTTCGATTTTCAGCAGCTTGGGAAATCAATACAAAGAAGTCTAATTAGACTAAAGAAACATGTAAATGCTTCAAAAACTTACAGGCCAAGTTCAAATACTTACAGGCCAAACTCGGAGAGTTTTCATGACGCGAATTAAAACAGCGAAGTTACGAGCCGGTACAAGTCAAGATTTTTGGGCCGGTCTACAAGTCACGAACGGCCTAAAGGATTTGGTTCAATTTTGTCGCGGTTATAAAACATTTAGAGAAAAAAATTATCCCACGTTTGTGGGACTACCATAGAGTATCCCCGGATAAGGCGGAATTTTGATTTTTCATCATGTGCCAGCTATTTCTGATTTTGCTCGGGCTTAGTGGACATTCCCTTTGATTCCATTCCAAATCGCTCTTGCCCTGAAACATTCACTTCGGAGAGATTTTTCCTTTACGTTTCTTTCCCAAGGTCCCCTAATGGAATATTGTATTGCATGAGCCCTAATGTTAAACTTCAACAACCAGTCCCAAATACTGAGATTATCGGCAAGTTGGGCCTCGTGAGTCCACAACATTTTGATCACTGTGATGACGAACATTTCTAATCATTCATCATCATCATCATCATCACCATCATTATAGTTTTATTTATCTTATTATTTATTTATTTTCTTTTTAGAGTAGCTTATGCAGCTAATATCTCTGAGCATCAGCATTTCCCACCCAACCATGAGATTACACATACAAAGGCCAGACCATAACTCCGGGATCTATGTCCCCTACTCTACGTCCCCTTCAGTGTGTAGGTTCTTCAACGTCCCACAAAGTTATTTACGAACAAGGATTGTGAGATGGGACCTACGGTTTATCGTCCTTATCCGGAAAGAGTAGAAAGTCCAACTATTTGCAGTTGTCTAAGCAAAGGCAGCACCTTCTCCTCAGTTATTTTAAGACCCTGAGTGTTGATACAGCCAGGATTTGAACCTAGACCTCCCGCACCAAAGTCCCGTGCTCTTTCAACTGAGCGAACTGAGCCAACTGGTCGGCGGTTAACATAAGAGTACAGACAAGCTAAACCACATTCGATTTGCTTTTTACCGCAATATCAAGGTCAAAAAAAATTTAATCTCAGAGCGTGACCAAGATCGTGACAATCCGACTGGCGTACTTCCCAAAATGAGCGTTTCTGATTGGCTATTAAAACAATAGGAAGTTACCACAAGAATTCTGAATCGAGCAAAAAGACTGCAAAGTTCAACGTTCATTCATAAAAAACAATCTTGTTATAATTTTTCCCTGCCTTTTTTATTTTTTTCAAAGGTGTATTTACCTTCGATTGTCCCAACAATCCTCTTTGTATTTTTCTTCGTCCGCTTCGCTTCTGCGCTAGTTCGGATTGTTGTTAGGTCCTCATCTCATGTCATCTGTCAACATTGCTAAGCGAGTATTTTCTGATTTTTAATTCTTTGAGGCCGACATCTCAGATGGGTTCGTAACGCTTTCTTTCTCTTTCTTGATAATTTCCACACAAACATTTATTTCTTCATCAGGTATATCGTCGGTAATATCAGTTGTATCGTCGTCAGTTATAAAGTGGCTAAAAATATCAAGAATAAAATGTGGGAAAATTTTGGAATCATAAATGTTTGAGAACTGAAAAGCCTTGCGTGACACGTTGAGGCGAGCAGCGTTGTCCAGACTCTAACAAACGACGGCAAATTAGCCAATCAGATTGCGAGATTACTAGCAATTGTGGTAAATATGCTTTTCACCTTTCGCAATCCATGCTGGAATTTTTTCCGCAATGACTATTAATTTAAAAAAATGCCTAAAACAAAGGTTTGTTCGTTTGTTTTTCTGTTTTCGTTGGTGTTGTGCCAGCAAGTGTTTGCAATGCGTCACCGTTATGTTAATTGCCGGTAAGGCGAAAATTTTAGTTGTTCGGTGGTCTTGATCTTCGCAGTCAAGACCTAAGCAATTTACATTGGTCATGTTATTACCAACCCAGCACTGTAACGTGTCAGTTTTCACGGGACCACGCTCAAGTGAAAAGGTGATCAGTAAGGTTACGTGTGCACTCAGTGTAATTGTGAGAGCGAACTGAAATAACATTTCAAGGCTTGAAAGGGATTGGAACTAGTGGCGTTGATCCCCACCCTTTCGTGATGTAGTAGGACCTTTCAGAGTTTCCTACATGGAGACCAACATCTAACGGGTTACAGCTGGTTTTAGAGCCGGAGAAATAGAGCACCTTCTTTTGCTCTCGGTGTTATCTTTTCAGTGTCAAATCCCTACCAGAAACGTTTCTTGGCTTCTTTCATTGAACGGTTTCGGGTTTTCTATTTATTTATTTATTTATTTATTTTTGACAGTAAAAACGCTCTGTACACTGCCTTACAAGCTTTAGGCTTTAAATGAGTAACCCACCTTGTATTTATGAAATTATAGGTTCCTTTTTTTGTTTTACTTTACGCCAGCTGTTTGCGCTCAGAAAACGACAGCTGGCAAATGCTGCAGTATCCCTTTCACTTACAAAGGAGTGACGTACCATTCTTGCACTAAAGTGGATTGGCACGTACCTTGGTGTTCCTTGAAACCCGTGTACGACGGGGCGTGGGGAAACTGTGGTAAGTACGTATAAGCTAAGCTTGGGTTCATTAGTTTTTTTGCACCTCGTATTTTGGATGGGTTAGAGGTTTCTGTTGGCTGTCGGCGGTTTTTAGCAAACAGCAAATGAACAGATAGTCATAACAGAGCCAATAGGAAGCTAACAAATCGACATCTTACTTCACGTGGACGACTTTCATGACATCAGCGACACGGTCAGCGTCATGACATCAGCTTAAGCAGCGACGACGTCGTGAATGGGAGAAAACAATGTGTTTAATTTAGGAGCACAAACAATGGCTGAGCACACTCTGCATGGGCGTTTTACATTTTGGTACATTTCTTCGCCCTTCTCTCTAACAACGACGCGAAATGGTTAAATTTGAGGTTATGTGAAGGTGAGGACATGAGCACTTAACGATAAGTTTTCGATTTTCTCTCTAAACTTCGACGCCGCTCATACCAGTTAAATTGATGGATAGTTAGTACACAATTTACATGCCGAACGACTTTGAATAATCCCGAAATGATTACAATTATTTACAACAACGCCAATTTATATTTGCGATAACGTTCGTAGCCATCGTTCTTGCTTAAGCTCCCTACGAAATGGCGTACGACCCCGACGGCAACGCGAACGCCACAAAACACCAAGTTTAGTGAGCAAAAACAATGGCTCTGCTCGCTCTGCAGATAAAATTTCAGTTCCCTCTCTACGCTTCTAAGCTGTTCATACGGCAGTTTAATTCCTCGATGTTACTAGACATGGTAAATACGGAAAGATATAAAATAGTTGTGTAGTGATACTAATCGCGCGAACTTGTGTTTTCAAATGACGTCCTCGTAGCCGTCGTCGTTGCTGTTTCGTAAACTCCCTGTAATAAAATTGAGGATTCAGTGATGCGACGAGCGGGAAATTTACCGCAAAATTTCAGGCCAACTGTTTTCAAACGGGTTTATGAAAGTACCCAGTTCTTTGTAGCATTAGTGACGAAAGAATTTCTTAAGGCTGAGATGTCCGCCTTCAGAGCTGAACAATGCTATTCTGTGTTTCTTCATTGTTCAGAGATTTCAGCTGAAAAGTAGGTCAGTTTGTATGAGAACCTAGATAAACGACCTAGTTCATTGGGAGTACTTGTAGCTCAGTGATTAGGGCATCCGTGCCGATCGGTCTTACGGTGGTCGTTAGTGCGATTCCTGCTTGGGAATCTGATTTCCTCTTCAGTTTTCCCTATACCCGTTGCCGAGAAACTAGCACATTATTTTTCTCACGGGTACATTGCATCATCACCAGTATCAATAGCTGCACTATGCTTTGCCATCGAGCCAGTCCGTTGCGCCCACGTCACTAACCAAGCACAGCTCCTCCGACACGCATTGACACGTTTTCTTCTTTGATTTATAATTCCTTCGTTAGATGATGCGTCTTCAAAGTAACATCTTAAAAATGAGCAATCTCTTTTTTTCCCATTTACATTTCAAGTCCAGCATTGATGAATGATTATTTTCAAGTATTCGATGCCGTGTGCATTCAGACAGGGAGGGGTACCTTATACCTCTTATCATTTAATCAACACATCTTCACATGTCGTCATGGTTGCCATTTAGGGCTGCACATAAACAAAGAGACGGCAGCCACCTTGTCAGCCAAAACAGTCATTAGGGAAATGAACTTCATTTTCATGAAAATGTGTCTTATTGTTTCAGTAAATGAATATGCCCACTGGCCACATGACTGAAAAATATCTATAGAAAATTTATTCATGGAAAAAATTCCCAAATCACTTCATTTTGCCTGGAGAATATTGTTCTTTTATTTCGCCTCCTTTCAGGTGGTTAAGATGCAAACGACTTTCTTTTTTTTTAGGATACATGAATGAGTTGACGAATAGGGCATTTCGATTAGTTGGGCCTTTTTTTTTTTTTCGGAGGAGACCGTTACTAATTGATCATTATACGTAACAAGTGAATTGATCAGGAATCGGGGCATGCTGCGTATCAAGAAAGCGCTTTCGCGTTTTTCATTGTTCTTGCTTTGTTTGAGATTTCTTTCAGCTGTCCAGCAAGTTTTATAGTCGCATACGGAAATCAAAGTAGAGAATCATTGAAGATGACCCTCAACAATGCCCTCTGACTTCAACAAGCAAATCTTCTGAAAGATTTCTCAGTCACGTTTGTTAGCAAAACAAAAACGAAAAGTAAAGAAATAATAATAAGAACAATGATAATAATAACACTAATAATAACAATAATAAGAGGGTTGTTGTCCTTGTGTTAATGGGTGCATTGGGGATTGTATCTGGAAATTTAGCCAATCATCTGAAGAAGGTTGCAGTGACAACCAAGATAGGACTCCTATAGAAATCAGCGTTGCTTGGAACCGCAAGATTACTGAGAAAAGTGCTAGAGGCCTGGGATTACAGGCTGTAGCTTGCCCTCGAGTACATAGACAGTACCAGCATGAAGATCAAAATGAAAAAATACATACTGGCCAAACATTTAAACTTCTTGTACACTTTATGAAAATTACCGTAGCCCTATGACTGGTGTATTCTCTTGATTTGTTGTTTTTTAGGGCTGTTTTTTAGGTTACGTAAAGTACTGCGTCACCGGTAACAATTTTTTTAAACCTTTAGTTTTAGCAGAAGTACATATGGACTTCTGGTTTTAGTGTTGTCATATGTATATGAGCAAGAGAAAATAAAGGGAGAAGAGAGGGCATCCCCCATACATGCCCTTTTCCATCGACTCCCACCCTGTACAGATCCCATGCAAGGGGATTAGGCAACAGCCATTGATATGGCGGGAATGTGTTCCGCGCGGATAGCCCACGCTCAGAGAACACATTCCCGCCAGATGATTGGCTGTTGCCTAATCCTCTTGGGATCTGTGCAGCGTGGGGTGTCGATCTTAAAATAACTTGAGACATATTACCTGTCGAAGAGGGCATGTATGGGGGATGCCCTCTCTCCCCCTTTATTTTCTCTTGATAGGAGATATTGTAATCGGTGCGGGTAGACTGTCGCTGGTTCGGGTTAGGTTTCTTTTCTCGACTCGAGACAATTTACCCGCCACCCGCGACAATTCACCCGCGCCGATTAGACTATCTATATGTATATACGCACAAGTTCAAGTGAGTAGGACGTTTATTACGGTTTTCAACAGTGTCGTAATTCGTAAAACTAAAACCAAAGTAATTATTTTAGTCAATCATATTGGACGATCAACGAGCCAATCATGATGGAAAACAAAGAAATGCAGTCGGCGTGAAGCGCGGGAAAATGCGTGCGAGCAAGTCAATTTTTTTTTGCTTTTGCCTCTGATTGGCTGAGAAGGTGGCGCGAGCGTAGTAATGCACAACCAACGCAATCACGACGCCACTTGTTTGTTTGTTTTTCTGTTTTCGTTGCTGTTGTGCCAGGAAGTGTTTGCAATGCGTCAACGTTATGTTAATTGCCGGTAAGGCGAAAATTTTAGTTGTTCGGTGGTCTTGATCTTCGCAGTCAAGACCTAAGCAACCTACATTGTCATGATATTACCAACCCAGCACTGTAACGTGTCAGTTTTCACGGGACCACGCTCAAGTGAAAAGGTGATCAGTAAGGTTACGTGTGCACTCAGTGTAATTGTGAGAGCGAACTGAAATAACATTTCAAGGCTTGAAAGGGATTGGAACTAGTGGCGTTGATCCCCACCCTTTCGTGATGTAGTAGGATCTTTTAGAGTTTCCTACATGGAGACCAACATCTAACCGGTTACAGCTGGTTTTAGAGCCGGAGAAATAGAGCACCTTCTTTTGCTCTCGGTGTTATCTTTTCAGTGTCAAATCCCTACCAGAAACGTTTCTTGGCTTCTTTCATTGAACGGTTTCGGATTTTCTATTTATTTATTTATTTATTTATTTTTGACAGTAAAAACGCTCTGTACACTGCCTTACAAGCTTTAGGCTTTAAATGAGTAACCCACCTTGTATTCATGAAATTATAGGTTCCTTTTTTTGTTTTACTTTACGCCAGCTGTTTGCCCTCAGAAAACGACAGCTGGCCAATGCTGCAGTATCCCTTTCACTTACCATGGAGTGAAGTACCATTCTTGCACTAAAGTGGATTGGCACGTACCTTGGTGTTCCTTGAAACCCGTGTACGACGGGACGTGGGGAAACTGTGGTAAGTACGTATAAGCTAAGCTTGGGTTCATTAGTTTTTTTGCACCTCGGATTTTGGATGGGTTAGAGGTTTCTGTTGGCTGTCGGCGGTTTTTAGCAAACAGCAAATGAACAGATAGTCATAACAGAGCCAATAGGAAGCTAACAAATCGACATCTTACTTCACGTGGACGACTTTCATGACATCAGCGACACGGTCAGCGTCATGACATCAGCTTAAGCAGCGACGACGTCGTGAATGGGAGAAAACAATGTGTTTAATTTAGGAGCACAAACAATGGCTCGGCACACTCTGCATGGGCGTTTTACATTTTGGTACATTTCTTCGCCCTTCTCTCTAACAACGACGCGAAATGGTTAAATTTGAGGTTATGTGAAGGTGAGGACATGAGCACTTAACGATAAGTTTTCGATTTTCTCTCTAAACTTCGACGCCGCTCATACCAGTTAAATTGATGGATAGTTAGTACACAATTTACATGCCGAACGACTTTGAATAATCCCGAAATGATTACAATTATTTACAACAACGCCAATTTATATTTGCGATGACGTTCTCGTAGCCGTCGTTCTTGCTTAAGCTCCCTAACAAATGGCGTACAACGCCGACGGCAACGCGAACGCCACAAAACACCAAGTTTAGTGCGCAAAAACAATGGCTCTGCACGCTCTGCAGATAAAATTTCAGTTCCCTCTCTACTCTTCTAAGCTGTTCATACGGCAGTTTAATTCCTCGATGGTACTAGACATGGTAAATACGGAAAGATATAAAATAGTTGTGTAGTGATACTAATCGCGCGAACTTGTATTTTCAAATGACGTTCTCGTAGCCGTCGTCGTTGCTGTTTCGTAAACTCCCTGTAATAAAATTGAGGATTCAGTGATGCGACGAGCGGGAGATTTACCGCAAAATTTCAGGCCAGGCGTTTTCAAATGGGTTTATGAAAGAACCCAGTTCTTTGTAGCGTTAGCGACGTAAGAGTTTATCAAAGCTGAGATGTCCGCCTTCAGAGCTGAACAATGGTATTCTGTGTTGCTTCATTGTTCAAAGATTTCTTTCTTTTTACTTAATTCTGATTTTACAATTTTGGTTGTGTTTTACTTGTCTTAAGATACCGACAACTGCCAAAACCACAAATGTGCTAACGGTGCGCAGTGTGTGGATGGGGTGAACACCTACTCGTGCAGCTGCTTGGCGGGATACACTGGAGTTCACTGTGACAAAGGTATGGTTAGGCTTTTTTAACAACTTTCATGTCCTTTCCTTCACGCACATCAGCTTATTGTATGCACCGTAAAATAAATCATAATAACAAAAGACAAGTAAAATAAGCTAAAATAGCCCATTTGAAAATGCTTTAGACTGAATGCTGCAAACGAAATCCAGCATTTTTCTGCTCGAATGAACAAGACCGCGCAAACCTTGTTGAACAAAGTGAACCGCTTTTTACTCGATCAAGTCTGTCTTCCGTCTGAACTTGCGGACTGAACTTGAAACGTTTTCTTAAGAGGTTTTCCGTTCTATTCAAAATGAGCTTGCATGCTACATTCTTGAGCCTAGATCAGACTTGGATTATTAACCATTCAACTCTTAGAATTGTTATTGTATACAAGGACTCGTTTGTCACATGTATCCCCTTACCTTACCGCGAATGTCCGTGAAGTATCCAAAGTTATAACCTTGTTACCTTTATTTGTGTAGCAGCATCACCACCATCGGTGGTTTCATTATCACGTTGAATCATATGACATTGTCGAGCCCGCTGAAAAGTAGGTCATTTGTATGAGAACCTAGATAAACAAACGATCTAGTTCACTAGGAGTACTTGCAGCTCATTGGTTAGGGCATCCGCGCCGATCGGTCTTACGGTGGTCGTTAGTGCGATCTGACTTCCTCTTCAGTTGTCCCTATTCCCGTTGCCGAGAAACTAGCATATTATTTTTCGCACGGGTACATTGCATGCGCATCATCACCACTATCAATAGCTGCACTATGCTTTGCCATCGAGCCAGTCCGTTGCACCCACGTCACTAACCAAGCACAGCTCCTCCGACACGCATTGATTTTCTTCTTTGATTTATAATTCCTTCGTTAGATGATGCGTCTTCAAAGCAACATCTTAAAAATGAGCAATCTCTTTTTTTCCCATTTACATTTCAAGTCCAGCATTGATGAATGATTATTTTCAAGTATTCGATGCCGTGTGCATTCAGACAGGGAGGGGTACCTTATACCTCTTATCATTTAATCAACACATCTTCACATATCGTCATGGTTGCCATTTAGGGCTGCACATAAACAAAGAGACGGCAGCCACCTTGTCAGCCAAAACAGTCATTAGGGAAATGAACTTCATTTTCATGAAAATGTGTCTTATTGTTTCAGTAAATGAATATGCCCACTGGCCACATGACTGAAAAATATCTAGAGAAAATTTATTTTATGGAAAAAATTCCAAAATCACATCATTTTGCCTGGAGAATATTGTTCTTTTATTTCGCCTCCTTTCCGGTGGTTAAGATGCAAATGACTTTTTCTTCTTTTAACAGTATGCATGAATATTAATGAGTTGACGAATAGGGCATTTCGATTCGTTGGGCCTTTTCTTTTTTTTCGGAGGAGACCGTTACTAATTGATCATTATACGTAACAAGTGAATCAATCACGAATCAACGAAGAAGCGGGGCATGCTGCGCATCAAGAAGGGGCCTTCCCCTTTTTCGTTGTTCTTGCATTGTTTGAGATTTCTTTCAGCTGTCGAACAAGTTTTATAGTCGCATACGGAAATCAATGTGTGAAAGAAAGTAGAGAATCATTGAAGATGACCCTCAACAATGCCCCTCTGACTTCAACAAGCAAATCTTCTCAAAGATTTCTCAGCCACTTTTGTTAGCAAAACAAAAACAAAAAATATAGAAATAATAATGAGAACAATGATAAGAATAACACTAATAATTACAATAATAAGAGGGTTGTTGTCCCTGTGTTAATGGGTGCATTGGGGATTGTATCTGGATGAAGAAGGTTGGAGTGACAACCGAGATATGACTCCTACAGAAATCAGCGTTGCTGGGAACCGCAAGATTACTGAGAAAAGTACTAGAGGCCTGACGTTACAGGTTGTAGCTTGCCCTCGAGTACATAAACAGTACCAGCATAAAGATCAAATTGAAAAAAATACATACTGGCCAAATATTAAAATTTCTTGTACACTTTATGATAATTACCGTAACCTTACGACTAGTCTGTTCTTTCCTTTGTTTAGGTCTGTTTTTACGTTACGTAAAGTACTGCGTCACCCGTAACAATTTTTTAAACCTTTAGTTTTAGCAGAAGTCCATATGGACTTCTGGTTTTAGTGTTATCATATGTATATGAGCAGGAGAAAATAAAGGGGGAAGAGACAGCATCCCTAATACATGCCCTTTTCCATAGGTAATATGTCTCAAGTTATTTTTAGATCGACTCCTACGCTGTACAGATCCCAAGGGGATTAAGCAACAACCAATCTTAATCCCCTTGGGATCTGTACAGCGTGGGAGTCGATCTTAAAATAACTTGAGACATATTGTCGAAAAGGGCATGTATGGGGCATGCCCTCTCTTCCCCCCCACCCCCCACCCCTTGTTTCTCTTGATAGGAGATATTGTAATCGGCGCAGGTAAACTGTCGCGGGTTCGGGTTAGGTTTCTTTTCTCGACCCGAGATAATTTACCCGCCACCCGCGACAATTCACCCGCGCCGATTAGACTATCTATATGTATATACGCACAAGTTCAAGTGAGTAGGACGTTTATTACGGTTTTCAACAGTGTCGTAATTCGTAAAACTAAAACCAAAGTAATTATTTTAGTCAATCATATTGGACGATCAACGAGCCAATCATGATGGAAAACAAAGAAATGCAGTCGGCGTGAAGCGCGGGAAAATGCGTGCGAGCAAGTCAAATTTGTTTTGCTTTTGCCTCTGATTGGCTGAGAAGGTGGCGCGAGCGTAGCAATGCACAACCAACGCAATCACGACGCCACTTGTTTGTTTGTCTGTTTTCGTTGCTGTTGTGCCAGGAAGTGTTTGCAATGCGTCACCGTTATGTTAATTGCCGGTAAGGCGAAAATTTTAGTTGTTCGGTGGTCTTGATCTTCGCAGTCAAGACCTAAGCAACCTACATTGTCATGATATTACCAACCCAGCACTGTAACGTGTCAGTTTTCACGGGACCACGCTCAAGTGAAAAAGTGATCAGTAAGGTTACGTGCGCACTCAGTGTAATTGCGAGAGCGAACTGAAATAATATTTCAAGGCTTGAAAGGGATTGGAACTAGTGGGGTTGATCCCCACCCTTTCGTGATCTAGTAGGACCTTTCAGAGTTTCCTACATGGAGACCAACATCTAACCGGTTACAGCTGGTTTTAGAGCCGGAGAAATAGAGCACCTTCTTTTGCTCTCGGTGTTATCTTTTCAGTGTCAAATCCCTACCAGAAACGTTTCTTGGCTTCTTTCATTGAACGGTTTCGGATTTTTTATTTATTTATTGTTTGACAGTAAAAACGGTGTGTACACTGCCTTACAAGCTTAGGGCTTTAAATGAGTACACACCCTGTATTCATGAAATTATAGGTTACCTTTTTTATTTTACTTTACGCTAGCTGTTTGCGCTCAGAAAACGACAGCTGGCAAGTGCTGCAGTATCCCTTTCACTTACAAAGGAGTGACGTACCATTCTTGCACTAAAGTGGATTGGAACCGACCTTGGTGTTCCTTGAAACCCGTGTACGACGGGGCGTGGGGAAACTGTGGTACGTACGTATAAGCTAAGCTTGGGTTCATTAGTTTTTTTGCACCTCGGATTTTGGATGGGTTAGAGGTTTCTGTTGGCTGTCGGCGGTTTTTAGCAAACAGCAAATGAACAGATAGTCATAACAGAGCCAATAGGAAGCTAACAAATCGACATCTTACTTCACGTGGACGACTTTCATGACATCAGCGACACGGTCAGCCTCATGACATCAGCTTAAGCAGTGACGACGTCGTGAATGGAAGAAAACAATATGTTATTTAATGAGCACAAACAATGGCTGAGCACACTCTCCATGGGCGTTTTACATTTTGGTACATTTCTTTGCCCTTTTCTCTCTAACAACGACGCGAAATGGTTAAATTTGAGGTTATGTGAAGGTGAGGACGTGAGCACTTAACGATAAGTTTTCGGTTTTCTCTCTAAACTTCGACGCCGCTCATACCAGTTAAATTGATGGATAGTTAGTACACAATTTACATGCCGAACGACTTTGAATAATCCCGAAATGATTACAATTATTTGCAACAACGCCAATTTATATTTCCGATGACGTTCTCGTAGCTGTCGTGGTCGTTCGGGCTTAAGCTCCCTACGAAACGGCGTACGACGCCGACGAGGACGCCACAAAACATTACGTTTAGTGAGCAAAAACATTGGCTCTGCTCGCTCTGCAGATAAAATTTTCAGTTCCCTCTCTAATCTTCTAAGCTGTTCATACGGCAGTTTAATTCCTCGATGTTACTAGACATGGTAAATACGGAAAGATATAAAATGGTTGTGTAGTGAAATTCTTACGTCGCTAACGCTACAAAGAACTAGGTACTTTCATAAACCCGTTTGAAAACGCTTGGCCTTAAATTTTGCGGTAAATTTCTTGCTCACCGCATCACTGAATCCTCAATTTTATTACAGGGAGTTTACGAAACGGGAACGACGACGGCTACGAGGACGTCATTTGAAAATACAAAGGACCCACAGTTGTAATCATGAATTCCCCTGAAATGATACTTTTATACTCGGAAAAAAATCCGAGTGCTTCTCGCAGAAAAAAAATGTGTCTATGACCTTCGCATTATTCGTTCGGATGTTCTGCCACTGAGCTAGAGGAGGCTTCTGGGAGCTTCAGTTAAACCCTTGGTTATTAATAAACGGATTCATTTCTTGTCATATTTTCATCAGTCCACCTGTTTAAGTACACCCCTTTAAGTACAACAAATCAATCACTCTCCCACTCGACACGCAAATCATAGTAAACGTCCGTCACCCTGGGTTGATGTTCCTCATATCGGAACACAGAGTTGCAATATTTTCATGACAGATGATTGAAATCTCAGTGCCAGAGTGCACACATACGTACACCTGAGAAAAGAGGGTAACAGCATTGTCAGTAGGAAGACGTCAGCAGCTTAAGAACGCGGAGGATAACGATTAAGTGCACGAATATATTCATAGGGCAAACATATTGGTAGGAGTGCTACAATGAAAAGCCTTCTCACATTAGTGTGCATTTACGAATTCTTCCTGTCGTCTCCCTCTTTCTTCTGCTCCCATTATCTCTAATTTAAACTTTGTGTGACTTGATTTTGCCTTTCAGCGATCTCATGGAAGTAAAGAGTCATCTCAAGACCGACAAAACAACGTTTTCTGATATTGATCATTTAAGGGGCTAGTATGCAGTAGCTTGTAGTTATACTGCACGCAACTTTACTTATTGGTGGATGGCTATAGTTTGTGGAATAGACAAAGATCTTGAACCAAAACTGACGTAAAACCTGCAGAGATTTCGTAAGTGTTGGTTATGTTACTCTAAAAACAAGAGAACATTTTGAGTTTGAAATTGTAAGTGCTCATAAAATACCATAAATAGAAGAACGAGCTTTCTGCCCAGGACTGGAAACTAGAGCTTTTAAGACGTTGGTCTCAAAATCTAACCCTACGACCCCCTCTCACAATTTCAGGATATGGGCAGTGACCAAAATAAACAAGTAGAGAAACAAAAGATAAACTCATAGAATGTTTTAAATGGTGATGTTCACGTTTTGGTATTATCTCGCAACTGTCAAAAGTTTAGCGTGGGTTGTATGGTTAGAATTGGAGAAATTAAGCGAGGGAAACCAGTTTGTGCCACCTGTATAGAGAAAACTAGTGCGCATGCGTTGAGAAGGGAAGGGAAAAGCCCTTCGTAGCGCGCAAGCACTTCCAGCGACCACAACTATGCTGGTACATATACGAAAATTCTCTCATCAGACTGTAGTAATTTCCAAAGTAGCAAAGAACACTTGCAGTTTTTCACTTTGCTAGCGAGGTTTTATGGCATTTTGTTATCAGTTTAACTTTTCAGGTCGATTGCTATTTAGAAATTAAAGCTGTAGTCTTACGCAATGAAATAAAATTCAGAGTTCGTGTGAACACATGTTTCGTCAGTCTTACCAAAGACATAGACGTAGTTACACTACGAATGCGTTCTTCGGGAAACCGAAACAATACAATTCAGTTATGTAAAGCAGAGGTGAAGACCTAAGCTATTGCTGCAAATAAACACAAAAAAACAAACTGAAACAACAACAACAACAACAACAAAAACAACCAAAAAACAAAACAAAACAAAACACAGAGAGAAAAGAAAAGAAAGAAAAAAAGCGGTGCGTACCCCTTGAATCTCTCTAGCCACGCCCCTACAACAGCATATGAAATTCTTAATAAGAAAAGTGTAACAACAGAAATGATAATAGAGAGATTACGATTCTCGTTTCCCGCCAACGGCGAACGTCAGGCTGAAACTTGCTGTTTACCAAAAAATCAATGAAATTTGGTTAATTCCAGCTCTTATATTGCCTGTTTCCGAGTGGAGCACGAACAATTATTGTCTACCTTTCATCATCTAACAGAAACAATTGAGCTTAATCAAAACGAAACGCCAACAGTATTGACAATCCGAAAGAATACCACGTGTTGTTGGGCTATATATAGGATAATGCTTGAGCTCCGAGGCCTTCTTAAAAATAACAGCCGAGCGCGTAGCGCGAGGTCATTATTTTTAAGATGGCCGAGGAGCGAGGCATTAGCGACCTTCAGATCGGAGTAGGAGTACGACTACGAGGACACCGCGGCAAAATGAGTGCGCATGCTCCAACGTCAGGCGATTTCGAACACCTAGATGATTGTGAATTATTTGGGCGGGAGGAAATGAAGAAGTTGTTTTGCAGTTCGTGTGCAAAATCTCTGGCTAAACATGGGCTTGGCCATTGACAGAAAGGGCGAAACTTTGATCCAGTGTTTCTGACGAAAAGCTCGATGTGGTAAGTGGTAAGTGAAACTCGCTCATGTTTGTAAGTTAATATTTCAGCACACTTGAGTCGGCCCACGTCGACGTTGGTCGACGAGTACACTTAGTTTATTACCCCTCAGAGCACAAGCCTTTTCTTCCGGGACTTTGCCTGCAGAAGAGTTCGCAGTGACAATCGCCACAATCAAAGCAGCTAGAATGGAGTTCATGCTTTACCGCGAGCGCTTGTCTTGAAAGCATAAATTCACCCTTGTTGCAATGATATATTTTTTGTTAAAAAAGATATGTTGCTAAAGATTCTTTATAGAAGCTTTCTTCAAATGGAAAACCTTATCTTCCTTTTTATCTCCTTATCCTAGCAAAATGAAAACAAACACCGAGAATTTAAATTCCCGCCATTTTGGCGGTCGGTCGCGCGTTCAACAAATTCGCGCGCGGGTTAAGCCTGCGCACTCATTTTGCCGCGGTGTCCTTGTACTCGTAGTCGTACTCCGATCTGAAGGTCGCCATTTATCCGATTTAATGCACCTTTTAATTGCTTTAGAACCAAGAAAGCACCCAGCTGGAACAGGAGGTCATTATTATGAAAAATATATTTTATTATTAAAAATAATGACCTGCTCATAACAATGGAAAGGTACATTAACTGTACATGTAGCGATTAGCGCGTTGTTGCACGTGGGACTCAAATGTTCTGACCTCATTTCACATTATTGTGTAACCTAGGAAAAGTCAATACAAATATGCTAAGCGGAAAAGAAAAACGTTGCTGGTAAAAGGGGACGGCTATTCATAGAGTTATTTTTATGGAGTTACTTTTATAGAGTTAGAGTTAAGCCTCCAAAATACTGAATTCATGATTTTGGAATGGTTAGCTTAAAGTTTAGTGATTAGGTCTAAACCATGATTTAAGTGTCAAGTCGGTTCATTTAATTTTGACTTTCCAGAATGTTGAATTCAGGATTTTGGCAGTCGTTAACTCTTAACTCTAAGTCATAACTCTACTGAAATAACTCTATTGCTAGTCGATCTCCTGGTAAAATAATGAGTTGACGTTAAGGACAAATTTGCATTGTCCTTTGCTTTTATACACGAAAATGCCAATTTGTCTTCTCAACCGCGACTCTGTTCTTTTGTTCTTACACAATTCAAAAGTGGTCTATTGCTCATGGAGGTAGCATGACTGGGGTTGGCATGGCAACGCAAACATCACCTTGAGCATGGTCCCAAAACAGACATTTTGATTTTCTTGTAATTAAGATAATGCTTGAGCTCCGAGGCCTTAAAAATAACGACCGAAGCGTTGCGCGAGGTCACTATTTTTAAGAAGGCCGAGGAGCGAGGACATCACCTGATTTAATGCACCTTTCTTTTGTTATAGTACAAGGACAGCTAATAGTTGGTATAAAGTTTTTCTAAAGACCGTGTGTAGGAAAAGTTTTTAATTATAAAATCCCGTTATAGGAAATGATTGCCTTCATGTATCACCATATGAACAAACCGCTTTTTGAGCAAGGTCTTGGGCTTTCTAGTATCACCTATTTAGTTTTCAGCTGAGCGGTTTCCTTGCCGCCGAGGGGGCGTTGTTTGTGTGCAATTATTTGTTCACTATTTTTTGGAAACCAATTGTTTGAGATGATGGACGATGATCTGGATCATTTACGGCTATAAGCAGTGGACCAATGCGCCGGAACAGAAGAAGTTCAACTTGATTTGGACGATGGGATCGATGAAGTTCTTTCACAGTTCTTTTGACTCGTTTGAAGAAAAATAAAAAAATCCAGGATGAGGCAGTAGATATGTGCGACATGTTTAAGATTGGTGGACCTAGTGTGGTTATGGTTAGGAGATCTCGAACTGCGAAAGGCAACCCCTGAAAGCGTAAAGAATTTTACAGTGTTTGCATTTTTTTGAGCTGGAGTTTTACGAAAATTATTTGACATCGGATCCCCAGACAAACACTGTAAGTTCTTTACGCTTTGCCCACCAGTCAAGATGGCCCTTTAATTTCAGTCCAATTATAATATTTTACAGATATATACCCAAATTAAATTACTTATATACCCAAATTAAATCACTTAAACAAACCGAAGATGAGAACAACCCAAGCAAAACAGGCCTAAAAATATGTTTTCTAACCATGTTACCCGGTCTTCACTGGAAAAATGGTGGTGGGGGAGGGGAGGGGGTGGTTTGGCGGTTTGGGGAAAGTTAGGGGTGGAAGTGAGGAGTTCAATGTCTATTAGCGCCACGAGTCTCCTCGATAACACAGAAAAAGTCTCCTTCTAAACACAGAAAAAATAATTCAAGCGAAAATATATGGCGTCAACTCCTGGACAAAATGTTTAATACGTCGTGTCGCTTTTCAACCCGTCGACTCGTCGTGTCACCCTCAGTTCAACTTGTCGACTCCGTTCGTCCTCTCATCTCGTCGTGTCGCTTTTCAACCCCTCGTGCAAGTGTCAGCTTTCAAATAAGAGGAGACCTGGATATTAGAGGAGCTCGTGCTTCCAGGATGGACGAAGTGAACGCGGTGAAGGATATTTTGAGAGAAGCCCTCTCTAGAATAGATCGGATACCTTCACAACCTTCTCAGTCGGAGTCCTCCTCAACAGCAAAATGTTCCAGCCTCGAGTAACAACAATGGCCCTTAGCCACGGTTCAACCTAATCTCCCAGAATCAAGTAACAACATTGCCCTCTTTGAGGATACACACTAACCTGATAAGTTTATGATTGCCATTGATGTGCCACAGAGATAAGGGAGATCTAACATACTAAATTCGTCTTTCAGCTGTAGTAAGTTGAAAAGTGCGCAGGAGAATTCCCTCTGGACACACACGTCTCATACTATCTTCAATCCGACGCCAGTGAACATGTAGTCCCTTCGCTCTTAAAAAGCCATGCATACGTGTGTATCCACAGTTGGGGAACATTGTCAAAATATCAGAGCTAAACAAAAGACATTTCACATAAATACAAAGCAAATGCCAATTGTTAATCTCATGACAGGCATCTTAAATCAATGATAACGGTGATAATAATAAAATAATAATAATAATAATAATAATAATAATAATAATAATAAGAGGCCATGCAAAAGGCAGTCTTGTCGTCATCCCTAAATATAGCGAGAACTTTCAAGGTTATGATATGAAGACCTAAGATCAAAGCCTGACTATCAGCCATGAAGAACGAGAGCCACTACAAACATTTATATGCCTAGATTACAGTTTTTAGCCATGTAGATATATATATATAGATATATATTTTATTTTTTATTTTATTTTTTTATTTTATTTTATTTTTTTATTTTTAATATTTTTATTTATTTTTTTATTTTTTTTATTTTTTATTTTACTCATATGGTTATTCCTTTTGAGTTTCGCTTGTGCGCACAGGTTACGCTTTGCGCCCTGTGTCGCTTTATAACACTGTGCATACAGATAGTTTTACTGCAAATAATAATAATAATAATAATAATATATAGATTTAGCCAAGCCTAAAAGCGGGGCTCCCGTTTAGTACTTTCATTTCCCTTTAAACTGTTAAAGCATTCTAAAATATTGCGAAGGAATTCACAAACGTTTTTGACTATAGTTTAGTGTCGAGGTCGGTTAACGATTTTGTCTGTTTTCCACAGCACGGAGTCTTTCCGCTTCTCGGCGTTCTTCGCTACAATTTTGTCTGTTTTCCACAGCACGGAGTCTTTCCGCTTT
>BLFK01001071.1:441067-449488 GCA_014634185.1 Astreopora myriophthalma | reverse complement strand
ATACCTAAGATCAAGAGAAAACTTGTGGAATACCAAAGTGGATTCCTACAGGGACCGAAACAAGAAAAAGCCACCTCCGATTCGTATGTCTCTTCGAGTGCTCATATTGCAAAAGTAAAGCACAACCCATGCCACAAGCCAGCAACCTTTTTTTCTCTCGTCAAATAAGCATGAGCCATGATCAAAAAACGAAAATGGCGCCCTGTGTTTTTGTTTTCCGTCCTCCGCTGCGTAATTGTATTGCTGGCTACAGTTAAAACTTGTCGAAGAAAACTTGTTAATTCGTTCACACCAGCAAATAAAACTTGTCAAGGCAAAACTTGTCAAAGAAAATTTGTCGTTCATAGAGGGTCTCCAATAGGGTTCTTCAATGCTGTTATCGGCTAATCCCGATCCCGGCCATAATTGTTTATAAATTCCTTACGTCAATGAACACGGCTTTTCAGTGGGTACAAATTCCCTCCCAGCACAGGTCTTGAAGTCTTTGCTCACAGAGAAAAGGCCTTCTCTCCGCTTATTTGTCAGGGATCATGGCAAGCCGAGAAACCGATCACAAAGTCTACAAGGGCGTATCAAACACTACTGCAATGCCATCCAAAAGATGAACTTTTAATATTCGTTTTTCGCACGATAGAGTTACGTTGAGGTGTAGCTCACGATGCAGTATTGCTAGTCTTCATCAGGCCATGAAAAGCTTTAACACAGTATCCTCCAAATCGTTCGACATTATTAATAAAGACCTCTTGAAACCTACGACTTCTTTGAAACAGTTTCACACGAGGATCCTATTACGGTCAAGGTTCAAGAAATAACCAAATATGATCAAATATTACCGTAGGGGTCATAGGAGTCACAATAGACCAGCAAGCTGCGTGACTGGCACGAGGAAACGAGAAATCCTGGTTTGCGTAACTTTTGCGACGATCATTTTTGTCACCGTTCTTCCCGGATCTCGGTCCTTGTAAGTACGATATCCCGTATCCCGACTCGTCAAATTGCCATTTTTCCGTATCCCGCTCACCATTTGCGATCCCGAATCACGCTCCCTTTTCAGTCCCAAATCACGGATCCCGGCTTCAAAAAAAGCCAAATCCCGCATCCCGAAAAACCTATTGGGCACCCTCTTCATACACATGAGCATATGAACATTGTCAATGACACTTGTCACAGAAAACTTGCTCGTCTGTAACCGGATTAATTCTTGAAGTTTTCCAGTCACAGTAAACACAATTTTATCGCTCATCATTCTGTCTTTCTCCTGAAAGTTGCAGGACGCTGCTCTCGTTTTGAGCTCCGTAAGGAATTTGTCAAACGGCTCTTGGTAACCTATGCGGCTCGAGGACTTAATGGTCTCTCGGATTACAGTAATTCTCTAAGGCTTCCAGTTCTTTATCGGGCTTATGTTTATCATCAGCATTTTCCCACGCGATCTTATCATACACGTCTAACACTTGAGGGCCTGCTCAATTAAAAAAGATCGCAGTTTGTACCTTACCATCCTTTGCGGTGCACCAGAAGCGGCCAAATACACCTCCATCTGGCGTTTATATCGCTCGTAATTCTCGGACACGTATTCACCTCTAGCCGGGGTGGAATTCTGAACTGTCTGGACTCTGACGTCGCCATTTGTTTAACTGGATCCCACAGCTGCCACCATGTTGATTTGACTCATAAGGCGGAGAATTCAGGCAAGGACTGAACAAGAACAAACTGCTTCATATACACCGACCTCGCGATCATACTCCGGCCGTAAAGTGTCACGGTTGAATTACATAAATATAGGCATGCAATGTGGACAAAAATGACGTGAAAGAATTTGCTTTAGACTTGAGCAAATTACATCTTTTACAGCACATGCGAAGCAGGGCAAGTTACGTGAACAAACCAGTTGATAGAAAACTCATCAAGTTTTTGTGAAGTTATTCATGGAGTTGTTTGAACTTTTTTGACCGACTGATAAGCTGTGATTTGGGTAACCCGAAAACACTGACCCCCGGTCCGCGGACCCCCATTACGGACCGGGTCCGCGGACTACCTACGGACCGGTCCACGAACTACCCTTACGGACCCCTCTACGGACCACTCCCAAAATGGAATAAAGAACAACAAAACAAAGATTTCACTTACTGCTTCTCCAAAAGATCACTTGTGTCGGTGAAA
The DNA here is from genome assembly GCA_014634185.1 of Astreopora myriophthalma. Taxonomy (NCBI): domain Eukaryota; kingdom Metazoa; phylum Cnidaria; class Anthozoa; order Scleractinia; family Acroporidae; genus Astreopora; species Astreopora myriophthalma. The sequence continues at coordinate 447,328 of BLFK01001071.1, read as the reverse complement.
TTTCAAGCGTTATGACGGGAAAATGTAACCGACCTAGGCTCAGTCTCGGGCGCAAGTTATATCATTACTGATCAATACAAAGTTGCCATTTCTTTGCTCTGGCCATGCACGAAAGATCGAAAGCCTCAGAAGTCTGCTTGTGGCTTAATCGGGGTGCAAAAGTTGTGTTGTTAGGTCGTTTCCTCTAAGCTAATTGTGAAGCCTGGGACGAGTTCACTAACCCGTGGGAGAATGGGCCGAACAAAATGGTGAAGGAAAGTTTCGAGGCTTCCCCGAGATTTACCGGTCGTTCATTTATACTTATAGCCAGAGCAAAGGAATTGCAATTTGCAGTGATTTAACTTGCGCCCGAGACTGACCGGAGCCCAGGTTTGTTACATTTTACCGGCATAATGCTTGAAATTTCGCCAACAAGAGTGATCTATTGGAGAAGCAGTAAGTGAAATCTTTTTTTGTTTTGTTTTTTTTATCCCATTTTGGGAGTGGTCCGTAGAGGGGTCCGTAAGGGTAGTCCGTGGACCGATCCGTAGGTAGTGCGCGGACCCGGTCCGTGGTGGGGGTCCGCGGACCGGGGGTCAGTGTTTTCGGGTTCCCCCTGTGATTTGATATCGTCGAACGAACTATAGATCGTTTTGACTCACATGACCAGCGGCCATATTGATTTATGTCAACCAAAGAAAATATTTGCAGAAAAATGGAGCTAAATTCCCCGAAGAAAGTTTCGGGACACCAAAATGGCCGCCGTTTCTTTGTCTGGGTACACTAATTTGGCCGCTGTGCTGTCATGTGAAAAAGATCGATTAGAAGTTTGGTTCCGTTTTTCCGTTTACTTCCTTGTAATATTTCAGCGCTTTGAGTCGTCGGTCGACATTCACTATTTTAAGCGATGGGCCGGGACAAGACTCACTGCGCACCCTGAAAATCGATTCAATCTTTCAATCAATTTTCAAGGTGTGTGAGTCTCGAGTTTAGCTCGGCCAATTGATACTGATCATAAGCCTTCTTTGTCCATCGTTGACAGGGAAAAGTTGCTGAAATTATCATGAAGTTCTATCCGATGTTGATCCTCATGGCCATCGTCGTCCATGTATGCAACGCATGTACAGAGGTAAGCTGATTTTGTTAGTTTTGCCCCAGTTTGATTCTTCTTCATCCACAGGTGGCCCAAGCTCAGTATGAGAGTCAATTACGTGTGGCATTAAATATCAACGTGGTTGCAAATATAATGATTTGTATGGGGATCCCGGTAAAAAAAGCCTTATCTTATTTCCATGGTGTATTTCTTGCTTCCTGTGTGGTTATTTTCCTGATCAAACCCGTTTTCAGCGATTTATTTGTAAGGCCCTGTTTTGGGGGGGTGGGGGTGGGGGGGGTGAGGGGGGCGTGGGCGGTTAGTCATTCCTTATCCCCAAAATTCCTGCCGCAGTTATCCCTTATCCCTAAAATTTCCAGGACTGTTATCCCTAAAACTGGGTCAAAACTATTTCAGTTATCCCTTATCCCTATAATTATTTAATAAGTTGTCTGTTAATTATTTAAACCGTTTAGTTATCTCTAAAACTATTTTGCCAGTTATCCCTTATCCCTAAAAACCCCTAACAGGGCCTCATTTGTTTTCCGCCTTTCTACTCATAAAGAGAGAACAAGGCGATACACTGCAGGAATTCTGGACAGCCCACCGAACGAAGCCAAAAATTCCACGCTAGAATATCCCCACGGCCATAAGTCCACCGCAGAATCCAATTACAAAGGTCTAAGTAATATATCAAACACGAAGAAGAGTGTTTCATCAGATATCAAAACACCGAGAAGCGAGTTGAAAAACGAAGCCGAAGGCCGAGTTTTTTAACCGAATTCGAGGTGTTTGGGTTGGATAGAGGATGAAACACTCTTTTGAGTGTTTGATATTGCTTCTCAAAGGAATCAGTATTTTGAGGGAAATTTGAGTTTAAAGTTGCCGAAATTTTATGCTAATTAAGATCACATATCCAAACTTCCTTCACGGTTGTGATTTCTTTTGTTTTGGACTCATGAATTATTAATGAGTTCCAACCTCGTTCCTAGGCTCTCTCTCTCTCAGAGCCTGGGAACGAGGTTGGACGGATACTGGTCATGCTTGACGTATAGGTCGACTGTAAATACTGAGAAGTGTTTGTTGCATTTACGGTGAAACCCCGTTAAAACGGACACCGAAGGGACCATGGATAGTTTCGTATTAAGCGGGTGTCCGTAAAGCGGGGTTCAACTGTGCTTGCTTTGAATGCTTATACCACGGCAGCCAGTACTGGACAGTTTTCATCGGTAGTTCAATAGCCTAGCTTCAACCAGTTAGTTCCAGGAATCTCCCGTAGCTCAGGGGTCGAGCGCCCGAACTAGTAATCGGTGGTTCGAGCCGCCCTGCATAACACGTCGAATGTACGCAAGTAAACGTTTCGTTTTTGCAGTTTCTTTAACAAGCACGGGCCGGGCGACAAGCACGTCGCTACGAAATTTGTCCCAGATGTTACTAAAACATCTATATACAATCATGATTTACTCTGACAACACGAAAATTGATCGTAACACTAATGTACCTGAATTGGATACCTCGGCTCGGTAGCGCAACTTGAATATATACCCGGAGAATGGGCTTGTTAACGGTGCATTTTGGGGGGACTATTCCAGAATAAGAGTAGATGGAATGGTCAATTTATGCATTTTTTTTTGTGGGGGTGGGGGGACTTCCGTTTTCGGAATGTATGGAATAGTATCCCGTTCATTCTGCTCTCGATAGCAGAATGAACAGAATAAACAGAGTACGGTTTACACGGAATGCACAGAATTCCCGTTCGTTTGGGATAATTTTGGCGCCAAACGTCAGTCTTAGTCGTGTCCAGACTATTCCGAGTGTTAGTTCTCAGGTCACCTCCGCAATAACCATTCCGTTTTCGGAACACCTCTTCTTTTGGAAAACCTTCTTCCTGTTATTCTGTTAATCCTAAACCGGAATAGGAATAAACAGAATAGTCCCAAAAGAATGCTCTATAAGAGGGATTTTACGGCCATTTTTTAGTTTTGCGCGTTTTAAAATTTATTTATTTATTTATTAGCCTTTTTATGCTCTTGAGGCTTCTTTGACATTTTGATGGACTGAACTTTGATCGGCGCGAAGCATGCGCCGTTTTCGAACTTTCGGCCAAGCACAGATAGGGTGGCGCAAGCTTGTTTAATCACAGGTGCCCCAAGCTCAGTAGCAGAAAACCGTAAGCTGATACCACAGGTGGCCCACACTCGCTGATAGAAGGAAGGGTAGAATTAAGAACTCGCTGAAAACCGCTGTCGTAAGCCTGTTCAAGAACGTCCGAAGCTGGTTTGGTCTAAACATCTTTCCAAGGTATCTAAAATAGCCGGCCAAAGGCTTGCCGCCCTCAGCGAACAGGGCTAATGAGTGGCAGTTGCGAATCAACCCAGAAAAACGCGACGCTATGCGTGTAACACATCGAAGGGCAAATCTAAGCCCACGTACTCTATGCGAAGGCAACTCAAGACGGTGGAAAGTTTTAAAGATCTGGGGATCACATTATGCTATGACTTATCCTGGATTAAACATGTTTCCATCGCGGTAAGGCTAACAAGGTGTTAGGAGTCATCAAGAGATCCTCGGGCATGTTGTGTTCTCAAGTCTCTACAAATCCTTGGTCAGACCTATATTCGAATACGCTGCCCCTGTCTGGAGTCCTTACCTTATAAAAAAAATAAGTATGGAATATGCATGCCCAGTATGGTCTCCCAATTTAGTCAAAGGCAAACTCGCTATTGAAAAAGTGTCGAAGAGCATCGAGAATTGCCCTAGGTCAAAAACCTCGTGGCATGTCTTGTGAAGATCGATGTAGATTGCTACGTTGGAACACAATAGAACATAGAAGAGAGTACTTTTCTTTCAGTGGTGGAATGTTACAAGGTGATGTTTGGGCCTAATGGCCTGAATTTCTCTGACTTCTTCGAGTATTCGTAAAAGCCAAAAAACTAGAGCTAACCATCCATACAAGATTCAAACGAAATTAGCGAAAGTTAACCCCCGGCCAAAAGCACTCCTTTGTGAGAGTTATAAAAGATTGGAACAAGTTGCCTAACCAGCTATTTGGAAATGAGATTAGACAAAGTTGTTTACACTTAACTTACATGTTTATGCCTTTCTTTATACTTTGCAGCCTCAACGTGTCTGCGTTCAAGGACCACCTGGTCTGCCCGGGACACCAGGAATGCCCGGCAATCCAGGAATGCCTGGCAATCCAGGAATACCGGGTCAACTGGGACTATCCGGGTGTTCTGCACCCTCGGCTCCGCGGCGATGGAAGCAGTGCCATTGGACGTATCACGCAACGAAGGGAAACCAGAACAGTGGGAAAGTACATGTGAGAAAAAAGGCGACACGTGCATGAGCAAGTGACACAACATCAACATCGTGCAACATTTGTCGCTCAACGAATGTTGAACGATGTTGCAAAAACTTGTTCTAAATCTAAATCTAAATCTAAATTCGTAATCCAAAAAGGGGTGACCCATCACTGTGGATGATGAAAAATAAGTAGGTAAAAGATATTGATTAAACTATAAAAGTAATTTAGAATAAATAGTGACAGCGTCCGGCAGTTCAATGTTTTAAAAACTAGGCTCTGACGGCCTTTTTAAAGGTCTCAATGTCATTGAACTCAATAACGCTAGCAAGTAGACTGTTCCAGTCTTTTATCGTTCTTGTTATAAAACTATATTTGAAAGTGTTCGATCGGCTGCTTAGATGAATAAATTTCCTTGGATGCCGGTCATTGTCTAGTCACACGCTGCAGTTTTTCATTGAATAAGAGGGGAGCTCTAGACCTCCCTGCAAGGCCATTTACCGCCTTATACATCATCAACAATCTTGATTCCATCCTTCTCTGGCTAAGAGGGAGCCATTCTAGTTGCTTGAGCAATCGAGTGACTGTCCCAGGCATACACTCATTTGCCATTTCTTTGACCAGCTTACAAAGTAGTTTAGGTCATTCTGTAGAGCAGGTGCATCTTTAAAGTTTTTAATTACTCCGTAAAGGACACTGTCATCCAAGAGAAACATTCATGGGCGCACGACTGAGCCCTGCTGTACCCCAGACTCTACTTGCACTGCAGACGACTGTGCACCATTCACGACCACTGACTGGGATCTTTCAGTAAGCCATGATTTCATCCAGCACTTCATATTTCCCCTAATGCCATAAAGGTCTAGTTTATCAGAAGACGTTGATGTGGAGCAGTGTCAAAGGCTTTTGTAAAATCTAATAACAACGTGTCAGTCTGAAGGCCATTATCTAAATTACCTCGATTGAAAGGTATGTTACTCCTGGGTTCCAACCATTTCCTTATTATCTAAATTCCTTGCCACACCTTCAGTTAACGTGATGAGCTCACTTTCACATGCGTATCCAGAGCGAAACCCAAGTTGGAAGTTTTTTAAGGCTCTCCTCTGTTTCCAAATGAGCCATAATATGGCTCAAGATGACTTTGCATGGCGCAGAAGTAGTGATACAGGTCTGTAGTTGCATGAAGCTGTTCGATTACCCTTTGTGAAGGCAGGGTTAACATTTGCCTTTTTCCAGTCTTTAAGGACTTTGCCTGTCGACATGGATTGAGTAAAAATGAGCTCAAAGAAAGGATTAATCTCCTTTGCTGCCAATTTTGAGACCCAGCAAGGGAGTTCATCTGGCCCGGCCGTTAATTAGCTTTAGTGTGTATTAATCTGTGATAGTAACTTGACAATTTCCTTTACGTGGAACTGCAGTGCCAACTTACTGCTTCCAAGGTTTGGGAAACTGTTGGTGTCTTCGCTTGTAAATAGTGATTTATCATTTACTGTACATCAAGATTCCCTGCCTTAAGAACGCCAACTCCAACATTGTCTTTCTTAACAATATTTCTTGAAGTCCAAAACATTTTGCCAATTGATGGTGTCTCTCAGACCTGAGACTTCCTGGCTCTTCGCAGATCTTTGAACTTTTTCCAATCAGTTGCATTCTGTGTGATCTCTTGGCAGTGTTGTAACGTCTATGCTTTTTTTTCCTCATCAAACGCCTTAGTTCAGGGCTTAACCAGGGAACATTCCACCTACCGCTAATGGTTTTCAGTGGGACAAACTGCTTCATAGCATCTCTAACAGCAGTTTTAAAATAACAATGTTCTCTTTAACACTGTTACACAGTGGATGGCTAGAAGCAAAACCCATCCAAGATTCACTGATTTTCTTCCTCA